>BPTQ01000004.1:313308370-313322130 GCA_019973895.1 Chrysanthemum seticuspe | reverse complement strand
GAATTGACGGTACTAAACTGTTAGTAACTCGAAAAGACTTGTCCTGGACGGGTAATAATTTCAAGCTAGTTCGCTAGTAATGTAAACGTGTCTCGCAAAGGACTTGTCCAAGTAGAAAGTACCATTCGAGAAACTCTTGATAGACATGAACTCTGACGGGTTTGACAACCTTCCAAGGTTTGTCTACACCTTCAAGGTAGTTATTAGAGCTAGTTGTCACCTAAAAACAGACAATGTAACTCTTTAACTAATCAACGTAACCGTGTCTCACGGGAGATTGTCTATCTTTAGTGGATCAATTCAAAAAGTGCGCGCTCTTTCCTCACTGTGCACTTAACCATTTAAACTATTAAGCACATGTGGAGGGGGAGTATTTATGCAAAACCTCATCTCTCACAGTGGTTCAAACATGGTTTTCATTTACAAACCCTTTGAGAGATATTTTCACATACAGTGGTTTTAATGGCAAACATAGGTTAGTCATGGAGTTATAAGGTGACTAAGGTTAGGAATAACCGTCCTATGATCCGCCAGAGCCGGAGGGATCTACCCAAGGACAATACCATTAGTTAGTATTAGAAGTCCTTAGGAATGATTGTAAAAAGGAGAAAATGAGAATCGAAGAAAGAAGGAGTTGAAGAATAAAAAAGAAATGTAAAGTAAAGGGTGAAAAGAAACAGCCCTCCAGATTATTCAACTTAGGGCAGACACCAGGTTCAATTCTTATGCTATTGGCTGTCACTTAGTGACACCGGTATTGAAGATTAAAAGTCGTCATGGACCCAGTGACGCACGCACTAAACCTTCTTAGCCACTCAAGTTTCTCTCAACAGAAGCTTGTTTCATTCTCACAGGGAACCCTACGTAAACTATTGACTTTCTCTTAGAGATCGATGGTATTGAAGAAGGAGACCCTCTCCCTAGTCTCCGCTCAGGAAAACCAAAACGTACTATTGAGTCTAGAGCCACGAGAGTCATCAAAAGATCTTTTAGGAACACTTGACATTTAATCACTTGATGATCAACAAATAAGATTATCAGTGGTTCATATTGAGCCCTTCACAAATCTTAGCAATCTGTCGAGAACATTTATGAGAGGTTTACATCTGTGATCCTCAGTGATTGAATGGAAACTCCTGCCAGGGTCAACATCAAACAGCCCTGACAGCAGGTCACTTCGGTAACTCCCCGTAGATTACGCGGAGTGTGTCTCAAACGGTCTACAGTCGTGAGGTGATGCTTCGGTGTACCTCAGCGACTCATCTGAACTGTAGATGTACTTCGGTACATCGCGTTATCTCACTTATGGGACTCCAGTTCAGGAACGGCCTTTGTAAGAATTAGAGTTGTGTCTTCACACTATGCTGTTGACACTCTCGAAGTTCAAACTTGTAAGTGCCAGAAACCGCTTATTACTAACCGTTTGAAATGTTTTCTTCTTATGGAAGCTCCGGAGCGGGATGATCGTGCTGATTCTTCTCATGCTCACGCCAACTTCATCACTAATGGAAGTTCTATTCGAATACAACACAACAGTCAGAATGATTCTTCATCAAATCAAAGAATCTACAAAGTCAAAGACTTAAAGAACTTCATCAGTACTGAATTCCAACGTCAAAGAGCGTGTGAGCATGTTGAAGAATGACGTGGAGACACTGGAGCAGTGAAGCAGACCTGAGGCAGACTGATGCAGACAACAACATACTATCACTTTCACCACAAAGAACAATGATCAAAGAACAAAGTTAAAGATGACGTCGAAGCATAACTGTTCAAAGATAACTATCTCTCTACACTGGGGAGATTGTTCGAATCAAGGCAATTCCTCTCACAAGAAAGAAGAATGTCAGAAGACGTCACTGCTACTATTACATCAACGCCTTCACCGTTTACATTCATATATACTTGAGGGGGTGATTGTTGGAATCACTCCTAAACAGTATTTCAAGTATTTATATTTCATATGTAATAGGTAGCTTTATTATGGCCTTTATGTTTGTTTAAGGTCAAGCTTATGTAGAAGGCCCATAAGCTTTGGCCCAAGCCCACATAAGAAAGGATGGGAACTAGGAGTGTTGCCCTAGCTTCCCTCCTATAAATACTCTTATAAACCCTCATTTGAGGGTTGGTTGTTCAAGTTCTTTTCTTTCACATATGCCTCACGCCTAACCGTATAATATTATTGTTTGTGTGTGTGTTAGATCTTGTTCAATCGCCTCATCTCCTTTCTATATAACTTGTGTTGTAAAACTAGTGACCTAACAGTTTGATCATTCGCCAAATAGTTGGGTGTACACTTTGTTTTTGAAGTTTTTGGTTTTGGGTCTTACGCGTAAAGATAACGCCATCTTTGGTTCTCTTAAACACTTGTTTTTTACATTTTTTAATCCAAGATTCTTGTACTTTCAATGTTTTGAGGTGTTAAAATACTTGTTTTTGGCAAAAAGTTTCAAACTTTACGCGTGGATCTATGTTTTTAAGCTTGTTTTTGTTCGTGGGTGTCGTTCTACGCGTAACCCGTTTAGCAATTTTGGTACATCAAAATTCACATTTTTGTGTTCTTTTGGTACTATTGAAGCTATTCCATAACAAAAATCTGGTTTAGAAACACATTTGGGCAAAATCAAAGTTACGAGTAATTCTACGCGTATCAAAACCCTAAAATTACGCGTAAGATTTTTCCTTGGTTTGATCTTCATTTTCCTGGTTTATTCCGTGTTTTCTTACTTGGATAAGTCTGAAAATACGTCGACTTTGGATATCTTTTGCACTGTGAAGTGTAAAAGATCATTTGGGCAAAAACCCTAAACTTACGCATAAGCATAAGCTTACGCGTAGAAATCCTACGCATAAGATTCACTTTACGCATAAACTTAGGTCTACGCATAAGGTAATCCTACGCCTAACTTTCTACGCCTAACTTTTGTCTACGCATAACTTTAGTGTTTTTATCTTACTTACGCGTAAGCTAAATCCTACGCGTAACTTCTCATTGTTACGCGTATCGTTTGGTGTTTTTACGCTTAAGTACTACTTGGTTTCTTGTCTTTTCTACGCCTAAGGACACTTCATCAACAAAGGTTCATTCGACTACAAAGATCCATTCTTACTACACAAGTTCATCAACATGTCTCAACCACCATACTCTAACTACTTCCCTCACACTTATAATCATCATCAACAACAACAATTAACTCCACAACATCAACAATGGAATCAACAACAAGCAATTTATCAACAACAATTTAACCAGCAACATACTCCACAAATGGTTCAAACACCACCAAGCCTTCAAGTTCCACCCTACACAACCGATTTCAATCAACATCCATCACGGACCACTATGAAGGAACCCACTTGGTTTGCAAAGATGTGTGAAGCTTTAAGCAGCCAACAATCAATTCATGAAGCTGGATCACTTGATAGACCTCCAATGCTCACTCCAGGAAACTACGATCAATGGGTGATAAGGTTTTTTAGGTTTTGTGATCTAAAGAAGCCACATGGAAAGTTCTTAAAGAAGGTTATCTTGGAAGGTCCATTTGAGATGCCTACTGTCATTGTACCCAGAGATCCAACTGCTGTTCCACCAAGAGATGAACAAACCAACATTGCTACTGTTGCAGATTTAAATCCTACAGAACTTCTACACTATGAAGCTGATGAACTTGCAATGGAATACATCCTCCTAGGATTACCAAACCCAATTCTTCGTAGTGTTGATGCTCAAAAGACTGCACAAAAGATGTGGGATCATATTCGTCTTCTTATGGAAGGATCTGTACTCAATCAGGAGGATTTGGAATCCAAAATTTACTTGGCTTATAAACACTTCATGATTGAACCTGGAGAGACACTAGAGTCCTATCATCATCGATTTTCAGACATCATCAATGATTTGGATAAACACAACATCATCATGCCAAGAATTGCAGTGAATACTAAGTTCCTGAGTAGTCTTGGTCCTGAATGGGAGAAGTATGTCATTTTTCTCCGTCAAGCGAAGAATATGCATCATTCTACTTATGGATTGTTGTACGATTACTTGAAGCCTCATGAAAAGGAAGTTGATCGGGAAAGGATTCTCCGTGCTCAAATTGCGAAACAGTCACAACCGGATAATCAACAACTTGCCTTGTATGCTCAACAGAATTATCCCTCTCAACCAGCAACTCAACCAACTGCTTCAAACACACCTTCACAGCAACAACCTCAACAAAATCAATTGGTTCCATACAGCAACAATGCTCAAGCATATGTCAGTGAAGCGACTGAGGAAATCGATCCATTCGAAGCATTGCAACAAGGATTTGTGATGATTGCTAATGCTTTTGGCCGTTACACCAACAAATCCAACAATCGTATTCGTTCTTCATCTAACACACGGACTCAAGCTGTTGTGAACAATGGACGTGTTGAAGTTCAGAATCATGATTATGGTCGTCAGATGGGCGGTGGTCAAGGGTTTAATGCTGTGGGTAGGAATAACAACAGAGCTCAAGTGGTGGAACAGGGAAATGCTCAAAATCGGTTAAATGGTCTTAGATGCTACAACTGCAATGAGAAGGGACACCTGGCTAATGCATGCCCAAAGCCTAGGACTCGGGGCAGTGCTTATTTCAAAGAGGCTTTAATTTTGGCTCTTAAGGATGAAGCTGGTGGATCTCTCACAGACAAAGAACATAGCTTTATGGCAGATGCAGACTCAGATGATGATATGGAGGACTTGCAGGCCAATGCAGCTGTTATGTTGATGGCTAATATGCAAGAGTTACACATGAGTGAAACAGGCCCAGTGTATGACACTGATGGCTTGTCTCAGGTACCCGAACAAACCATCATCATATCTGAACTAATATCTCCATCAATATCTGAATCCGGCACGGCTCAGAATGTTCAAAAGGAGTTATCTACATCTCATTCTGACGATTTTCAAATAAACCCCGTAGTTACATTTGACGATCCAGAAGACCTTATGGTTTCCCTTGATAATCAAATTGAATTCGTGGTTATACTTGAGGATCTAAATAATGATCATGTTTAGAGAGACAGATGCATGATCTAGCCGTGAAAAAGGTTTTGAAGCCGCTTTTGCAAAATCTCATCAAAACGAAAAATATTTAGAGAGACAGATGCATGATCTAGCCGCCTCGAAGAATGCTTTGTTGTCTGAATTAGAACAACTGAAACACGAACATAAAAAGCAAATTAACGCTCTCACCTTGGAAAATCAAAAAGCTAAGGCTGAGTTGTTAAATTGTCAAAAACAGTTCTCCGCATACAAAAAGCATTCAACGAATCGGGTAGATGACCTTCTTGAAGAAATTATCGGCTTGCAAAACAAACTTAAAGAGTTTAAAACTGTTGTTTACAAACATGGTGAATCAGTAACAGCTATTGAAAAGTTTACCTTAAAACCCAATCCAAAAGGATATGGAAAAAATCTAGCTGATTACAAACCAAAGCTTTCACTAAAAACATTCAAACCAACTCCTGAAGTTTCCAGTGCAGAATACAAAATTGATAATACTGTCATGAGTGTTGTTGAATATCATCGTCAAGAGGAATTAGATGCAGAAGACGAGAGTCGATCAAAATTAAAAAACGTTGTTTACAACAAACCTTTTAATTATAAAAATGCGGTCACTTTCGTCACACCAACGGATTCTTCCAACACACCAAGGGTTATCATCAAAACACCTGAGTCTTCTAATGTTAATCCCAAAACAGATTTTTCACAAACTTATGGTCCTTTACCTTCCATTAGTGAAGTAAACTCACAACCTGAAAATCGAAAAATTCTTTGATATTTTGACATTTTCATGGCTGACCTCAAAATTTTACAACATGAGATAGAATATCGATCTGAAATCAAAGTTGAACATTTTCAATAGCCTCTGGCGCGAGAACAAAGAGACATTTTTCAGAAAAATCTTTTACCTAATGTTAAAAACTTGAAAAGTTGTGCAATTGCCTGGGAAAAGGATTTTCATAAGGAACTTGGGGTAATGAAAAACGTTTTCGAGAAAACAGAAACATCTATTTCTAACACTAAACGCAAAAAGAAACTGTTGAGAAAAGATGTTGATCGACTCTTGGGAGATGTTATCTGTGCTGATATCCATAATGTTGTGTTACTTCATGCCTTGCCATCTGCATCTGATTGCATCTCTGCTGATATTGTTGAAACTGTTGAGAACAACGATAATGTGCTTCAGATCGAGTCTTTAAAAGCTGAAAATAAACGATTACTCAATGAAATTTACAATGCAAAACGTCGTCTTCATTGGTGTGAAAAAGATATTCACAACCATCAACTTAGTTTTCAAAAGAAAATCGCTCAGTTGAGTGCAAAATCTTCTGATACTAAAATTGAGCAGCTGGATGATCAAAACGTGTCTTTAAAAAGTCAAATCTCAAAATATGAACAAGAACTTTTAAAAGTTAAACAGGAATATGGTGTCATATTTGATTTACTCAAAAAGACTCGACTTGAAGCATCAAACGAACTTGATCACTATCTTGCTCACACTAGAGAAGTCATGAATTTTGCTGGTAATATTCGTTCTAAAAATCAAGATTTGATTCACACTATCTCTAAGTTAAGAGAAATGTTAGGAAAGTATGAACAACTTCCGCCTACCGTGATTAAGAGATTAGCACCAGTCACACTTAGTAATCGTGAACCTAGAATTCCTACTGCCAAACCACAAGTTGCTAATGTGTTTCCCTCTACTGAAACAGGAATAGTTGCATCTTTTCCAAACGTCCGCACTTCACAGCCTAGGAGCACTCAAACGAAGAATAGGAAGTTGCGACCTAAGAAAAGATCAATAAGGAATGCTAAAGTAGAAGAACACCCTAGGACTCTGAATAAAACTCATGTTGCTTCCACTATAGATATTGCGTCTGGCAAATGTAATAGAAATAGTGATGTAACGATTGCTAAACCGTTAAGTACGTTTGATATTCAGTCTGATGCACCTTGCGTTATTTGTCGGAAGAGTATGAATTCTGATTGTCATGACAAATGTGTTGCTAAAGCTATAATCTCTCGATTACAGAATCCTAAGAATCGGAATACCTCTAGGCCCACTAATAATTCTAAGTTTGTGCTTGGTAGACCGCCTTCTTTAGATTCTAAGGCAACCATTGCTATCACAGTAGCTCCCGCTTCACCTCCTAAGAATGTAGTACCACCTAGTGTTTTCACTAAGACTAAAGCAAAGAGTAGTTATAGATGGCAGAAATGGATATATAACACACTAGGATTTAAATGGATGCCTAAAATTATCAATGTGTGTATGTCTAACATACCTGCTTCGGAACCCTCTAACATTTCGGGTTCCACATCTACTTCTATTCCATCTGTGTCGTCTGTGTGTAATGTAGGTGATACAGATCATTCTCTGGATTGTTGATAGTGGATGTTCCCGACACATGACAGGAAACCTTAAACTGTTATCCAACTCTATTGCAAAGTTCATTGGCACTGTCAGATTCGGGAACGATCACTTCGCAGCTATCATGGGCTACGGAGATTATGTCAATGGGAACATCGAAATCAGCAGGGTTTACTATGTGGAAGGCCTCGGTCACAATCTATTTTCAGTAGGTCAATTTTGTGATGGAGATTTGGAGGTTGCTTTCAGGGAGAAAACTTGTTTCATTCATGATCTTCAAGGAAATGACCTTATGTCTGGCTCACGTAATTCTAGTCTCTACACTATCTCTATCCAAGACATGGTTGCTTCCTCTCCCATTTGCTTACTTTCAAAGGCAACATCTACAAAATCCTGGCTATGGCACCGTCGTCTCTCACATCTAAACTTTCAAACCATCACCAACCTTGCTCGACACAAACTAGTTGAAGGACTCCCACGATTCCGGTATTCAAAAGATCACCTTTGCTCAGCCTGTGAACAAGGGAAAAGCACTCGTGCTCATTTTCCTTCAAAGGTGGAACACAGCTCTCAGCATGTGCTACATCTTCTTCACATGGATTTGTGTGGCCCGATGCGCGTGCAAACGATCAATGGCAAACGCTACATCTTAGTAATTGTTGATGACTACTCACGATGGACTTGGGTCTACTTTCTTCGTAGCAAAGACCAAGCTCCACAAATGATCATCACCTTTCTCACAAAAATACAGGTTCAGCTCCGCAACACCGTCAGAATCATCAGAATAGACAAAGGAACTGAATTTGTTAACAAAACCCTTCGTGAATTCTATGAGAAAGTAGGAATTCAGCATCAAACATCTATTGCACGTACACCTGAACAAAACGGAGTTGTTGAAAGACGAAACCGAACGTTAGTGGAAGCTGCAAGAACAATGTTAATCAATGCTAAACTTCCAGATTACTTATGGGCAGAAGCTGTATCTATTGCATGCTATACTCAAAACCGTTCTATGATCACAAAACGCCACAACAAAACACCTTTCGAGCTTGTGCACAACTATAAACCGAACCTCAAACACTTTCATGTATTTGGATCCCTTTGCTATCCGAATAATGATCGTGATGATTTTGGAAAGCTCAAAGCCAAAGCTGATATTGGAGTCTTTATTGGATACTGTGACAATTCTAAAGGTTTCTGAATCTGGAATCGTCAAACTAAGGAGGTAATGGAAACGATTCATGCTCATTTCGATGAACTCACGGAAATGGCTTCTGAGTATAATAGCTTAGAACCCGGTCACAACATTTTAAACTTCCCTCAACCCCCATCATCAGCTGAAGAAAGTCCACAGCTAACTCATCAACAAATGGAAAGGTTATTTGCTCCTCTGTTCAGTGACGATATTGATGAACGTGCTCCAGGTGTATCCGCTATTTCCGCTGCAAAACCTGATAATATTCCTATACCTGATACACCTGCTACAACAACTACTATTGAAGATGCACCTATACCAGTTGACTCCAACACAACAGTTGAACACACCGACTCCACCAATGATGAACCAGCTGATGATATTCTGAATGAAGTACCCCCACCTGCAGATTTTGATCCAAATGCGTTCTTCAACCCGTTTGCCAATGAGACTGCTGCACCAGATGTCGCGGAATCTTCAACAAACCATTTGAATCCTCAGAATCTGCACAATGTATACCAACATCAACCCTCTACACATAGATGGACAAAAGACCATCCTCTGGCTAACATTATTGGCAACCCGAATCAACCAGTCGTTACGAGACAACATCTTCACACAGATGGTGAACATTGCATTTATGCACTCACTGTCTGCCAATCTGAGCCTAAAAACATTAAAGACGCAATGACAAAAGATAACTGTATTGAATCCATGCAGGAAGAACTCAACCAATTCAAACGTCTTGAAGTATAGGAACTGGTTGAAAGACCAACAGGGGTCTACGTCATTGGTCTCAAATGGATTTGGAAAAACAAATTGGATGCTGAAGGGAACGTCATCCGAAACAAGTCACGTCTAGTTGCTAAGGGTTATCGTCAGGAAGAAGGAATAGACTTTGAAGAATCTTTTGCTCCGGTTGCTCGTCTTGAGGCTGTTCGGATATTTCTCGCGTTCGCAGCTCATATGAATATGACGGTCTATCAGATGGATGTCAAAACGGCGTTTCTCAATGGACAACTTAAAGAAACGGTCTATGTCAGCCAACCAGATGGATTCGTTGATCCTGAGTTCCCGAACCATGTCTACAAACTGAACAAAGCTCTTTATGGTCTCAAACAAGCCCCTCGGGCATGGTACGATAAGCTATCATCTTTCCTCATTGCCAATAATTTCACCAAAGGCTCGGTTGACCCAACTCTTTTTATACAATATCACGGGGCACACATCTTAATTGTTCAAATTTACGTGGATGACATCATTTTTGGGTCAACACATAAAAAGTTTTCAACCGTTTTTGCAAAACTAATGAAGAAAAATTTTGAAATGTCCATGATGGGTGAACTTACGTTCTTTCTAGGACTGCAAGTTCATCAATCACCCCGTGGTATTTTCTTGAGTCAGTCCAAATATGCCCTTGAACTGTTAAACAAATTTGGAATGACAACCTGTGACACTTATGCCACACCAATGGCTCATACCAAGAAGTTAGATGCTGATTTACATGGGAAATTAGTTGACCCCACCAAATACCGAAGTATTATTGGGTCCCTCATGTATCTAACAGCTAGCAGACCTGATATTGTCTTTGCCGTTTATCTATGCTCCCGTTATCAGTCGCGACCGACTGAAACCCACCTCTCTGAGGCTAAAAGAATCCTCCGATACATCAAGGGAACCATTAACTTGGGGATCTGGTATCCGAAGGATTCTGGTTTTGAACTAATCGCTTTTTCAGACGCTGATCACGCAGGATGCTTAGACTCAAGGAAAAGTACTTCAGGAGCACTACAATTTCTCGGCGATAAACTGGTGTCTTGGCAATCAAAGAAGCAGGATTGTACATCGCTGTCATCAACTGAAGCAGAATATGTAGCCATGTCCGCGTGTTGTGCTCAAGTCATCTGGATGAGAACACAACTCAAAGACTATGGTTACATATTTGACAGAATCCCGATGTACTGCGACAATCGGAGTGCCATTGCGATCTCGTGCAACTCTGTTCAGCACTCGAAATCAAAGCACATCGATCTTCGCTATCATTTCATCAAGGACCACGTGGAACAGGGTACCGTTGAATTATACTTTGTGGGTACAGAATACCAATTGGCAGATCTTCTCACCAAAGCCTTGCCACCCGCTAGGTTTAATGAGTTGGTCCACCGAATTGGTATGAGGTGTTTGACTCAAGAGGAATTGGATGACCTCTTAAAACAGTCTTAAAAACCTGTCAAACACCAAAACATCTTTTGTAAATAATTTTTCAAAAACAAAATACAAAAATATAAAATCCGATAAAACAACAAAAATATTCTCCTAATCTATCTTTCTTTCAACATGGCAAGTACATTTCTTCCGTCAACACTTTAATCTTTCAAAATTCAGTATTTTTCCGATCAAGTGTTGAGGGGGAGAAAATATACTCTTAACTGTTTCAAAACAACTGTGTACTTGCATGTTATCATATCTCGGTTGAATCTTTTACAAATGGTGGTACATTTTCTGGTTCAAAGACACTCCTCGGACTTAAATTAATAACCTTTCATTATTTTCTCAAGTCGAGGGGGAGTGTCGTCATGCTTCTTTCCAAAAATCTTTGTTTGGTAACCAAAATGGAAGTTAAAAGGCTTTGTTTGAAAAAGGAAAAGGTGGAGGGACCAAAACTATCAAAAAACTAAAGTTATTTTATTAAAACACCTCCCCACCTAACCTACTCTTCACATTTAATTCTAAACCTATACACATCCTACGCCTAAGATTCATTCAAGATTTTTGTGTTTTGGATCATCAATTTGTAAGTGGTTTTATGATCTTAACGTGTTTACAAACATAGGTTTTGATTCTTATACAATACCAACGGTCAGATTTTGATCTATGCTTGATTTAGTGTTCTACGCATAAGCGTATGAACACTCGATCAAGAATGGGTGTTTTTGGTTATAAACATTGTGTCAAAATGTTTCTTGTACATCAATATACACAATTTCATCACCAAAACATACCCAGAATCACAAATTAAAGGTTTTTGAAAACTAGGGTTTATGTGTCGATTTGGGGATTTTCGAATGTGAAGTGTTTTGGTCAAAAAGATTGTTGTGTTATGCTTATGTGATGATGAATTGATGATATCCATGCCTTATAACCACCCAGAAACCTTAATTGATTCAGAATTAGGAATTAGGGTTTAATGTTCTAAAAATTGGGTATTTTTGATTCACTGCAAAATAAGTGTTAAAACTTGGTCAATATGCTCTCACAACATCTATGATATACCAGAAAAACTTTGGTGCATAATCCATGGCTAGATTTCATACGCGTAGAATTAGGGTTTAGACTACGCGTAAGATTTTCTACGCGTAACTGTTAATCTGTGCAATTGTGTTTTGATCTATCATAAAATGAATGTTATGTGTTAAACATTGATGATATGATGCTTTGTTTCAGGCTTGCTACACTTAATATTCAGAATCAAGGTTGTTGTTAATCTACGCAAAAAGATCACCTTACGCGTAGCTTGTTATGCGTAAGATTAGTCTTACGCGTAGCTTCTACGCATAAGGTTCTACATATGGGACTACGCGTATCCTGTGAAGGATATTCGTAAACAGTGATCTCTAAGCATAAGGTCAACTCTTACGAGTAGCCTTACGCGTAAGGTTAATATATGCCTACGCATAAGCTCTACGCATAAGGTCCCCTTTTTCCTACACGTAACACTTCTTACGCATAAGTTAGGATCCTACGCGTAAGTTTACGCCTACGCATATATCATTCCTGTCTACGCATAACTTTATCAATCCTACGCATAAGCCGAGATCATACCTTCGTTATGAATTGTTGCGTGTACAAACTTGTAAATAAACTAATCATATCATCACGAATCCAAAAAATGTCACTAATAAACTTAAATCGTTTGATATGTTGTGAACAATAAGTGATAAAATAAACTTTAAATCTTAAACTTAACTAACTCATGAAACATTTCACGACATCACTGAACTATTGAACATACAAGTGATTTAGGACTCGTAACAATCATTATCACTGTACATTCAATAACTAGACAATAAGACCTTCTGTTGACTAACATTATGTCTTTCGATATGTTGGTTCTTTTGGCTAATGTTATTTCAGATCACGACATGGCTGAACAAATGAATGTGGATGCACCTGAATTTCTCTCCATTGCTGATATCTATCCTTATGGCTATCCAATGAAGATTGGAAAGAATAACCTCCGTGTTGATTTTGACACCCTCACTTGCTCTGAATCTTCGTGTTTAATTGCTATTGACATTCTGAGGACACATCCGTATCAGAATATGCTCACTCACTTTGCAACTATCCCTGAGATCTATATCCAACAGTTCTGGAACACTATGGAAAGGGTCAAAGGACGGACTGCTGTGACGGTGACTCTGAATCACAAACAAGTCATCATTACACCTGCAGACTTAAGTGCTGTTCTCCTAATTCCTGAAGTCGATCCAACCAAACTATATGCCACACCTGCTGAAGAGCTCACTCTCCAATTCTTAATCAATATCGGTTATGACGAGGCTACAGGAATAATCACCAAGCATTCTCACGTAGAGCTTAAGAGTATTCCTCAACCCTGGAGAACTCTCTACATGATCATCACCAAGTCTGTTTCTGGTCGTGACAGTGGCTATGAGCATCCTAAGCTCATGGAACTGCAAATATTTTGGGCTCTGGTCAACTTGAAACACATCGCTATCGAAGCTCTGATTTGGGATGACATGATGTCATTTCTCAACAAACTTGGCTCAAAGATTCCCTACATCAGATATACTAAACTGTTGATCCAGAGAGCACTTGGAGTTCATCCCGATATTCCCAAGAGGCTAAATGACCCCGACAATCACGATATGTTGACGGAACCTATTCTCTCTGTCATAATCATGTAAACGTCTACAAAGAAACAAGGTGTTGTGTTTCCAGATTTCCTTCTAACTGAAGATGTCAGAAAGCTCGAAACGTACAAAAGGTATCTGGAAGCAGTTAGACAAGGCAAAGTTGGTCATCTCGACGAAAAATCCTCTGGAACACCTGTTAGAAGAACCAGAAGAGGAAGTGCAGGAAGCGCAACAAGTACTGTGAGTCAAAGGAAGTTTCCTAAAAGGAATCCTCCTTCTAAAAGG
>BPTQ01000004.1:312932464-313308270 GCA_019973895.1 Chrysanthemum seticuspe | reverse complement strand
AAGCCACATTTGGGTTCCACGGGGCACAAACACTCGGAGCTCAACTGCTTGAGCTGGCGGCTAGCCGTAGAAACTAACAACATCCAGAAATGGATACTTCCCAAAGCATGTAAAAACTATGTTGGACATTACATGCTAGGGTAACAATACCGTAAGGATGTTGATCTTGTCGCGGCTGAAGCGTATGAATATGCTAAGGGGCTTAACATTACTAAAGATGGCAAGGATGTTTGGGTTTTTGATATCGATGAAACGACACTTTCTAATCTCCCATATTATGCTCGCGACACCGTTGATTTTGGGTACGTCATGTCTCATTAAGCTTATAAAAATGTTACATGTTTGTTATTATTTTTGCTAATAAGTAACGATGTACTTTCTCCTCTCATTAACCTGAGCGATAACGCTGGGGAAAAAGCCCTTTGTTAAATAACTACGTAATTATTTTGTGACATTTCGTGTTTCTGATGGTTTTATTGTGCATTTTCAGGGCAATAGGCCCATACAATGCAACAGCGTTTAATGCTTGGGTGGAGGAAGCAGCGGGACCAGCGATACCAGGGACTCTTAAACTGTACAAAAGACTATTAAAGCTCGGGTTCAAGATCGTTTTTCTCACTGGAACAGAGGCTGCTTACGCAGAAGCTCGTACAAAAAATATGAAGGCAATTGGTTATACTAAATGGGAGAAGCTCATCTATAAGTGAGTAACTAATTCACTTATCTGATTTTAGTTGTTGGCAATTTTCCTTAATGTATAATTATATCCTATAGTTTTCTTAAACACTTGTATTCAGGGGCAGAGCCAGAAAGTTCTCGTCGATGAGGCAAACTTTGATAATTTTTACAAACTACACTACAAATCGGTTCGTTAAGGGTGTAACATACAAAAATAGCCAGATATTTTTTAAAAAATAACACTACGTACAAAATTTTCGCTAGGGGCACGTGCCCACCATGCCCCCTCGTGTATCAGGCCTCTGCTCGTACTAACTACAAAAACTGCTGTTTGCTGACAAGTACATTTGCTAGTCTCGACTTGCTAACGGTATTGCCCATTTGCCCTATAAAAGTTATATAATTATTGGAAAATACGTGCAGAGGCGAGGGAGATGGTAGTGGAATTGTGTACAAACAAGCCAAAAGAAAAGCATTGGAAGAGGCTGGATATCGGATTAGAGGCAATATGGGTGATCAATGGAGCGATTTACTTGGGAGCAACCCTGGTGATCGAGTCTTCAAAGTGCCCGATCCAATGTACTACATCGGTTAATTGTTTTCCATTCATTGCCTGAGAAAAATGTTTCAAGTTTATGGTTGGTCCTAAATTAGTAGAAGTTCAATCAATAAGGTTCGCTTTGGATGAATATTATTGTTTGTTTGAGCTTTTATTTTTGTACGGCAAGAATAAATTTTATTAGAAGAACGACTAGCGAGAAGCTAAGATTACAAAGCAACCCAAAAAAATTATAAAACACACCCACTCTAATAAGTGCATTGATCGTACAATGATTTGCACTATCATGCCTTGCAATGATAATCGAATGATTAGGGGATGTTTTATGATTTAGCTAGCTAGGTTGCTCGTAACCTAAAATAAGACAAACAAAGACACTACGTTAAATCGCGCCTCCTCTTGAACCCAAAAAGGTGGATAGTGCGAAGAAGAAAGCCACGGATGTGGCTAGTTCGAGTGGGACGCAGATTGCTGCACCTAATCCTTTTTCAACACTAAATACGATCGATTCTCACGACTGTGACAATCATACTGATGTAGAGGTTTCTGGTAATGCAATGGAAGCAAAGGAGGCTGTGTCACAAGATCCGCTTGTGAGTGATTCTATGGAAGCTAACACGGTTGGTCATACCCTTATTGTTGAGAAAATTGGGGTGTTTGAAAGGCTTCTTATCGATGGGAAAGCTACTCTTATTGATAATAATGGTAATCCTATTAAAAAGGTTGATTATCAGGGTTATAATAAGGATTTACCGACTACTTCTTTTACTAAGAGGGTTAACCCATTCACTAAGGCGGGGGAGATTGTGGATTCTGATAGTGATGATGAGGAGGTTGTGAACACCTTTGATGAGTCGAGTAACCTATTTGGTGGTGGTCATGATCGAGAAGATGACTATGATGATTATGATTATGATAACTATGCGGACCAGGTTTACGATCTCCAAGGAAATTTGGATGCCTATTATAACACGTATGGTATCAAGCTCCAAGGCCTTGGTAGAAAGTAATGTTGTCTCCATAGGAGTCTAAAGTTATTTTTTGAGTAGTGGTTTATTTTCTTATATAGAGAATAGGAAGTATCTTGTTATGTAAGCTTTTCGCCTATGTAACGGGCTGAGATATGAGATTCACCCATATCCGTTGTACTTAAACGTTTTTGGAGTAATATATTTACCAGGTCTTTGACCTTTTACCCAAAAAAAATGATGCTCAAGAGTTGGACCTTACGAACCACCTCCGGTGTGAATAAGTATGTGATATGATCACAAAGCAACCGAAAAAATTAGAAAACACGCCGACTCTAGAATATCCACTCATGAAACAAGAGAACTCATGTTGAATAAAAACCCATACGTCACCCTAATTGTTAAGAAAAAAAGATACCAAACACCATCCCGTTACCGCGACAAACACCATAAAATTGCTCAAGCAAAACCAAAGGAATAACTCGGAACGCCTTTTCCACCTAATGATGTCATATTTATAGTCGGAATCGGAATCAGAATCATCCTCATCTAAACCAAAATTGTACGCCTCCTTAGTCCTCCTGAACGTTAAAGATTGAGGGAATTCGATCAAGTTCATAAATGCTACTAACAGGATTTTCAAAATCGCTATCCTACTCACCAACAAAGAGCACCACTTAATGTAAACAACAAAAACGATACCCTCTCTGGCGGCAATACGAATTACGATTTCTTAAACCCTTATTCCCTACTGGTCGATCAATTATTATTCGTATATCTACTGCCTATTATTGTTTATTGGTTCCTTTTATTAATACTCAATCATGGGTCTCTGGGTATATGTTTTATTCTTGTTTGCTTTTTTGGGTCGGTGGGTATAGGTTATATTGTCATATTTATAGTCGGAATCGAAATCGGAATCATCTTCATCTAAACCAACATTGTACGCCTCCTTAGTCCTCCTGAACGTTAAAGATTGAGGGAATTCGATCAAGTGCATAAATGCTACTAACATGATTTTCAAAATCGGTTCCCTAATCACCAACAAAGAGCACCACTTAATGTAAACAAAAAAAACGATACCTTCTCTGGCGACAATACGAATTACGATTTCTTAAACCATTATTCCCTACTGGTCGATCAATTGTTATTCGTATATCTACTGCCTATTATTGTTTATTGGTTCCTTTTATTAATACTCAATCGTGGGTCGGTGGGTATAGGTTTTATTCTTGTTCGCTTTTATTGGGGTAAGATTTGCTATTTCATTTTGTTATATTTGCATGTGAACCGACCAACAGCTTGTAGTATATGCATGGTTTTCTAATTAACTTTTCTCCTGATTGGTTTGTTTCATATTGCAAACTCGTACCTATTATCCTTTACTGTATTCGAACACTCTCCTTATCTGGTACAATTTATGACGGGTTACGTTTTGGTGCTACATGAATTTAAAACCCTAACTTTGAGTTAGGGTTTTCTTTATTGATTTTGGTTGTTGCTGCACACTGGTTGCATTTCGGTTACTTGTTTTTTTCATTGTATGTAGGTTTCTAAGTTATGGAGAAGGGTTTTCGAATTAACAATAGTGCGCCCAAAGCTACGAAAAGTGGTGGTAAAATGTCGGGTGGTAGTGATAGTACGAGTAAGCATCCTTCCTCTAGTGTGGCCAATCATACTAAATTGTTGAACGATGGGGCGAGGCTAAGGAATATGGATGGGAGGAGTGTTGGTGTTGGCAGCCCCTCGACTAGCTTGGCTGATCAAGCAAGTCTTAAGAATGGCGGTAGTAGTAGTATGAATATGAAATTGATAAGGATTTAAAACATACGTTTTTAGGGGGTCATTTAAGCCCTAAATCGTTACATTTTATATCCGTTACTACTTAAAATCGTTCCTTTTCACATTTTAAGTCTTTTGGAAGCAAAATGTTGAAATGAAGCATTTGGACGAAAAGGAGCGAAAACATAAAGAAAACGACAAAGTCAAGAAAACAAGGCTATTTCTAAAGCCTAACGGCGTCCCAACTCAAATGGCGACGCCGTTACTCACAGGGTGTCCCAAAAACTCTCAAGCAACGACTCAGGTCACTTTTTGATCTTAACAAGTGACGGCGTCACGCCTTATTCCAGAAGGCCGTTACCCTTTCCTTTCACACCAGATGACCAAGACTTTACCCAAACGATGTCCAGAAGCAACCCAGACGGTGTCACTATTTCCTACCTGACGAAGTCCCAATGATGACTTGGCCAAGACGAAACCCTAATGACGGCGATCAGACGGCGTCAACATCAAAAGGCGACGTCGTCGCGAGTGTAAAATCTATATATAGACTTCGAATTTTTTGTATTTTGTGTGTATTATTTTGGAGATCAAACCCTAATTCGTTTGAGGTCCGACTTGGGCAGTATTTTAGGGTTTTGAACCCTCTTTTACACTTAAAGATAAGTTTCTTTATCCAATCTATCACCATGTTTCATCTATGTTTGATCGCTTGTTTGTGTTCTTGCTTATCTATCATAAGTAACTAAATAAATTTGTTTACTTAGATCCAATGAAACCTAGTTATTGATTATTGTTAGGTTGTCTCTTGTTCTAATTGGTAGATGCTAGAATAAGTGTTCTTTAATTTTTGCGAGCTTGAACGTCCTAAATAGCAAAAAGCCTTAGAGTGCACTTTTGGCCATCGTTGTATTTATTGCGTGAGTTGTAGCTTAAGGATAATAGGATATTCGGGAGAGATACTTCGGTACTTTGCGATCCCGGATGTTCTAGAGGAGAGTTACGATTCATAGAATTGGGGAATTAGGCACCACCCTATGACTAACACGGAATACAACGCATCAATTAGAATAAGGATGTGACAATTAAACCGACCAATAAAAGATAACTAGGGAGTAAGAAAATCTAAGTGAACACGCTTTTAATTATCATAAGAAACACACTCACTCGATCCATAGCTTTTACCTTTAATTAGTTTAGTTTTTAATTTAAATTGTTAAGTAATTCTAATTAGTAAATTACCAAACCCCCACTTTTCAAACCCCAAGATTTTACTTGTTTTAATAAAAAAATTATAAAAGACTAAAAAGAATCGCCCTCAACCTCACCTTTTCGTCATACATCTCTACTAGCATCTTTATTCCCCTAGAGAACGATCAACCCCCTGGGCTTGCCCATACTACACTGCAACGATTAAGTACACTGCCTAGTGGGTTGTAAAGCTTGCTTGAGGAAAAGGAAGTATTTCGACCCTGAACCACGCATCAAGTTTTTGGCGCCGCTGCTGGGGAATAGAATACCTAGTTAGGTTTCTATCTCGATTAGGTTTACTCGCTTGATTCCTATCAAGTGATCTTTTTTTCTTTTTTATTAGCTTTCTTGTAGTCTATCCCCCTTCTTCGTGTCTTTGTTCGTAACCTTGTCACTTTTCATCATGGAAGGTGATAATCCACCCATCAACAACGATCCACCACAACATCCACTACCACCACCAAATCCACCACCACAAGAACCGCCAAGAGGCCGTACTCTTGGTGAATACTCTAGACCAAGCCATCAAGGCTATAGGAACACCATTGAGCTTCCCCGTTTAGCTCAAACTACGGCCCTGCAATCCGACACCATTCGGTTGGTGCAAAACGGATGTGCATTCCATGGACTTCGTTCCGAAGATCCTAATCAACATCTCAAGGACTTCCTAAAAATTGTAGATTCAATTGACCTTGATTCTACCACTCGGGAGACTACGCGATTGCGTCTCTTCCAATTCTCTCTACGAGACCAAGCTAGTAATTGGCTTGAGCGTCTTCCCGCGGGATCCATCTCAAGTTAGGATGATCTCACTACCCGTTTCCCCGCCCAGTTTTTCCCATCGGGGAGAACCACCAAGCTTAGGAATGATATCTTGATGTTCCAACAATGTCAAGGTGAAACCCTTTATAAGGCATGGACTTGATTCAAGGACTTACTCCACAAGGTCCCTCACCATGGCATTGATCTTTGGATCCAAGTCCAAATTTTTTATGACCATGCCAATCTCCCCAGAAGGCACACCATAGACCAAGCGGCCGGTGGTAAGCTTAGTGAATTAATCGCGGAAGAATCATGGGGCACTATAGAGGACCTTTCCCTCTATGACAACGAATGTAGGAACGACCCCCGTGAGTTGCCCAAAACCGTCAAGGAAATATGCTTGCCTTCAATCGACTCACAACCTTCCAATCGTAGGATACTCGAACTTGAAGATCAAGTCAAATTCCTCATGAGTTCCTACGAAGCTCCTAAACCTTCACGCCAAGTAAACAAAATCACTTCCTCTTGTGAGTTATGTAGTGGTCCCCATGACACTCGTAATTGCACAAAACTCCCCGAACAAGCTTCCGTGGACTACGCATCTATGCGCACTAACGGAGCGGGAGGAAGGTTCCCTATAACCCCTAGACCTAGGACTTTCAATGAAGCCCGAGAGGCATGGAAGGGCAAACCCGACTATAATTGGAGTCAAACCAAATACTTCACTTCTAATGACTCCTCACCTCTCGCCTGGTCCCAACAATATGATCCAGGCCCTCATGGTACTAGTCAACGTAGCTTGGAAGGGATGATGCGAAATTTCGCAACATCCCAAGAAGCCTAAATAGCCAAGATTTCAGATCATTTTAATCAACAACAAGCCGATATGGATAGGAAGATTGATAACCTCTTAAAAGCCGTTAACACTCATGTTGATAAGACGACAACTGAGAAGGTTAATGCCATCTCGAATCACTTCTCCATTAACAAGAAAGCTCCCATTGTAAAGATTAAGGACCCGAGCAAATTCTTCGCTCACTCGCAAAAAGGCAATGAGAATAGGGACCCGTTTTCATCACAACATGTTCACTTTGTTAATGCTATTACCCTAGTAAGACCAAATAGGAACAATGATGAAGATAATCATGAGACGGTGCTTGAGGTTAGTGAGACTCCTAAGGGTGAAACAACTAAAGAAGTAGACGAAGTAGGTGACGAATACTTCAACAAGTTTCCTACGGAAGAGGAACTTTCATACCACCCACATGTAGTACGCGAACTTCGTCCCTTTTATGCTATGAGACCCCCACACATCACCTTTGGAAATCCTACGAACCTCAACATACCATGTTGCATAGGACACCTCTTCGTGGCAAAAGCCTACATCGACCGCAAGTCCCCCAATAAACATCATGACTAGCACATACTATAATTGGGTGATGAAAAAACCTATCCCAAGTAGGAAAGATCCCAATGATCCTAGAATAAGATGTAACTTCCTTGGTAGAGTTAAGGGATTTCCCATTTATGTAGGAAGATTCACGTACCTAACGGATTTCGTGATTGTGGAGGATATTAGTACGGCTATAGATCCTAGCTTATCCCATGTAGTTCTAGGAAAGTCATTCGTGGAAAGCTCTAAAATGACTTATGGCCCATCATTAGGAATAGTTAGATTCAAGGACGAGACCGATGAGATTGCCTACCAAATGCCATTTAAGATTGAGCAATTCTCGTCATTATCCAATGATGAGAAAGAAATTAAGTTATCAGTCAACCATAGGAATGATGAGGATAGAAGGAGAGGAGTAGACTATGTGATGGGTAAGATATTCGGATTCTATAAGGAATGCGTGAAACAAGGACCGGGATATAGAACCGAATGGGGGCATAATGATTTCCTAGAAAGATGCATAATCGGACATAACTATGCTATGAAAAATCCCTATAGAAATCATAATGAGGAAGAAGATGATGATAATGAAGTCACGTAGCGGTATGGCTTCGAGTCTAGCTACAAGACTCATAAATAAAGAAAAGCGCTTCTTGGGAGGCAACCCATGTTCATTTGTTTGCTTGTTTATTTTTCATCTTTTATTTGTGTGTTTTATATATCTTTTTCATTATTGGCTAATTCTCATGTTTATATTATTTTGTGAAAATGCTTTATTTTGTTTTTAACTTCGTCTTAATTGCATATAAAGGTATTTTACAAAAAGATAAGTGTAGGGAATATCACATGTGTTTTTAGAACTATATGAACATGAGATTAACAATAGTTGAAATTGTATATATATGTGTGTTTGTTAGAGTCAAATGCTTGTATCGAGTCACAATTGATGTTTTGCAGTAATTTGTCTAGGTCTTTAAAGAAGCAATTTTTCCAGAATTTTTTCGGAAAACGCATCAGACTCATTCTGTCAGGACAACCTGACGGCGTCGGGATTAACACCCGACGGCGTCAAGCAATGTATAAACAGTTTCCAGATTTTTGTTTTATGTCTAATTTGTAATTTTTGGAAATTTCCAGAACTCTTAAGTTTCCAGAAATCTGCAAACATCCATTTCACAAGCATTATATCTTACTTGCTTTCTAGTGTAGTTTTGTTTTTTTTATATACTTTTTATCGCCGATTTTACGCGAGGTTTCATTTTCGTCTTCTTATAAGTGTGCAGGTTATATTGGACAAGAAGATGAAGTGCATAATGTAAGAAACACTTATTACTTGCTCATTCTTCTTGGAGGAGGATTTAACCGTGATTCTACACATATCCTACCAAGTTAATCAGGGGAGTATTAGTTTCTCTTTTTTGTTTTACCTTTCTCTATCATAACTTTGATACTTTTGTGGAACATTGGGGAGAATGTTCAGTTTTAGTGTTGGGAGAAAGAATAAAACGGGAACTTAGAAACTATTCACTCACTTGATTTTTGCCTTGTCCTTAGTAAATTGTGTAATAAACTATGAGAAATATTTGTTATGGTAATTTTAGCACCAAATTTAAACTTTTTTATGGCATTTATGAGTAAAACTTTAATCTTAATAAAGCGTCTCATGGATAGGAATTACATGACTAGTACAAAAACCGTATACCACTCAAATTCCACCCCAAAAATGCGAGGTTCGCCCCTAGATCTTTAGGAATAAAAGCATTCATCTTTAATGCTTAGTGAGTGTACCGGTAGTATAATAGATTCTAGAACTTGTTTTGTGATGCATTCCGAGGTCGCTAGTGAGACTACATTCGTGTAGTTAGGATTAACTAAATAATAAGAGGCATTGAGATAACCCTTGTTTGAAACATGTAATTTAATTACGTCAACCTCATCGGTTGAGTAATTTTCCCCACACCTTTGCGATGTACTCATCTTTAGTAAACGATACCTCTAGTTAACCTCTCAAAGCCTATCTTTTCACGGTTCTCGTGATGTTCCGGTTTCCGGAATATCAATGAAGAGCATTGTTTACAATCCACCCCCAAATGTTACACCCAAATCGCCTTAGCCCACCATGTATGCACTTATCTTTGGTGCATTATTGTAACTATTGTTTAAACCCTTAGTTCAATTATCTAGTTACTTGCATGGTTGCTAAGTCGAGTCATATATTTAGTATACAGTTTTGGGACGATTGTGACTCATGGGTTAAAGTAATATTTTATAGAGTAACGGGAAGGAACGTTAAATTAAAATTCCCTTTGTCTACGTAATTATGTACTCCAAGTGTTTTGATGTTTTCAATTCGGGTCAATAGTGTTAGTGAAATAAAAACCCAAGTATAGGGATGCTTTTATAAATCCCTTTATACTGATGAGGGTAAGAATGTATGAAAAAAATGAAAAAAAGGAAAAAAAAACGTACGGGTTATCATCCTACAGTTATCCTTTATGTTTTAAGTTTATATCTAATGTTTATTTCAAGTTTTTTTTGGGTAAAGGGTTTCCCCGGTAAATATATTACTCCAAAAAAACATTTAAGTACAAAGGATATGAGTGAAGTCCCATATCTCAGCCCGTTACATAGACGGTAAAGCTAACATAACAAGACACTTCATATCCTTAAAATAGTAAAACAACCACTAATCACTAGATTACATTTGACACAAGACCAAGCATAACCTAACGTCTAGATTGCTTACTACCGCGACCTTGGAGCTTGATATCATACATGTCAGAAAAAGCATCCAATCCCCCTGGTAAATCATAGACCTGATCCGCATAATCATCATAATAATCTTCAAGCTCATGACCGCCGCCTGTTGATGCGAGAAATTTAGCCATAGGATTATCCGGCTCAAGCACCTCCTCATCATCACTTTCAGAAACAATTACATCCCCCACTTTAGAGAATGGGTTACCCACCATAGAATACGGAGAGGAAGAAGAACTAGGCTTAGTAGCCGTATCATGCACCTTTTCTTTCAAATCAATAGTTTTAATAGGTTTACCATCATCATCCACAAGAGTAACTTTCCCCTCAATAATTAGCTTTTCAAGCTCCTCAATTTTTCCAACAATAGGAGTAGTACTAGTGCTACCATTTCCACCCTTAGTAGAGCTACCATCTTTAGTCAAGTCAACAGTAACACTAAGAGTATCAGCCTCATCAGTATCAACCATATTAAGAGCATCAAACGGATTTGATGTAGCAATATTCATCCCACTTGTACTAGTTACTTCAGTAATCTTCATCTTTGTAGCATCCGGCTTTGTCGACACAGGCTGATACACCTGCTTCTTATGTTTAGAAGGGCTAAATTTAGCCCTTTATCCCACCTCAATACCACGAAACGCCTTCCTTTGAGGCATTTGGAACCCATCATTCTTTTGTGCTTGATGTTTAAGGTGAACAGGCACCCGTTTGGGACATTGGGTCTCATCATGGCCAAAAACCATACAAACACCACCACGAGGTGGTTTTCACTCATATTCCACTCTGACAGTATGCAATACCTCCCCTTCACCATCCCAACTTGGCACAACAATAACCATTGTCCCCTTAAGATCCCGATCCGCCTTGATATCAATCAAAGATCGAGCATAATCAAAACGCCCCCATGACTGCAAACACATAGGGCTCGTGTATGCATCAAGCATAATAGGGGTACCGAGTTTGGTAGCCATGGCACTCAATCCATCTTCAGTAAAAGAAGCAATAGGAATATCATGTAATTTCACCCAGACAGGAATCGAACCCAAGTCCTCTTTAATAAAACTCGTCTTGGGGGTCCACTTCTTCAAAATAATAGGAACGGATCGAATAAACCAAGGTCCATTCTCTAACACTCCATTTAATCCCTCAATAGAGGCAAATTTGAAGAAAAAAAAACCCCTTAGAATTCATCATAGAACGTACCACACCAAACTTCTTCCATGCATTATTCACGTAGTTATCAACTACGGGAAATGCAACCCTCTTGCCAATAAAATACCCGAAAAGAGTATTATCAAACTTAGAATTAGCTTCCAAGACAGATGACAAAGGAATTTTTACCTCGACCTTCTCATTAAGAGACTTGCCCGTATCAAGAGCGCGTAAATTAACTTTGAGGGTACTAGAAGTAGATTCCACCTTACTTGAAAATGTAGGAGCTTTCAATCCATCGTTGACCTGCTCATCCCCCTCCTTAGTCACATTCGGATTACCAAACAAAGCCACCTTAGTTATAGAAGTTTTAAAGGATTTACTTCCAACCATATCATCAAGATTACTAGCTAAAGTAGTACGATCATAGGTGCGATTAAGAGAACTAACACTAGGGCTGTTAGTATCCATGCTAAGACTCTCAACTCCAGGGGTAACGACACCTGGAGCCTTTTCCGGAGTAGTCTTATTCAATGATGAGTAGTTATCACACACGACCTAGACATGTATACCATCAGCACCACCAAACTCATGTTCCAACGTTCCCTCACCTTTATCCCTCTCTCTCGTAACCCCCATCATGAATAAATCACAACAATAAGACCCTCAAAACCACATACAGACCAACGCCAAGATCACAAACGAAAAACCCTAATCGGTTAGGGTTACCAGTGTTTTAATGATCGAGTTACTTCCCACGATTAATGATATTCAAAGTTGAATATTACGATAGCATGCAAAAATTGGCGTACAAAGAGAATAATTATTATAACAGTAGGCTCAAGGATTGATTATATATTATGATAATAGACTTAGTAGATCGAATATAACCAAATCAGATTGATTAATAACTCCAATAGCGAAAAGCGGTACCACCGACCCACGATTCCAAGAAACCAATTGAATAATTAACTGACCCACAAGGTGAAGGAGGTTAAGAATTAAAAGGTTTAGATCGATTGTTAGGGAATAGGTGTTAATCGCTTTTGTCGCCAGAGAGATACTTCTAGGTTTTTTTTTTTTTTTTTTTTTTTTTTTTTTTTTTTTTTTTTTTTTTTTAATTTGTTTATTTCAAGTTGTTATTTAGTGTTAGTGAGTCGAGTCTTGGCTTAGCAACACCGCATTTTACATGCATGTAACTTAGATTTTTTACTTGCCACCACTAAAAATTCCTCATATCCAACAAAACCTTTTAATTCCCTACCGGAAGCCTAACATTATAACCCTTTGTAAAGACCTCTTAGATAGTTATTCCTAGGTGCTTACGCCAAAGCAGTTGGAGGTTTGATCTATTCTCAAGCCTATGGTTATCTATGTGCTATGACAGGTAGTGAGTGTTTATCTTCCATTTCCTTACATGTTATATTTCATATAAACCCGAGAGACGAGAGAATCCAAACACCAATTGTCAGGTGCTAGTGTATAATTTCCGTGCTTGTTTTGACTATTTTGGCACTTGTACTTGTTATAGATTGTTTTAAACAAATGCTAAATGACCCCTAGCTCATAAATTGATTAGCCAAAAGCACATTTGCTTGAGGACAAGCAAATTCCAAGTGTAGGGATATTTGATAAGGATTTAAAACATACTGTTAATACAAATAAGCCGTAAAAACGTTTATTTATACTTTACGATCTTCTAATATTTTGTCGATAACAAACGTAAAATAATTTTAACGAAACAAATAAAATACGTAAATGGTTTGAACTAATAGTTTTCTAACACACTTACGTTTTCACATAAAACACTAAAACAAGTATAAGTGATTTTATGCTTTAGATATACATATGTACAACAACTAGTGTTTACATATTGGGCTAACATATACTTAACTAAGTATATACTAAAATGGGTAAAGACAAGTATATACTAAAATGGGTAGAAACAAGTATATACTAAATAGGTAAAAACTAGCAAATGGTTTACCCACCCATAACCCAAGGTTTTATATATACCACTTAACCAAGTTCATTGTATCTAGAAAGAAAACCATGGATCAACCCATAACCCATGACCCATGACCAATAACCAAAAATACCCATGGGCAAAGAGGAGCGTCCCACGGATCCCTAGCTTTGTGCTAGCCGGATCCCTTGTGGAAGGGATCCGTGGGATCCGGGGAATAGTAGAGTTTTTCCTCTATAAATAGTGAGCCATTTCTTCATTATTTCTCACCCCTTTCTAACACACTTTCTCCCCTGAGTTAAATCTCACAAACCTTAGATCCAAGAGATCTATGTTTGTAGTTTTGTTTTTGTGTGATCTTCTAGGTTCCTCTTAAAGGCAAGATCACCACCTTTGAAGTCGAGCAAGCTCAAGTCCATGAGTTGCCATGCTTCCTCATCATCAAGGCTACTGAAGTCTTGTTGTTGATGATTCCTTTCTTTCTTGTAAGAAGTGTAGTGTTGAAGACATTAGTGAAAGATGTCTCAAGTGTCAAGACGAAGATATTAGTGAAGGGTATCTATCGTCTACATCATAAGCACTTGTAGTAGGTTCTTAGAAGTCAAGACTAGAAGCATTAGTGAAAGGTTCTTAGAAGTCAAGACACAAGACATTAGTGAAGGGTGTCTTGTAGATCTAGTCAAAGGCATTAGTGAAACGTGCCTTAGATGTACATTCGATATGGTGTGTTTCGATGTACAAGATAGACTAGTATTAGATCCAAGGATATTGATATCCTTGATGATGTTGTAAAGGACTAGATCTCCTTTGGGATTAATCGTTGGTGTAGTGTGGTAATAGTTCCTCCATTGCAATGGAACTAGGTGCTTAGCCTAGTACCTAATAAAGGGTAGGCGACGTTGTGAGGGTGTAGTTCACCTTGGAGTGAAAGAACTAGGTACTTAGCCTAGTACCTTATAAAGGGTAGGCGACGTTGTGTAGGTGTGGTTCGCCTTGGTGTGAAAGAACTCAGTATCTAGCTTTGTACCGCAAAAAGATTAAGCGACGTTGTGAAGGCTTCACCGCCATAAGAAGATTGGTGTAGTGTTTACGAACTCTCGAGTAGGTGACTCAGGGAGTGGAGTAGGGCAAGGAAGGTGTCCTTGTAGCCGAACCACTATAAATACTCGCGTTGTGGTTTTGTGCTTCTTACTCTTATCTTTTCATTACATATCTTTATATGCTTGTTTATCAATATCCAACACACACAACCAAATAGATTGACATAAGTCGATCTAAATAGATTAAAAGGAAGTTTTAATTGGTAAAACTATTCAACCCTCCCCCCTTCTAGTTTTCCACAATTGGCATCAGAGCTTCGTTACCAAGTTTCTTGAAGTATATTGTACTTTAAAAACTTGATACGATCCATGGTTAATTGAAAACTACAAAGAAGGTTTTTTATAAAAACAAACACCATGTCTTTTAAAACTATATGTTTGGATGTTGATTTGATTACAACATTTTTCTTATTTATTTTTTTAATTGCACTAATCTTCTTTGTCATGTTGATTAGTCAAAGCTCATACCCACCAAGCTGTAGGAATCGCTTGGTAACAAGAATACCTTCCTTAAGAAGGTATCTTAAACGCAAAGGAGCGGGAATCGTCTAAGTGACATTTGTTGTGTCATTTGTAAAGACATTCCTAAGTGCATCCGAGGTATGACTTTTCACTTATATCTTAATGATATTAGTTTAATAAATAAGTGTTATTTGTTAGGCATTTATTTGAGTAGATTTCGTGTTTACACATGTTTTACATGTAGCTTCATTAGGAAGCTTTTTCTCACATACGCGTCACTCCTCCGTCTAAAAATCATGGTTTATAAAACTTGTGTTCTGTCTCACTTAATAAAAAAAAAATCATATTTTCTAATAATAAAACAAAAAACAAATCTCAAAATTCCCCCTTCCCCATAAATACTCCCACCGTCAACCATTCTATCAAACCCTCACTTTTTCAAATCTTCCAATTTCAAAAATTTCCTCTCATTCAAAAACTTCATCTTCCTCCTCATTCCATCTCAACCGAAACCAAGAAGATCCGTCATCAACATGGTTTACATCACACTCGTGCTCATCGCCCTTATCGCACTTGTGTTCCCTATGATGAAGTTCACATACAGAGACATTTACTTTGTGTTGTTCATCTATATTGGGGTTATATACCCAATCCTTTGTATCATCCTTAGTATTGAAATGCAATATTATTAATAATCTAGTTTATCTAGGTTATTATTATCATAATGTGTTTGTTATTTCTTTTGATTTATATGTTTTATATTCTTTCATGATACATTAAAAGTCATGTATGCATGCTAAAAGAAAATGTAGGATAAAACATATTTCGTGGTATAAAAACTGTAAAACCTATGTTTTTATCAAATCTATTTTTGTTACTACAGATCCACGGATCCTGGAAGATATACTAGCCGGGTCCCTTTTGTAAAGGAACCGTGGGATCCGTCCTACTGGAAAACAGTTTTCATGCAAGATTAAAAACCACTATCTTTCTAAAAGTAATAATCCACTAGAAAGTCAAAACCTTAAGTAAGTTAGAGTGTTAAAAACCATTGTTAATAAATATCTAGTAAAAACATTAGATAATCATAGATTGTCCACAAACATCTCCTTTTAACTTATCATTTCTATAGGTTTTGCTATGTTGCATATATATGAGTTTGATTTTTCATTCTCTAGCGTCTACACTCCGAACATCTCTCTTGAGCCCAACACCCCTGGCAATCATGTCCGTGGGTTCAATAATCTCGAAACCCGTCGCTTCCATGAAGGACGTATTATAGACACCTCTCTACAATTCGAAGAAGGTATCAATACCTCCTTCCGAACCATAGGATTGGAATGTATTCTCGAAATTAACGAGAAAATATGTCCAAGGTTTGTATTGGAATTCTTTCGTCAAGTCGAACTCGTTCGTAACGAGGATCGTTCTCTATCTCTTTGGTTTTATATCAAAAACCAAAAGTTTACTTTAACCCTTGGGCATTTTGCTCACATCCTCCGAATTCCAAATCATGGACAACGTGCCTTCACCGAAGATTGGTCTCTTGATTCTCTCTTCAACTTTCGTGAAGAAAATAGCCCATATTGCTCTCACATACCTTCCCCGGAAGACTTGATTCGCATGATATGCAAACCTCATCACTCCAATCCCAACATTATCCATACACGGGATATCCGAGAAGAGTACAAGCCTCTTGCTCTCATCCGACGTGAAAATATTTGGAGTCTTAGGGGAAATCAAGAAATCCTTCCCACTTGTTGTGCTCACATGTTGTACTGTTTGCTAACACAACAACCATACAATCTCACCTATTTCTTTGCAAGGCGAATTGTAAATCTTCAAAGCTCCAAAACAAACTCATTCCATATGGAATGTTCTTGACGCGCCTCTATCATAATGTCATGCACTTTCATCCTCAATTTCAAAGTCTGTTCTACGTACTTGTGAACAAGATGATGGAACCGCTAAACATTTCCCTCATGAAGACGTTCTTCATTCTTGAATCCGCCAACACTCATCAACCATTTGATGATCCATCTAGCGAAAACACTCTAGGAACTTAGTAGTATTTCAAATAGGATCAAACCTTTTCTATTCATGCTTTATCAATGTAATCCTATTTCCTTCATGAAATAAAACATCTTACATTTGATATCTAAGTATTAGAACCCCTTTTTTACTAAACTTGGAATATAATGCATTGTCAAGATCATTGCATACCTTTAGTAAAGGTTCTGTCTAGCAGATGGATGGATCCCAAATGTTGTACTAGACGGATCACTATCTTTAGGGAACCGTGGGATCCGGCAAACAGAAAATGCAATTGCAAGCATTGTACTTCAAACACATCCTTAGAACACCTCACACTAAGTTAAACATAGTGTCTTAAGGCAAATTAAGTCCTTATCAAGATAGGTAGATCCTTCCTACTCACACATAACTCACCTAGATCACACTCTAAAACACTTGTAGATCTATCATTTCATTTTTATACTCTTCCGCTCTCAAAACTCACACATCATGTTTCACATGATCCCTCATATATAAACGTTGGAAATCTCTCAATTATAGTCATAATCATCCTAACACCAAAATTGATCAAAGTTGATCAATCTCTAGTTTTCCCATCTCAAAGCCTCTAGGATATTTTCCAAAACACTATCCTAAGCCACAACCTGATCTCTAGGTTCATTTAGCTTCAATTGACACTCTCATCTTTAGTGTCATCCTTGTCCATCCATTGGTACTCTTGAAAGTTCCAAATCCTTCCATAAAAGACAATCATTAGCTACATCACTCATTACCTTCAAGTACTTAAGCACCCATTCATTTAAGACACTTAGGAGGACTAAAACACTCAAGATGATACAGATCTTAGATGTTAGAAACAACATTTCCACTCTTTCATAGCTGCTGATAGCCGGATCCCTAGGACTAGCCTAGACGGATCCCTTTGAGAAGGGAACCATGGGATCCGGATGACAGTCTATGTCCAATCTAGCTACAACAATCATTTCAAGCTCATCTTTCCAATTTGAACACTCCATCTCATCTTAAATGAGTTCTTAGATCAGCACAACCCCTGTAGTTGACTCTTGTGCATGTTAATCATCACATTCAAATGAATCTCAATGGCTTAAGGCTTGAATGCACTTGCCAAATCATTTGCTTTATAAATCACATTGTTAGGATCTCCTTAGTCATCATCTTCATTCCTAACCTTCAGCACTTAAACATTCACAAACCTCCTTGAATCATCTCATCATGAGAAAAACCCCAAGTAGCAACTTATCCACCAAAGAACCACCCAAGAAAAAGGCTCGTGTTGTACACAAAATCTCTTCAACCGAATCATCTCCGGTCAAGCCAACAAATGTTAGGATTCCTTCTCAACCAATCAAACCTATTCCTAAAAGGTTAGTACCCACAAAACTACCTATGCCAAACACCACCATATCTCCTAGGCCAAACAATATTATCTCCACTAAACCATCACCATTAGTTCCTAGAGCTATCTCCTTTACATCTCCACTATCATCACCACGCCTCTACAACTTAGACGACTTGCCTCCTATGCCGTCTCATCCGCTTCCGCCGACAACACTCTCTTCATTAGGAGGAATAGTGACACATAATCAAAGTGTTGAGTCAACACTAGCTCCGGCTTCCTTTTCGCCGTTTCCATCATATAATCCTATTTGGATTATGAGAAATCATCAAAGTCAACCACCCGACCATATGGAAGTTGACACTTCTCTACCACCACCATCATTCTTGCTCGAGCCATTCTCAAATGCGCCTCCACCAATTCCGCCGTCTTTTGAAGCTCCACAAGCCGCTTCACTTGATCCTTCGCATCAAGCCATTTCATTTCTTCCACCACCACTACCTAGCCATGACAAAGATTGCTATCATTGTCAACATATTGAAAGTTTGATACATGAAGTACGAGAAGACCAACATTTCATGTTCTATCATCTCCTCGAACATTTCGACAAGATTAAACCTAAACAAAACTTGAGCTAGAAGATTTTAGTGGTGTCCTAGCATCAAGCGTTAGTTGGTCTAGAAATTCCTAGTCATGTATTGTCTATTTTCTTATTTTTAGAGTCATGTATATCATAACTCTTGTTTCATTAAATGAAATTACATGCTACTTGCTATATTTCTGAGTATATGAGTATATTATATAATCCATATCTCACTTTGGTATTAACATTTCTTGTTATACCACCATTTGCTGTTTTTATTCATCAGCCATACGGATCCCTTTAGTTGGCCTAGACGGATCCCTACTAGGTGGGAACCGTGAGACAGGAAACTATTTTCATACTAACTTGGACCACATTTGCAGGAAATTGTGAATTATACTTGTTTTCTAACCTTTGTTTTGTAGTCATTCAATTAACATATGAAGAATTTGACACCCTAAAGCTAGGGGGAGCTTGGTGTCAAAACAATACATTGCAAAATTACTTGCAATCTTAGATTTATATTTCATAACTTCCCGTTGCAAAATTGCAATCATCTAGGGGGAGCACACCCGCAATCCCTTACTTAGGGATGGACTCGTCAAGGGGGAGTAACGACGAGATCCTTTCCCGTTACTTGATCTTTAATTCTTATTTCTTTTCAACTTTTCACATTTTTTTAAAAAAACAATGTGTTGCTTTCTTTCGAAGCTCTTTTTGTTTCGACAAAAAGGGGGAGAAGAAAGTAAAAACTACAAATTCAAACTTTTACGAATTTTAGCTTTTCCTTAAAATAATTTTATGTTTTGTCATCAACAAAAAGGGGGAGATTGTTAATACAAATAAGCCGTAAAAATGTTTATTTATACTTTACGATCTTCTAATGTTTTGTCGATAACAAATGTAAAATCATTTTAACGAAACAAATAAAATACGTAAATGGTTTGAACTAATAGTTTTCTAACACACTTACGTTTTCACATAAAACACTAAAACAAGTATAAGTGATTTTATGTTTTAGATATACATATTTATAACAACTAGTGTTTACATATTGGGCTAACATATACTTAACTAAGTATATACTAAAATGGGTAAAAACAAGTATATACTAAAATGGGTAAAAACAAGTATATACTAAATAGGTAAAAACTAGCAAATGGTTTTGACCCATAGCCCATGGTTTTATATATACCACTTAACCAAGTTCATTGTATCCTTATGATACATTGTATCTAGAAAGAAAACCATGGATCAACCCATAACCCATGACCCATGGACCCTGATAAGGTTTTAAAATGTATCTTTTTGAGGGGTCATTTAAGCCCTTATTTGATCACTTTTGTATCCGTTATTACTTAATATCGTTCCTTTTCACTTTTTAGGTCTCTTGAAGGCAAATTGCTGTAATGGCACTTATTTGGACGAAAAGGCGCGGATATACGAAGAAAATGGCCAAAGTCAAGAATCGAGACACTCAAGCTGCTGAAAACATAAGGTGACGGCGTCACTGCTTATCTGCTACGCCGTCGGAGTATTTTGTGACGGGACAGAAGCCAAAACTCGTATTTTCAAGTGACGACTTCAAGTTATAAAAGAGTAGGCCGTCGCAACTCAGACGGCCTAGATTCAATCAAGACGGCGTCAGAAGCTGAAGAGGACGGCGTCACAAGCATAAGGTGACGCCGTCGTGTTGAAACAAACACAGACCTTGATAGATCTTGAGCTCGTGGATCGTTATGTATGCCTATGTAATCACAAGCACAATAAAAGACAATCTCTACTACTAATGTTTATCAGCTGAATATAAACACAAGTAAATAACTAAGAACTTCTTGATCCTCTATGGATCTTTATATTAACTAAACTGAATTTTCCAATCGGTACATAACTCTTTCTAATGTGTTCCTTTTATAGACAAGGAACCCTAAACAATATCGCTAAACCGTTTTCCAAGAAACGTATAACCATAAAACTAAATAAGATATACACAATCACTTCCTAATAAAGCTCATGTATATCCACACTAAATAAACTATACACGGAATAAACACTTCCGCAGAAACAGACTAATCACTATTATACTTCAGTAGATTATGTCTTCGGCAGAATCCACTTCACTTCAGTAGAAACACTTCGGCATTAATATCAGCATAATCCAGACTTCACATAATTCCCAACAATCCTCCCCTAAACTGGAATTTGACTGGTTAAGTTCCAGTTTCTTGATAGATCTTACAGCATCAGAGGATTGAACACGAACAAACAGCAATAGCAAAGAATCCAAAGAACATCTCTATGATGAAGAAACTCTGAAACTCCATATCTTTGCAGCAACAAATGACAATAGGTACATCAAAACAGATTAGTTTCATACTATTCTCATCACATCCAGGTGTGTGAACTCCTGTGAGAGGTGAATCATTGAAAATAAATGGATTTGATGTCTCTTTACCAATAGCCATCACTACTGGAGTAGCCATATGTTTAAGTTCAGAAACTATGGTACACTGATAACCATCTGATTTATTGGCAAACCAGCAACCATGAACGGATTTGATATGTCTTTACCTGTAGCCGTTTGCTCAGGACTAGTCAATTCTTAGAATTGGTGAATTGAGAACCAAATATGGAATGCCAATGCCTTTACCACAAGCCATATACATGTGGGCTAGTCAATTCTTGGATTCCAAAAAGGAATAAACCATGGTGAATTGAAAACCATACAACACTCATCAATTAAGCATGGGTGGTTGCATACCCTATGATTTTGAGCAAACCATTACAGCTATCAACGGAATTGAGATGTCTTTACCAAAAACCTTTTGCTTTTGGACTAGCCAACGCTTTGATGGAATGTCGTCATCATCATGGTGAGTTGATTACCATTTATGGATTTCCGCAGCCTTTACCACAAGCCATAATCCTGTGGGCTAGTCAACTCTTGTGTCAGAAAGACATGGTGAGATGAAAACCATTAGTTGTGTGGTTATTAACCAACACCAAAACCTGCAAGCAAGAAATAGTAGAAACTAAACACAGACAGGTTAGAGCTTTTTTTTTTTTTTTTTTTAATCACTAAAAGAAAGAACACGATTTTTTTTTTTTTTTTTTTTTTTTTTTTTTTTTTTTTTTTTTTTAACAAAATATAAAATAAATAAAAAATAAATAAATAACCAAAACATGGAAAATAAACCATCAAGCATCAGTAGAAACCAAAGACAGTTGTAGTGTTAGCAGAAACACTAAGCCTCCCCTTAGGCGTATGAGGATCCAACAGCTGCAAAAATGGTTAGAAAACAAATATACAACAATTATAAGCCTCCCCTTAGGCTTATGCCTCCCCTCAATCAATGCACCTGACAAACACTATTGTTCTTGGGTACCCAGAATGAACCTTTTCTTTGAGTTTTCCAAGAATAACCTTTTGAGGGCTTAACAGCAGTTGCCACTCCAACTCCACCATGTGCCATATTCATATGAGATACATAAGGTGTATATGACTGAAAATAAGAACTAGTAGGTCTATAGGGTCTAAGTCTGGCATTACCGTTCCACCAACCAGTAGCAACTGGTGAAGAATATCCTCCATCAGAGGGAACTGGAAAAGGCCTATTAAGCCTTTCAGCAGAAACAGATGCATACACCTTAGACTTACTAGTGGGAACTGGATTACCTACTCTCATATGTGCAGCTTTAGGAACAAATGGAGGAATACTAGCAACATTAGTCCATGTGGGTCTAGAAGTCTTATGGCCAGAGGAAACACCCATATTTTTCTCATGATAATCACAATCTTTAATAAGATGGAGTTTACTACCACACACAAAACAAGATTTCTTCTTAAAAGACTTATTCTTAACACAACTTTGTTTACTACATTTAAACTTATCAGAAACAAAATTAGAAGCAAAATTGTGTTCAACAGAATAGATAACAGGCTTTGGTTTGGGCTCATCAGCAACTTTGGACTTAGGTGTGGTCATGGGTATGTGTCTAGGTAAGTCAGACTTTTCACTTGAATCACATGAGGCATAGTCAGTGGACTTTAGATCTGAAGACTTGTCACTTTGAGAACAAGAGACAAAGTCATTAGTTTTGCTACTGAGGTCTGGTAAGTCACTTGACTTTTTGCCATACAGATGGTGTGATCCATCAAAGTCAACAGAAATGGAAAGGTCAATAGGCATGTGCTCACCTCTAATAGGTCCACGTACAGCATGTAGTTGACCTTCTTTGACAAAATTAGCTAATTTGGCTGGTGTAGATTTACGTGTGTCATCCCTAGCTTCTAAGCCAATATATTTCTTAAAACCTAAAGCCACTGTAGAGTTAGAAGCTTGACTACTATAAATAAAACCAGCTAACTTATTTCCATTCATTATCCATTCTTTATGCCTAGCAATTTCCTCATTAAGTTTCTCCTTAAGCTCTAAATTTTCTGACACTACATCTGCTCTTAACTTCTCAGACCACTTTAACTCATTTTTAGCACATTTGAGATCCCTTTCTAATACACCTATCTTTTCATCATAAGCTATTTGATTCTTCTGAAACCAAACCTTTTGTCTTTCTAGTGTTTTTAAAGCCTGTTTATAAGCTTCAACTTCCACATAGCATTCATTATACTTAGGTTCCAAAATATCATAAGCTTCTTTGAGTTCATTATATTTTTCATTACAACCAAACACACAATTATGTACCTGAGAGATGCCCATAAATGCAAAGTGTGGACTGGCAAATTCTTCAGCATAATCTGCAGCATCAGCTTCCTTGCTCATCTTCTTGAATTCAGCCTTTCCACCATATCTTTCTTTGAGTGCATCCCATATACGACTTGCATCATCCATATAATGAAAATCTGCTACATGATCAGCAGGAATAGATTTAAGCAAGGTAGTTCTGGCCTTTGACTCTCGTTGTACAGCAATGTGTTCATCTGCAGTCGTTGGAGGAAGATAAAAGAGATTTCCATCGCGATCACATCCAGTCCTTTTCAAACTGTTGCCATTTTGGATCACCTTCCAGATATTCATATCATTATTCATGATCCATTGTTCCATCTTCTTAGCCCAGACCTCATACTCATCATCCATCAAATAAGGAAACATGGAAACATGACATCATCAAATTCAGCCATTTTAAAAGTGTGGAGAGACAAACCAATCAGCAGGTACCAATCAGATTCAAGCGTTGGCAAAGCAAATCAGTGACCAATGAAATCAATATCTCGTTCAAACTTTGGACCCACGTGAGATCAAATTGTCCTCACGTTAACCAAGTGGGGACCAGAAGATTATACAATCACAAAAACCACTGATGATTGAGACGCGTGGGACCCACTAAAATTCAGCAGCAATGACTTAAAGAGTATCAGCGGAAACGAAATCAATCAGTCCAAAGAATGCCACAAATATATATGATATCAACGTGAACTTCAGCAGTAACAAGCCAAAAGATGACCCCACATGAACAGCTACGATTGCTCTTGATTAGCAAAGATATAAATTCACAATACTCAAACACAGATGTATGCACCTCGAGTATTGATCAAAACTTTGATAATTAAGAAACACGTGTACAAGGAATAATATCTCAAATCCAAACAAGTGAGGACCACATTCATGTATCTCGTATCATAATATTTTGAACCAATCAAAGATAAATCATGTACACCATAGTAACCATACATCGCATCTCATGGAATCTCAAACCACCCAAATCAAAATCAGTAGTCAATTTTATGCCGCAATATTTGACCTCATATAATTCGAATGACCAATCAATATATTAATATAACGCACCGGATTAATGCTTGAGATTAGTCTCAATGCAATATATTAACCAATAGCATCATGCCTCACGTGATGTAATTAGAAATCAAAGGTGGATCCACAATAATGTCACAAGCCAACAACCAATCAGATCATATATTCGAAAGAAACAAGTGGGGACCAGCGTGTGAAACCATTAACAAACATATGTGAAATCAGTAACATCACATGAGATAATAATAGACCAATCATAGACGTGCCTCATATGTATATAAAATTGATGAATCGGATCCAAAGTGATCAATTTATTGTACGAGGAATACAAAATTGATAAAGATTAATACCTTATAACCGATCTGATTATCTGCTGCAGAAAACCTTAATTACATAAAACCTTATAAACCCTAGATCGAGAGCCACCCGCTCTGAAACCACTTGTTGAAACCAAGATCCGGACTCAACTAGGGTATAATAACAATGATTGAATAGATGCACAGCGGATAATAATTAACACAATCAAAGTTACCAACAAGGTTTTTCTTATTAAAACAATGATCCTCTATGGATCTTTTTCACTCTCTCTCAAGAGATGTTTTCCCTGGAATAATTTTCTCCAGAGGTTTTTCTTTTTGTTCAAGTGTATCTAATACAAAAGCTACCAGTTCCTTTTATACTCAAGGAACCCTAAATAAAACAATAATATAAAATAAATGCATATCACTACCTAAAATAGCTCATGCATATCCTAACAAACTAATAGAATATACGGAATAACTATCTTCGCACAAACAAACTATGCGCTAATAATGCTTCAGCAGAAACTCTTCTTCAGTAGAATCATGTACTTCAGCAGAATCCTTCAGCAGAATCCATGTACTTCAGCAGATTCCTTCAGCATTATTTTCAGCAGAATTCCTACTTCACAGAATTCCCAACACGTCGTAAGTCTAACGTGGCCAAGACGAAACCCTAATGACGGCGATCCGACGGCGTCACAAAACATAAGGTGACGCCGTTGCATGTGTAATCTTATATATAGAATCCGAATTTTTCAGTATTTGTGTGTAGTCTTTTGGAGTAAAAACCTAAACCGAACCAAGGCTGTCTTGTACAGTATTTTAGGGTTCCAAACCCTATCTTACATCAAGATAAGTTCTTTACTTCATTAATACAATTATGTCTTTGATTATTTGTGTGTATGCTTCCATGTCTCCATGTCCGGCTAATTTACTTGTGTGTTTGCTTAGGGAATATGAAACTTAATTATTGAATATTGATTGGTTGTCTCTTATCTTAGTTGTTAATGATCTAGTAATGTGATAGGTCATTCGTTGTGTACTTAATGCTTGATTAATCTTTGTGAACCTTAGGTTATAGCACCTTGAGTGGTTGTAAGCTAAACTATCCAAAGAGGCCTTAGAGTTAGAGTTTATGATCCCTAGTGGTATTTTGTAGACGAGACCCTTTGGTAACTTCAAAGAGTTAGGGAGAAACGCATACCCTACAACTTTAGACACACAACGCAATTAAGAATAAGGACGTGACAATTCAACCACCAATAGGAGATAATTAAGAAGTAGTAAAACCTAAGTAAACACATCTTTAAACTATCATACGAGCACACAATAATTAGATATAGACTACATACACCTTAGGATTAGATAATTAGATAAGTAGAGAAATCGGTAGCAATACTAACCCCCAAATCCAAACCCCGAGATTCGTACCTTTCAATTTCCTAAAAAACATAAAAAAGATAAAAAAATAATCTTCCTCAACCCCAACCTTAGCGTAGTAACTTCTCACTAGCATTTCTATTCCCCAGAGAACGATATCAATACCCGTGGCTTACCCTAATTACTACACTACAACGATTAGGTTCACTGCCTAGGGTGTTATAAAACTTGCTCGAAGAAAAGGAAGTTCCTTTGACCCCGAACGACGCGTGTAGCGTTATCAAGTTTTTGGCGCCGCTGCCGGGGAATAGAATAGCTAGTTAGTAGTCCACCTCGTTTAGGTTTCTTTGCTTGATTCCTATCAAGTAAATTTTTTTTTCTCAATTTTTAGCTCTCTCGTAGTCTATCCCCCTTCTTCGTGACCTTTGTTCGTAATCCCATCACTTTTCATCATGGAAGGTGATAACCCCCCTCAAATCATTGTCCCGCCAAGAGCCCGTACTCTTGGTGAATACTCGAGACCAAGCCACCTAGGCTATAGGAACACAATTGAGCTTCTCGACCAAGCCCAAACTACGGCCCTGCGATCCGACACCATCCGGTTGGTGCAAAACGGATGTGCATTCCATGGACTTCGTTCCGAAGATCCAAATAAGCATCTAAGGGATTTCCTTAAAATTGTCGATTCCATCGACCTTGATGCTACTACTCGGGAGACCGCGCGCCTGCGTCTCTTCCAATTCTCTCTACGTGACCAAGCTAGTAATTGGCTTGAGCGACTTCCCGCCGGCTCCATCTCAAGTTGGAATGATCTCACCGCTCGTTTCCTTGCTCAATTTTTCCCACCGGGGAGAACCACTAAACTTAGGAATGTCATCTTGATGTTCCAACAACGTCAAGATGAATCTCTCTACGAAGCATGGACTCGATTCAAGGACTTACTTTATAAAGTCCCTCATCACGGCATTGATCTTTGGCTTCAAGTCCAAATCTTTTACGATCATGTCAACTTCCCCACCAAGCGATCCATTGACCAAGCGGCCGGTGGAAAACTTAGTGATCATACCGCGGAAGAATCATGGGGTATAATAAAGGACCTTGCTCTCTATGACAACGAAAGTTGGAATGACCCTCGTGAGTTGCCCAAAACCGTTAAGGCAATCTCCTTGCCTCCCATTGACTCACAATCTTCCGACCGTAGGATGATCGAACTTGAAGATCAAGTTAAATTCCTAATGAGTTCCTACGAAAATCCTAAGTCTTCACGCCATGTGAACAAAGTTTCTTCCTCGTGTGAGCCGTTTTATGATCCTCATAACACGCGCACTTGCACCCGATCCCCCGAACATGCTTCCGTTGACTACGCATCCTCGCATACTAATGGAACGGGAGGAAGATTCCCTACAATACCCGGACCTAGGAATTTCAATGAAACCCGAGAAGCATGGAAGGGCAAGCCCGACTTCTATTGGGGACAAACCAAGGAATTCACTTCCAATGATTTTTCATGGCCCCCATCCCACGGTCCTAACCAACAAAACATCGAAGGGATGTTGCAAAAACTAGTTGCAACCCAAGAAGCCCAAATAGCTAAGCTCTCGGACCGCTTTAACCAACAACAAGCCGAAATGGATAGGAAGATAGATAACCTTTTGAAAGCCATGACCAATAGTGATAGGAAGGTTAATGCTATCTCAACTCCCGAGCCTTCCGGTGTAGAGATTAAGGACCCAAGTAAGTTAGCTAAACATGTCCAATTCGTCAACACCATCGCCTTAGTGAAACCTAATAGAACCAATGATGAAGAGGACCATACACTCGAGAATAATGAAACAACCGAGGAAGTAGATGAAGTAGGCAATGACTATTTCAATAGGTTTCCTACGGAAGACGAGCTATCTCGCCACCCTCACTTAGTGCGTGACCTCCGTCACATGTATGTTAGGAAAAGCCCTAGAATCAAGTTTGGGAACCCTTGGAATCTTAACATACCATGTTGCATAGGACACCTTTTCTTGGCAAAGGCATACATTGATCGCAAATCCCCAATCAACATAATGACTAGCACCTACTACAATTGGGTAATGAAAAAGCCTATTCCAACTAGGCAAGACCCCGATAATCCTAGGGTTAGGTGCAATTTTCTTGGTAGAGTTAAGGGATTGCCCGTTTATGTAGGTAGTTTCACGTTTCCTACGGACTTCATAATTGTGGATGATATTAGCACGGCCATAGATCCTAGCTTGTCCCACGTTATTTTAGGAAAACCTTTTATAGAAAACACCGGGATGACTTATGACCCCTCATTAGGAATAGTGCGATTCAAGGATGAGACCGATGATATAGCTTACCAAATGCCGTTTAAGATTGAAAAGTTTTCATCACTCTCTAATGATGAAAAGGAACTTAAACTATCATTCTATTATAGGAATGAGGAGGATAAGGAAAAAGGAGTAGATTATGTTATGGCCCAGATTTTTCGGATTCTATAAGGATTGCTTGAACTTAGGACCGAAGTATAGGACCGAGTGGGGAGAGGACGAACTCTTAGAAAGGTGCATCATAGGGAACTTCTACAACATAGAATCTCCCAATAGAGACCATCATGAGGAAGAAGGTGACGGTAATGAAAAAACGTGAGGGCACGACTGCGAGTCTAGCTACAAGACTCTTAAATAAAGAAAAGCGCTTCGTGGGAGGCAACCCATGCTTAATTGTTTTCTTGTTAGTGTCATATATCTTTTATTGATTGTTTATTCTCATGTTTAAATTTGTAAAAATGCTTTATTTTGTTTTTAACCTAGTCTTAATTACATATAAAGGTATTTTACATAAAGGATAAGTGTAGGGAGGATTACACACGTTTTCAAAAGAAACGTAAACATGAGAATAACAATTCATTAAAAGATATATTTGAGTGTTTGTTCGAGTCAAATGCTTGTATCGAGTCATAATGGATGTTTTGCAGAAATTTTTCCAGTTTCTAAAGATGTAAATTTTCCAGAATTTTTTCCAGAAAATCGCAGACTAGTTTTTGTCAAGATAACCTGACGGCGTCAGGAAGGAGTAAAAATATCAGATTACTTTTTTCTCGTTTTCTGAGCTACTTATAAATTTTTGGAATTTTCCAGGTCTTAATTTTCCAGAAATTCTGTAAACATCCATTCCACAAGCATTATATCCTAGTTTAGTAGAGTCTTATATATATTATTACCGCCGATTTTACGCTAAGGTTTCGTTTGTTTCTTCGAATGTGCACGTTTTATTTATCAGGAAGAAGAAACAAAAGATTGGAAGGAGCTTTTCACGCATACATTTTTCTTGGAAAGGATTTAACCACTACTTCACACACGGATCCTACCGAGCTAATCAGGGGAGTACTAGTTTCTTTTGTTTTAAATTACCTTCCATTATCATAACTTTGATACTTTCGGGGAACATTGGGGACAATGTTCAGTTTAAGTGTAGGGAGGGAAAACAAAACGGGAACTTTGAAACTATGCTTATCCTTGAATATTTGCTTTGTCCAATTGTATTTGTGTAATAAACCATGAGAAAATGTCGGTTAGGGTAATTTTGGAACCAAATTTTAAAATTTTCATGACATATAGGAGTGGGCCATTAGTCTTAACAAAAGCGTCTCACGGATAGGAAGTTGCATGACTAGCACAAAAACCCTTTACCACCTAAATTCCACCAAAAATGTGAGGATCGCCCTTAGATTAGTAGGAATTAAAGCATTCATCTTCAATGCTTAGAGTGTGAACCGATAGTATATTAGATTCTAGAACTTGTTTTGTGATGCATCCCGAGATCGCTAGTAAGACTACACTTGTGTAGTTAGGAATAACTAAATGATAAGAGGCATTAGGATAACCCTTGTTTGATACCCGTAATATAATTACTTCTTCCACATCGGTTGAGTAATTCCCCCACACCCTTTGCGTTGTACTCATCTTTAGTACACGATACCCCTAGTTAACCCCTCAGAGCCTATCTTTTTCGCGGTTCTCGTGATGTTTCGGTTTTTCCGGAATATCAATGAAGAGCATTGTTTACACCCCACCCCCAAATATACACCCAAATCGCCTTAGCCTACCATGTATGCACTCACTTTTAGTGCATTATTGTTATCACCCCAAACCCTTAGTTCAATTATCTTGTTGCTTGCATGAGTTGCTAAGTCGAGTCATATCCTTTGTACACAGTTTTGGGACGATTGGGACTCATGGGAAAAAGTTAAAGTTTATAAAATGATTGAAAGAGAACGCTAAATTCCCTAATTTGCGTAATAACATACCCCAAGTATTTTGATCTTTTCAATTCGAGTCAAATTCGTGTTAGAGTAATAAAAAAACTCAAGTGTAGGGATGTGCCTATAAATCCCTATCATTTTGATGTTACCGTAGAGGATGGTAGAGTAAAAGTGTATGAAAAAAAATCGAAAAAAAAAATAGAAAAAGAGAAAAGAAAAAAAAAGGTGCAAAAAAAAAAAAAAAAAAAAAAAAAAGGGGCTACCATCCTACATCTATCCTTTAAATTTATGTTTGTTTGTTTCAGTTATCTAGAGTTTAGAGTGTCGAGTCTTGGCTTAGCAACGCCATTCTTCGTATGCTTGCAACATAAGAGATTTTTGACTTGCCACCACTAAATAGCCTATCCCACCAAACCCTTTGATTCCCTACCGTAAGCCTAACATTACAACCCTTTAAAGACCTCTTTGATAGTCTTTCCTAGGTGCTTACGCCAAAGCGATGAAGGTTTGATCTATTCTCAAGCCTATGGTAATCTATGTACTAGGACCGGTTAATGAGTGTTTATCTTCCATTTCCAACTTGTTATATTTCATATACACCCGAGAGAGATGTGAGTATCCAAACACCCCATGTGAGGTGCTAGTATGTAATTTCCGTGCTTGTTATGACTTTTGCGGGGCTTATATGTGTTGTGGACTGTTTTAAACCAATGCTTCATGACCCCTAACTTATAAATTAATTGGCTAAAAGCACTTTTGCTGGAGGACAAGCAAATACCAAGTGTAGGGATATTTGATAAGGTTTTAAAAATGTACCTTTTTGAGGGGTCATTTAAGCCCTTATTTGATCACTTTTGTATCCGTTATTACTTAATATCGTTCCTTTTCACTTTTTAGGTCTCTTGAAGGCAAATTGCTGTAATGGCACTTATTTGGACGAAAAGGCGCGGATATACGAAGAAAATGGCCAAAGTCAAGAATCGAGACACTCAAGCTGCTGAAAACATAAGGTGACGGCGTCACTGCTTATCTGCGACGCCGTCGGAGGATTTTGTGACGGGACAGAAGCCAAAACTCCTATTTTCAAGTGACGACGTCAAGTTATAAAAGAGTAGGCCGTCGCAACTCAGACGGCCTAGATTCAATCAAGACGGCGTTAGAAGCTGAAGAGGACAGCGTCACAAGCATAAGGTGACGCCGTCGCAAGTCTAACGTGGCCAAGACGAAACCCTAATGACGGCGATCAGACGGCGTCACAAAACATAAGGTGACGCCGTCGCATGTGTAATCTTATATATAGAATCCGAATTTTTCAGTATTTGTGTGTAGTCTTTTGGAGTAAAAACCTAAACTGAACCAAGGCTGTCTTGTACAGTATTTTAGGGTTCCAAACCCTATCTTACATCAAGATAAGTGCTTTACTTCATTAATACAATTATGTCTTTGATTATTTGTGTGTATGCTTTCATGTTCTCCATGTCCGGCTAATTTACTTGTGTGTTTGCTTAGGGAATATGAAACTTAATTATTGAATATTGATTGGTTGTCTCTTATCATAGTTTTTAATGATCTAGTAATGCGATAGGTCATTCGTTGTGTACTTAATGCTTGATTAATCTTTGTGAACCTTAGGTTATAGCACCTTGAGTGGTTGTAAGCTAAACTATCCAAAGAGGCCTTAGAGTTAGAGTTTATGATCCCTAGTGGTATTTTGTAGACGAGACCCTTTCGTAACTTCAAAGAGTTAGGGAGAAACGCATACCCTACAACTTTAGACACACAACGCAATTAAGAATAAGGACGTGACAATTCAACCACCAATAGGAGATAATTAAGGAGTAGTAAAACCTAAGTAAACACATCTTTAAACTATCATACGAGCACACAATAATTAGACATAGACTACATACACCTTAGGATTAGATAATTAGATAAGTAGAGAAATCGGTAGCAATATCAACCCCCAAATCCAAACCCCGAGATTCGTACCTTTCAATTTCCTAAAAAGCATAAAAAAAGATAAAAAAATAATCTTCCTCAACCCCAACCTTAGCGTAGTAACTTCTCACTAGCATTCCTATTCCCCTAGAGAACGATATCAATACCCGTGGCTTACCCTAATTACTACACTACAACGATTAGGTTCACTGCCTAGGGTGTTATAAAACTTGCTCGAAGAAAAGGAAGTTCCTTTGACCCCTGATCTGCGCAAAACCGTCAAGTCTAAACAGACTTAAAACAGCTTAAACACAAATGCAATGAAGATCAGAGAATACAATGGATTCCCGGGTCGTTATGTCCCACGGAGACTCAATGGTGTGCAAACACTGATTCAGACGATAGAATGATCACTAATGATAGCGATCAGCAAGGAATAGAATTTGGATAATACACTACTGAAAAAGGAAATAAATAAAAGCGACTTAAATGCAAATTAAGAAAATTAAAAAGATAAAATCTATTAAATAAATGCTATCACTATTTTTACAAATCGATGAACGTTTAAAAATTAAAACTTACGTTTAAATAAAAATTACGTTAACGTACAAAATAAAATGTGAAAATAAAGAAGGAAAATACCTATGAATATAGAAAATACATTTTTACAATCCTAATTATATAAGAAAATTATTAGAAAAGAAAAATTATTTTTAAAACTATTTATTTAATTATTATTAATTAAAAACTATTTTAAACTATTTAATAATACTCTAAAATAAAAGAAAATATGAAATAAGATTAGAAAAATAAAATTATGAATCTGAAAATTCTAAAATACTATAAAACTAATTTTAAAATTAAAAATATATTTTTCACACTTTTTATTTAATTATTATTAATTAAAAACTAATTAAAACTAATTAAAATGCTAGAAAATACTTTTTAAACCAAGAAAATTATGGAAAAATACTTTTTAAGCTATTTATATTTATCTTAACTTAATAAAAATGAAAAATTATTTTTTTGAAGCTTTTCTTAATTTTTTGTATTAATTACTATTTAAAAATGCTTAAAAACTAGATTAAATCAAGAAAAATACCAAACAAGCTAGGAAAAATCTGAAAAATTCAGGAAATGCTTAAAATAATAATAAGAAGCTGAGAAAAATGGAAAATCATGGGGTTATATGGCAGAATATGAAACTGATGATCAAAGTGCTTATAAAATAAGCACTTGGATAAGCAAATGGAACCCAAAAGGCACCAAACCAAGACAGAAGCTATAATAAGCTAAAATAACTCAAAAGCAATAAGATTCAACAGGCCATAACCTCAGATTAGCAAGTACAACAAATTTGAGCAATTGAGCTTATGGCAGAAATCAGTATTCAGGTGCCCACTTTTGGCTTAGAAATAAGCTAACCAATAAGCTAATATTGAAATCCAATAAATTGAACCTAAAGATGACCTGGGTGAGTGTTTGTAAACCAAAGAGCAGACCTTAACAAGCTCTGATGAGCTTGTTGCAAGATCTGCAACCTACTGAGAAAACTCAGCATCTGCTGAGTTCTTGAGCAGGGCAAATAAGACCCAAAAGAGAAGCAGTTTTGATGGTTATAAATAAATCACAAAAATATGTAAAAATGACCATAAGAAATTAGACCAGGTGAAGTTTCTGAAACCACCATTTTCATTGATATTGACCCAGAGATGATCCCATGAAAAATCCTTTTCAGAAGGCTCAAAACTAGCTTTTCAGTTTTTTTGACTTTTTGAAATGACAATGAAACTTTGACCTTTTTGATTTTTAAACTTGATTTGTAGACTGATGATGATGTATAATGATAAAATGGAAATATCACAAGCTATATTTATGGATCTTAAACACAAAAACAGATTTTGATATTCAAAAACTCCAACAGTAGGGCTGCAAAGACAAATGAAATGAAGTTTTGACTTTTAACTATTTGCAGGCACAAACTAAGACATATATTAGTGTATAAGGACTAATCAAACATGAACTAGCAGATTTTAACTTATGAACACACCTCAAGGACAGTTATGACAGTTAAGCCAAACACACCTTATGTGACTGATTTGCAAAATAAATGAAGCTAACTACTGAACAGGCTAGAGCCAATGACCAAACTGAGTTTATATGAACTAAATAACCCTATTTAAACAAGTCTACACTGATGGTTACCACAGATACAAGATCAAGCATAATATGCTAAATGATGAAAACTGAAAATATGAGACAGACACTTACAACTGTCCAGCTGGTGTAGCAGGCTAAAATCAAAACCCAATCTACTCTAACCTAAGCTATTCCAACCCAAGTCCATCCTTTGCAACAACCCTTTTCCATTTCTGAACCAAGAATAGTCACCAGTTGACTTTTGTTGACCAAGGGTTGATTGAGAGTATAATCTAAATAGAAGCTTATATAAGCATTCAATAAGCTATATGAGGGCTTATCAGAGCTTATGAGAACCCAACAACAACTGATAACAACATTCAATTTAACATGAAAATCTTTTGAAATTGAAATTTTACATAAACTAAGAATGGAAAGGAAACTTGAATTTTATTATTAATAAAGGATCACTTACACTCAAAAACACTTAAACAATAACTTGAAAGTTTTAAACATACACAGGAAAACATGAAAATATAAAAACGACATTAACTAAAACTAAAACTACACTACTTCCTCTTCTCTCCTCTTTCTTTATACCCAAACAGCTTTCCTTTGACTTCAGAGCTAATCCCACATCAATTTAGGGCCATTGGATCTCTTGGAGCATTTTTGACCATGGATTGAATTTTTGGCGCCAAAACGTGTTAGCTAGTTGAGGGGTTGAGTGAATGGGGAAATGATGCATTAAATGATTCTTGTATTGTTGTTGAGGTGGGGGGACAAGGAGATGAGGGGGTTTGAGGTGGAGGTGAGGGATTGAGTGATTGTTGCAGAGCAGTTGGGAGGGGGGAAGAAAAAGGCGGGCAAGTGGTTTGGTTGATTTATTATTAAACGTGGGTTTGGGTCGGGTAATGGGGGTGGATGGGTAAAAGGACCGGGTCAGGGTGTTGGATTGGGCTTATATTGGGCTAAGGGATAATACAAGGGTCCAATTGGTTTAGTAACTAGATAATCACAAGGACCAAAACTGTAATTATGCCAAAGTTAAGGACCAAAACTGTCACTTCAGAAAATGTAGCCCAAGGGTTGGTTTTGACAATCTCAAATAATATAAGGACCATATTTGCCATTTTTGAAAATTCCAAGGACTAAACATGACATTTTTCAAACTTTAGGGACTAAAGTTGTAATTTTGCAAATTTTAAACTTTGAAAGGTTTGTTTTGACAACTTTTGAATCCCATGGACCTTAAATGACATTTTTCTTAATTTTGATTTACCAGGGACTGTTTTTGACAATTTTTGAAACTTGGGGGACTGAAACTGCCAATTTTGCAAACTTTGCTCATTTTTCATCTGATTTTAAACATTTTGCAACTGAAACATATAAAATGACATTTTGAGATATTTTCAGTATTTTGATGCATTTCTGAGCATTTTTAGACGTTTTGCAGTTTAAAAGGTATAAAAATGATGAGTATTTAGACACTCATCAATCCCCCACACTAAGATATTGCTAGTCCCTAGCAATGATTTGAAGCTTTAATGGATTTTAAAAACTCTTTACCAAAAGCCATTACTTCTGGAGTAGCCAAATGTTTCAGTTCAAGTAAGAACCATGGTACACCGATAACCATATGATTTTGAGCAAATCATAAGCTGTAAACGGATTTGATTTGTCTTTACCAGAAGCCGTACCCTTCTGGACTAGCCAACTCTTAGATAAATTATCAGAATTATCTTTGGTGAGCTGATTACCAATTATGGATTTTCCACTGCCTTTACCACAAGCCATAAACTTGCGGGCTAGCCAACTCTTCACTTTTAAGGATATGGTGAGCTGAATACCATACAATTTTGGGCAAATTGCAAGCCATATAAACGGATTTGAGAAATCTTTACCAAGAGCCGTTTGCTCCTGGATTAGCCAATCCTTTTGTTTATTAGACAAGGCGGACTGATAACCAAATGAGTAAGTGTAAAACACTTACTCCAAAAAAAATTTTGGCCAAAAACGGGGGAATTGAGTAGATAATATATGAAATTCGCGAGAATTCCCCCCCACACTTAGAAATGAATATTGCCCTCAATATTCAAAGTACCGGCGGTTATGCCGAAACTGAGAACGGAAAAGGGAAATAGTACGACCATTATTTAGAAAGATTTTTTTTTTTTTTTTTTTTTTTTTTTTTTAGATATATATATTTGTATAACGTGTGGGGCATCACCCCCACACTTAGGTGGTAGAAAGGGGGTAAGAAGACAGAAATATGGGTGAAAACCCATATGGTGTGTGCTACTGTTTTTGATTACCGAGTCGCTAGCTTGACTCGACCCCGAATTCATTGGATCATGGGGAAGCAAGTGGAAGATACAATCTCCATCGGACTTTCATTCAAGATGTTTGGATAAACATTGAAGTACGTGAAAGTTCCACACCGATGAGATAAAGAGAAAGACAGACCCGGCTCACAATTGATAAACGAAAATGCCGGGGTCAAAGATAGTGTCCTCACTCCCGAAGGAGTGAAGAAGAGAGGAAGTCACCGAGTAGGTGAAGAAAAGAAGGAAGATCATGATAACAATCATAACTAGATCTTCTTCCTCGGGATTAAGTGCAGTTGCACTTATTTGGATTTTCTTGGTAGAGCTCTTTGGGTTGGAAGGCATCTCGGTGGGAAGGGTGGGAAGATTTGTCATAACTACGCAAATTGAGATTCTCTCCCCCCGATCATGATTTTTGCCATCCAAGCAATCATACTCCAGCGGAGATATGATATGAGAGAGTTCACCGGCGAACTCCTCATGAAGAGAATCATTCACATGATGTGAATTTGTGAACTCTTGTTCCATTGTGGGCTCATCACTATCCTCAGTCTGAGTATCAAAGAGTGGATTCTCAGAAATTAAAGTGAATTCAGAGTCGAATTCAAATAGAGGATTAGTGAAAGTAGCTTTGAATGTTTCGGGAACAAAGTGATCAACATTCTCGATTGGACTGTTGGAATAAGAAGTGAGTGAATGATCATTATCAATGAGACTTTCAGTCTCTCCCAGATCAGCTTCGAAATCAAAGAGTGGATTGATGTGAGTGAGTTCACCGGAGAACTCCTCAAGAAGGGGATCAGCATCAGATTGTAGAAGTGATGCCTCAACGTACTCGATGTCTCCATAGGAAGCACAATCGTCGCTAAGATCAGAGAAAGTCTCAAGATGATCATTTGAACACTCAAGAGGGAAAGGGATATCACACAGATGATCAGAAATTCCCTGTGACTCTCTCGGGATTGGGACAAGGTCCTCAACACTAGACTTTATCAATTCGTCCGATTCCTTTTCAGGAACAGTGTCAAGATGCTCATCCCCCATGTTTAGAGAGTGAGTGGGAATATTGGGTGTGATAACAACAGACTGAGGGAGTTTAGAAGGACTAGCATACATATGTTTTATACTTAACATTTGTTCTTCTGCTAGTAATTCCATCATAGTCTTTTCTCCCTGATTTTCCACGGAAGGAATTTCAACTGATGAACTTGATGAATCTGTACATAATTCACTAATATCAAGGGTAACATCATCATCATCATCATCAGGAATGAAACGGAATCGAGAGCTAGATCTGGCTGATTTTTCTTTTGCAATAGATTCCCTAACAGATTTTTCAAAGGCAATCTGGGAATCTAATTTAGCAGCCCGCTCTTCGGCTAACAAGACTTCCATGGATTTCTCATTTGGATTATCTTGGGAGTGTTTAGATTCCTTCAAATCTTTCACTAAATCTAAAAGATCAAGGAGAAGATTTTGAGGAAGTGGATCAGGCTGGTACTGTGGAGGTTGGTCTTGAAATGAAGAGTCGTAATTGTTACAAGGAAATGGGTTCCCTGTTTGACAATCCGAGCTAGGGTGAGAACCTCCACAATACTCACAACAGTACAACTGATGTGGCTGTGAGTGGTATGTGTTGTATTCATAATTGTTATCAGGAACCTGCTCATAGACAAGCGTGTTTCCTGATTGACAATCAGAACTGGAATGTGAACCACCACAGTACTCACAACAGTAAAACTGCTGAGTCTCACAGTATGGTAGCTGATGGAATAAATCAGTCGTGTTATGGTAGGAATAGGGATCTTGGTTATAGACAGACCCGTTTCCTGACTCCACCATGCCACAACTGGGGCAATTGCCACCATTATAAGGACCACCACACCATTGACAACCAAGAGGGTGAGGATAAGACATAGAAAGAATCAAAGGTTAGCAGAGGGTAAGAAATTAAGAATCAAAAAGGTAAGAGGGTAAAGATGAATATTTTTGGTATTTTTGAAAAACATGATGATAAAAACAAAGAATGAAAATATTTTTGGCGTTTCTAACACTTTAGGAAAAGTGTTAATGAACTTTTTGGAATTTTTGAAAACTTTACAAAAAACTTTTTACAAAAGATGGGGTATGTGCAAGAATCTGAAAATGGCTAAACACACGCTAAAGCCTCCCCGGCAGCGGCGCCAAAATTTGATCTGCGCAAAACCGTCAAGTCTAAACAGACTTAAAACAACTTAAACACAAATGCAATGAAGATCAGAGAATACAATGGATTCCCGGGTCGTTATGTCCCACGGAGACTCAATGGTGTGCAAACACTGATTCAGACGATAGAATGATCACTAATGATAGCGATCAGCAAGGAATAGAATTTGGATAATACACTACTGAAAAAGGAAATAAATAAAAGCGACTTAAATGCAAATTAAGAAAATTAAAAAGATAAAATCTATTAAATAAATGCTATCACTATTTTTACAAATCGATGAACGTTTAAAAATTAAAACTTACGTTTAAATAAAAATTACGTTAACGTACAAAATAAAATGTGAAAATAAAGAAGGAAAATACCTATGAATATAGAAAATACATTTTTACAATCCTAATTATATAAGAAAATTATTAGAAAAGAAAATTTATTTTTAAAACTATTTATTTAATTATTATTAATTAAAAACTATTTTAAACTATTTAATAATACTCTAAAATAAAAGAAAATATGAAATAAGATTAGAAAAATAAAATTATGAATCTGAAAATTCTAAAATACTATAAAACTAATTTTAAAATTAAAAATATATTTTTCACACTTTTTATTTAATTATTATTAATTAAAAACTAATTAAAACTAATTAAAATGCTAGAAAATACTTTTTAAACCAAGAAAATTATGGAAAAATACTTTTTAAGCTATTTATATTTATCTTAACTTAATAAAAATGAAAAATTATTTTTTTGAAGCTTTTCTTAATTTTTTGTATTAATTACTATTTAAAAATGCTTAAAAACTAGATTAAATCAAGAAAAATACCAAACAAGCTAGGAAAAATCTGAAAAATTCAGGAAATGCTTAAAATAATAATAAGAAGCTGAGAAAAATGGGAAATCATGGGGTTATATGGCAGAATATGAAACTGATGATCAAAGTGCTTATAAAATAAGCACTTGGATAAGCAAATGGAACCCAAAAGGCACCAAACCAAGACAGAAGCTATAATAAGCTAAAATAACTCAAAAGCAATAAGATTCAACAGGCCATAACCTCAGATTAGCAAGTACAACAAATTTGAGCAATTGAGCTTATGGCAGAAATCAGTATTCAGGTGCCCACTTTTGGCTTAGAAATAAGCTAACCAATAAGCTAATATTGAAATCCAATAAATTGAACCTAAAGATGACCTGGGTGAGTGTTTGTAAACCAAAGAGCAGACCTTAACAAGCTCTGATGAGCTTGTTGCAAGATCTGCAACCTACTGAGAAAACTCAGCATCTGCTGAGTTCTTGAGCAGGGCAAATAAGACCCAAAAGAGAAGCAGTTTTGATGGTTATAAATAAATCACAAAAATATGTAAAAATGACCATAAGAAATTAGACCAGGTGAAGTTTCTGAAACCACCATTTTCATTGATATTGACCCAGAGATGATCCCATGAAAAATCCTTTTCAGAAGGCTCAAAACTAGCTTTTCAGTTTTTTTGACTTTTTGAAATGACAATGAAACTTTGACCTTTTTGATTTTTAAACTTGATTTGTAGACTGATGATGATGTATAATGATAAAATGGAAATATCACAAGCTATATTTATGGATCTTAAACACAAAAACAAATTTTGATATTCAAAAACTCCAACAGTAGGGCTGCAAAGACAAATGAAATGAAGTTTTGACTTTTAACTATTTGCAGGCACAAACTAAGACATATATTAGTGTATAAGGACTAATCAAACATGAACTAGCAGATTTTAACTTATGAACACACCTCAAGGACAGTTATGACAGTTAAGCCAAACACACCTTATGTGACTGATTTGCAAAATAAATGAAGCTAACTACTGAACAGGCTAGAGCCAATGACCAAACTGAGTTTATATGAACTAAATAACCCTATTTAAACAAGTCTACACTGATGGTTACCACAGATACAAGATCAAGCATAATATGCTAAATGATGAAAACTGAAAATATGAGACAGACACTTACAACTGTCCAGCTGGTGTAGCAGGCTAAAATCAAAACCCAATCTACTCTAACCTAAGCTATTCCAACCCAAGTCCATCCTTTGCAACAACCCTTTTCCATTTCTGAACCAAGAATAGTCACCAGTTGACTTTTGTTGACCAAGGGTTGATTGAGAGTATAATCTAAATAGAAGCTTATATAAGCATTCAATAAGCTATATGAGGGCTTATCAGAGCTTATGAGAACCCAACAACAACTGATAACAACATTCAATTTAACATGAAAATCTTTTGAAATTGAAATTTTACATAAACTAAGAATGGAAAGGAAACTTGAATTTTATTATTAATAAAGGATCACTTACACTCAAAAACACTTAAACAATAACTTGAAAGTTTTAAACATACACAGGAAAACATGAAAATATAAAAACGACATTAACTAAAACTAAAACTACACTACTTCCTCTTCTCTCCTCTTTCTTTATACCCAAACAGCTTTCCTTTGACTTCAGAGCTAATCCCACATCAATTTAGGGCCATTGGATCTCTTGGAGCATTTTTGACCATGGATTGAATTTTTGGCGCCAAAACGTGTTAGCTAGTTGAGGGGTTGAGTGAATGGGGAAATGATGCATTAAATGATTCTTGTATTGTTGTTGAGGTGGGGGGACAAGGAGATGAGGGGGTTTGAGGTGGAGGTGAGGGATTGAGTGATTGTTGCAGAGCAGTTGGGAGGGGGGAAGAAAAAGGCGGGCAAGTGGTTTGGTTGATTTATTATTAAACGTGGGTTTGGGTCGGGTAATGGGGGTGGATGGGTAAAAGGACCGGGTCAGGGTGTTGGATTGGGCTTATATTGGGCTAAGGGATAATACAAGGGTCCAATTGGTTTAGTAACTAGATAATCACAAGGACCAAAACTGTAATTATGCCAAAGTTAAGGACCAAAACTGTCACTTCAGAAAATGTAGCCCAAGGGTTGGTTTTGACAATCTCAAATAATATAAGGACCATATTTGCCATTTTTGAAAATTCCAAGGACTAAACATGACATTTTTCAAACTTTAGGGACTAAAGTTGTAATTTTGCAAATTTTAAACTTTGAAAGGTTTGTTTTGACAACTTTTGAATCCCATGGACCTTAAATGACATTTTTCTTAATTTTGATTTACCAGGGACTGTTTTTGACAATTTTTGAAACTTGGGGGACTGAAACTGCCAATTTTGCAAACTTTGCTCATTTTTCATCTGATTTTAAACATTTTGCAACTGAAACATATAAAATGACATTTTGAGATATTTTCAGTATTTTGATGCATTTCTGAGCATTTTTAGACGTTTTGCAGTTTAAAAGGTATAAAAATGATGAGTATTTAGACACTCATCAACCCCGAACGACGCGTGTAGCGTTATCAGACTCATAACCAAAAATACCCATGGGCAAAGAGGAGCGTCCCACGGATCCCTAGCTTTGTGCTAGCAGGATCCCTTGTGGAAGGGATCCGGGGAACAGTAGAGTTTTTCCTCTATAAATACTCAGCCATTTCTTCATTATTTCTCACCCCTTTCTAACACACTTTCTACCCTGAGTTAAATCTCACTAACCTTATATCTAAGAGATCTATGTTTGTAGTTTTGTTTTTGTGTGATCTTATAGGTTCCTCTTAAAGGCAAGATCACCACCTTTGAAGTCGAGCAAGCTCAAGTCTATGAGTTGCCATGCTTCCTCATCATCAAGGCTACTGAAGTCTTGTTGTTGATGATTCCTTTTTTTCTTGTAAGAAGTGTAGTGTTGAAGACATTAGTAAAAGATGTCTCAAGTGTAAGACGAAGATATTAGTGAAAGGTATCTATCGTCTACATCATAAGCACTTGTGGTAGGTTCTTAGAAGTCAAGACTAGAAGTATTAGTGAAAGGTGCTTAGAAGTCAAGACACAAGACATTAGTGAAGGGTGTCTTGTAGATCTAGTCAAAGGCATTAGTGAAAGGTGCCTTAGATGTACATTCGATATGGTGTGTTTCGATGTACAAGATAGATTAGTATTAGATCCAAGGATATTGATATCCTTGATGATGTTGTAAAGGACTAGATCTCCTTTGGGATTAGTCGTTGGTGTAATGTGGTAGTAGTTCCTCCATTGCAATGGAACTAGGTGCTTAGCCTAGTACCCAATAAAGGGTAGGCGACGTTGTGAAGGTGTAGTTCACCTTGGAGTGAAAGAACTAGGTACTTAGCCTAGTACCTTATAAAGGGTAGGCGACGTTGTGTAGGTGTGGTTCGCCTTGGTGTGAAATAACTCGGTATCTAGCTTTGTACCGGAAAAAGATTAAGAGACGTTGTGAAGGCTTCTCCGCCATAAGGAGATTGGTGTAGTGTTTACGAACTCTCGAGTAGGTGACTCGGGGAGTGGAGTAGGGCAAGGAAGGTGTCCTTGTAGCCGAACCACTATAAATACTCGCGTTGTAGTTTTGTGCTTCTTACTCTTATCTTTTCATTACATATCTTTATATGCTTGTTTATCAACATTCAACACACACAACCAAATAGATTGACATAAGTCGATCTAAATAGATTAAAAGGAAGTTTTAATTGGTAAAACTATTCAACCCCCCCCCCCTTCTAGTTTTCCACACATACGTTCTTAGGGGGTCATTTAAGCCCTAAATCGTTACATTTTATATTTGTTACTACTTAAAATCGTTCCTTTTCACATTTTACGTCTTTTTGAAGCAAAATGCTGGAATGAAACATATTTGGACGAAAAGGTGCGAAAACATGAAGAAAACGACAAAGTCAAGAAAACAAGGCTATTTCTAAAGCCTGACGGCGTCCCAACTCAAAGGGCGACGCCGTCACTCATGGGGTGTCCAAAAAACTCTCAAGCAACGGCTAAGGTCACTTTTTGATCTTAACAAGTGACGGCGTCACGCCTTATTCCAGAAGGCCGTCACCCTTTCCTTTCACACTAGATGACCAATACTTTACCCAGACGACGTTCAAAAGCAACCCAGACGACGTCACTACTTCCTACCTGACGTCGTCCCAATGATGACTTGGCCATGATGAAACCCTACTGACGGCGATCAGACGGCGTCACCATCAAAAGGCGACGCCGTCGCGAGTGTAAAATCTATATATAGACTTCGAGTTTTCTGTATTTTGTGTGCATTATTTTGGAGAGCAAACCCTAATTCGTTTGAGGTCCGACTTGGGCAGTATTTTAGGGTTCCAACCCCTATTTTACACTTAAAGATAAGTTTCTTTATCCAATCTATCACCATCTTTCATCTAAATTAATTTGTGTTTGCTTAGATTCAATGAAACCTACTTATTGATTTTTGTTAGGTTGTCTCTTGTTCTAATTGGTAGACGCTAGAATAAGGAAAACTGGCTTCTTCTTTAATTGTTACGAGCTTGAACGTCCTATATAGCAAAAAAGCCTTAGAGTGCACTTTTGGCCATCGTTGTGTTTATTGCTTGAGTTTTAGCTTAAGGATAATAGTACATTCGGGGGAGATACTTCGGTACTTGGCGATCCTGGATGTTCTAGAGGAGAGTTACGATTCATAGAATTGGGGAATTAGGCACCACCCTATGACTAACACGGAATACAACGCATCAATTAGAATAAGGATGTGATAATTCAACCGACCAATAAAAGATAACTAGGGAGTAAGAAAATCTAAGTGAACACGCTTTTAATTATCATAAGAAACACACTCACTCAATCCATAGCTTTTACCTTTAATTAGTTTAATTAGTTTTTAATTTAAATTGTTAAGTAGTTTAATTAGTAAATTACCAAACCTCTACTTTTCAAACCCCGAAATTTTACTTGCTTTAATAAAAAATTATAAAAGACTAAAAAGAATCGACCTCAACCTCACCTTTTCGTCATACATCTCTACTAGCATCTCTATTCCCCTAGAGAATGATCAACCCCCTGTGCTTGCCCATACTACACTACAACGATTAGGTACACTGCCTAGTGGGTTGTAAAGCTTGCTCGAGGAAAAGGAAGTCTTTCGACCCCGAACCACGCATCAGGAATTGACTAGGGTTTCTTCGTCTATTCCTGGTCTCAATCTCCTTACCCTTTCGAAATGTGCTACGAGTGATGGTACGGTTAATCTAGTTGCTCAAAGTGGTACGAATATGACTGAATCATTGATGTCTTCAGATCTGATTAATGATGATGTTGGGACGAGTGTTGGTGGTGGATTATTCGATTCAAGGTCTGTTAATTTGGACGGTACGTACATGACTATGAGTGGTAAACCAATGGCTGCTCCTTTTAGTCCGATATCTGATTTAGAATACATGAATTTGATGCAGTTTATACCCACTATTAGCTTTCCTCCTACCGTGCATTAGGAGAACCAATCTGACCCTCCTTTTAGTCCGATATCTGATTTAGAATACATGAATTTGATGCAGTTTATACCCACTATTAGCTCTCCTCCTACCGTGCATTAGGAGAACCAATCTGACCCTACTATTAGCACTCATCCTACCGTGCATAGGGAGGTTGTTCCTGGTCCAAATGTTTGTGGTGTGGGTACGAGTACTATCTTTATGACTACTAATAATGTAAAGGATACTTCATTTGCAAATATTCTAAACCTGGAGCGTACCACAAGAAAGGTTAACTTTAGTCCGCTAATCAATGAGGTTCGGGTTGAAAATCATGATACTATGTTACCTAAGGAAGCAATGAAGAGTGTTTGGGCAGGTATGAGAATACACTTGTTAGTCGGTGTTTACCACTTTAAATTTGATTCTAAATAGGGTGTGGAGAATGTTCTTCAGCGGGGACCTTGGCTTATCCGTAAATCGCCTCTCATCCTTAACAAATGGACTCCTAATGTGTCACTTACTAAATCTGAGGTAAACTAAGATCCTGGTTTGGATAAAATTTCACAATGTTCCCTTACTTGCATATTCGGAAGATGGTTTGAGCTTAATTGCTACTCGAGTAGGGAAACCTATTATGTTGGATGCATTTACGAGCTCAATGTGTGTTGATTCGTGGGGTCGTATTAGTTTTGCGTGTGCGCTCGTTGAACTAAATGCGGAGTTTATTTTGAAAAGCGAAGTTAGCATGGCTATTCTTAAGGAGGATGATAGTGGGTATACTATGGCGATCATTACAGTTAAATATTAATGGACGCCTCTTCATTGTGCTATGTGTAAAGTTTTTAGGCTTGATCGTATCAATTGCCCAAAATGAGTTAAGGAGGTTGTTCGTAGTGACGTAATGTGTCTGTTCAGGGTACTTCGTCTACTGTGGACAAGGACGCAGAGGGTTTTATTGAGGTTAAGAACCGAAAGGGAAAAGGTAAAAAGGTTGGGGTTCATGCGCCTCAGAAAAAGCCGTTTCGTGGTATTGATGTGGGTAAAGGAGAGACTCACTCTGATCCCCTTTTACCAAATAAATAAATAAATAAATAAATAATCGTTATTATTTATTTATATATGTACTAAGGGAGCTGCAAACGGTGCATGCCTATTGGTTCCCCCTTAAACGTTATTTTAATACTATAATTTGCTGGGCTTATTTTTAGCCCACTCAAACTTCTGTCTCGCCCGTTTCATTTTTTTTGCCGGATAAATGTTAGCAATGTTTTGTGTTTCTTAAAAATCTGAGCCAAGACTTGACCAACTTTTCTCCTCATACTCTTGGCCAGCTGATTGAAGCCGACGTTTAGATCTTTAGGTAATATCATCTAAATTTGTACATAGATATAGGATATACGAATTATGGGGTGTATGATGTGCTTATTTACTTTGCATGGTCTTTTTGTTTTTAGCTTTTTGGTTTCTCGTGATTTGTGCTGATTTATGTTCCTTTGTTGCTTGAACTTTTTACTTACAAATCTAGCTGCCTTAATACTCTTGCTTAATAGTTGTTGTTAAGTTTTATTGTATCGATGTAGTTAATTTAAACATAAAACACCTATTAATAAAAACAAATGTTACTATCAAAAGTTAAGAAAACCTCTTGTTACAAAAAAATAAAATAAAATGGCACACACATAAAAACATCGTGCGGAAAAAAGGAATTCGACATGTTCAAAATTATATAAATTTTTTTTTAACTGAAAAAAAAAAGAAAAAAAAAAAGTAATAACAGAATACAACAACGTTTCAGCATAAAAAAAATACAACGTCTTAGCGAAAACCATAAACGAACATTAATTGTTAAACGTAAATACACACAAACACCGAACCAAATACATGCCAAAGCTACCCGCCGCAACGCGGCAGGCGCAAATAACTTGTTTAGTACTAAATTAAACTTTTTGTTGAAAGTTATTATCACAATTTCGAAAGTTATCGAGTAGTAATCTTGTAATATAAAGCTCTCAAGTGCATGTACATCATTACATGTCAGCTTTATTTGTAGAATCTATTCGATGCAAGTATGCAACTGAGTTGATATAGCATGAATGCAACTGACCAAAGCAAAAGTATAACACTAGTCGATAGTACCAAGATCCTTAATATTGATTGCTATACGAAATAAACAAGTAAATAAGCATTTTGTAATTGGATAAAAGGAGCTGCTTCCAAATGATATCAAGTTATTCTCCCTGTTCAATTGGATTTCAAACACACGTAAAAAGTGTCTTTAATAATATACATTGCCGTTAAGAAAAAACTAAAGTGTTAGGGTGTGTTTGTTTTATTAAGCTATTTTGTATCTGAATATGATTATCACATCTTACTAGTAAGATATGGTTATAAAGTCTTAATTTAAATGAAATAATGTTACTTGTTTTTTAATTATTGTCTGAATGGTTTTAATTATCGGTTTTTTTATGGTGTGTTTGTTGTGTTTGTTTCACAAACAAACGGTTTCAGTTCAGACTTGTCAATGAACTTGTTACGGCCAACAATTTTTTCTTGGTTCTGTTAGCCCACAGTAGTATCTCATTATGTTACGGGCTCTAGGCCCGATTCTAGATCATTCATTGTAACAATATATATATGTTCATTGTATGCATGTTTAGGCAAGGAATCCACTCAATCAATAAATGGTATTTTGGATGATACGAGTTTACATGGTATCAGGCCAATAATTTCTCTCATCAATCACAATCCCTTCCTAACCCAAAAATCACCCAGCTCCTCCCTCTTCTGTCAATTCACGCATCTTTATCAAACCCTAAACGAGCAGCCACATCTTGTTTATGTGTATAATTTAATCACGAATATCAAAACAAAAACAAAAAAATCGTGTTGGTGATTGGTGCTTTGGTCATCAATCCACACAAATATATATGTTATTTGTGCACTAGGTCACAAATCAGTAGTTTTCTTCAACTGTGTTGGTGATTTGTGCAAGGTCGCAAATCCACTCGTGTTTGTCTCCTTGACGTCTTCGTGCTTCAAGTCACGTATTTCTTGTTTGGTGTGTTAGTGATCGTCCATTGACATTGATCCACACATCCCATTACTTTGTGCAATGATGGTGGGTGATCACACAGAAACTGTATCACTCCAGCTTTTCAATGGTGTTGCTAATGGTGTTCCAAAACCAAATACAGTGAACAATATCCGTTTTGTTATGCATACAACTCCAACCAGTAACAATACAGGCCCACCCATTTTCCCAGTTACAACAGGTTATACGGGGGGTAAAGATGTGTCTACAGGGGGTTCACCTGGTCTTTTTGGACTGTCGCCTTCCTACCAGGTTCAACAAGGAGGTTCAATAGGTCAAATTGGTTATCCAGTTCAGCATGGGGGGTCGATTGGTCGTATGGTTCAACAGTGCAGCGTCACGGGTCAGAATGGCTACCCGGTTCAGCAGGGGGTGCGGGTCAGAATGGTGTAGGTCCCCCGGGTCAGAAAAATACCTTGTCTCATGCTTTTGCAGCCGGGACTCTCCATGATCCCCCTACCAGCGCCTGGAACATGGATACAGGTGCGAGCTCACATCTAAATGCATATGTTAATAGTCTTAGTAACATTTTTAATACTTGCATGTATCCATCTGTAGCGGTTGGTGACGGGCATACCATTCCTGTCACCAACACGGGTTGTAGCATTTTGCCTACTCATTCTCGACCTCTTTACTTAAATAACGTTCTTATTACCCCTCATATTGTCAAAAATCTTATATATGTCCGTCAATTTGTTTGTGACAATAACTGCATTGTTGAATTCGATCCTTTTGGTTTTTCCGTCAAGGATTTCATGACGCGTCGGGTTCTTCTCCGATGTGACAGCACGGGCGACCTTTACCCTGTCACGGCCCCGTGTCCTATTCCTCAAGCTCTTCTAGTCAGTCAACATACGTGGCATCAGCGTCTTGGACATCCAGGAAGCGAAGTGTTACATCGTCTAGTTTCAAATAAATTCATTTCATGTAATAAAGAGAAGCCTCCCGTGCTTTGTCATGCCTGCCAGCTTGGCAAACACGTTAGACTTCCATTTGTCAGTTCCAATACTGTTGTTAATGCTTCTTTTGACATTATTCACTCGGACATTTGGACTTCACCAATACCGAGCATGTCGGGTTTTAAATATTATGTCTTATTTTTGGATCGTTATTCGCATTTTGTTTGGGTGTATCCTTTAATAAATAAATCTGATGTGTTATCTAAATTTGCGTTATTTCGTAACTATGTCCACACTCAGTTCAAGTGTGAAATCAAATCCCTTCAGTGTGATCATGGCGGTGAATTCGATAATCGAAACCTACACAAACTTTTTGCCGACAATGGCATCCAATTTCGCTTTTCATGCCCTAAAACATCTCAACAAAATGGGAAGTCTGAACGTATGATACGCACCATCAATAACCTCATTCGCACCCTCCTTTTTCAAGCCAATCTCCCACCAACCTTTTGGGTTGAAGCCTTAAATATGGCCACTCACTTACTTAACATTCTCCCCTCAACTGCAATTGCTAATGAAGTACCATACACCCGACTATTTGGCCACAACCCGATTTATAGCCTATTACGCACCTTTGGTTGTCTTTGTTACCCTCACCTATTTCCAAATCACAAACTTGAACCTCGCGCCACCCCATCGATTCACTTGGGACAAGCTTCCAATCATCGTGGATATCGCTGTCTTGACTTAACCACCAATAAAATCATTCTCTCTCGACACGTAACTTTCGATGAAACTGTTTTCCCATATGGCACTTCAAAACCCACTACAGTCCCTACCTACAATTTTTTGGACGACTCACCTGACATAAATCCCCCATATGTTCCACCTACCACTACCATACCACCCCCTGAACACCAACTCGCTAATGAACCCGTTACACCCATAACAACTCCTCCACCAACGCCCCCCAATGTGCCAGAAAATGACCCACCATCCCCAACTTCACCAACACCACCTACAGTTGTACCTCAAAACCCTCTGATTATCCCTGATCCTCCTCATAACCCAAACCCTGTTTCGACTCACTCCATGGTCACACGCTACCGTGCCGGGACTAACCGTCCTACTCAACGCCTTAACATGCATGTGTCTACGATCTCACCATTACCAAAAACCTATCGTGACGCGTCCACTGACCCAAATTGGCAAAATGCTGTGTGTGATGAATACACCGCACTCATTAAAAATGGCACTTGGACTCTTGTACCACGACCCTCTGACACCAACATTATTCGCTGCATGTGGCTTTTTCGTTACAAGTATTTGGCTGATGGTACACTTAGTCGGTATAAGGCTCGTTTGGTAGCCAATGGCAGTAATCAGTTAGAGGGCGTAGATGTTGATGAGACATTCAGTCCAGTTGTTAAACCAGGGACCATTCGGACTGTTCTGAGTTTAGCCACCTCTCGACACTGGCCGATTCATCAGCTGGATGTCAAGAATGCATTCCTACACAGTGATCTATCTGAAACAGTCTACATGCATCAACCCCCAGGATTTAGGGACCATGTACATCCAGATTATGTATGTTTACTACAACGGTCTTTATATGGGCTCAAACAGGCCCCTAGAGCATGGTTTCAGCGATTTGCATCATATATCACTCGGGTGGGATTTTCTAATAGTCGGTGTGACACATGTTTATTTATCTACAGACAAGGGACGGATACTGCTTATCTGTTATTATATGTTGATGATATTATTCTAACAGCTTCTTCTGAGACTTTATTACAACAGATTATTGGTTCTTTACATCAGGAATTTGCAATGACAGATCTGGGCCCACTCAATTATTTTTTAGGGATCTCTGTTACACGTGATTCTTCAGGGTTGTTCTTATCTCAGAAGAAGTATGCTATTGAGGTTTTGGAGAGAGCTCATATGGTTAACTGTAATCCCAGTCGAACTCCTGTTGATACTGAGTCTAAACTGGGAGATGATGGTGATCCTGTATCCGACCCTACGTTATATCGGAGTCTTGCAGGCTCTTTACAGTATCTCACCTTCACCCGTCCTGATATATCTTATGCAGTGCAGCAGGTTTGCCTTCATATGCATGACCCTCGAGAACCACATCTCTCGGCTCTCAAACGGATTTTGCGATATGTTTGGGGCACATTAGACCATGGGCTTCAACTGTTTGCTTCCTCTACTTCGTCATTGGTTGCCTACTCTGACGCAGATTGGGCTGGTTGCCCGACCACACGACGATCGACTTCTGGCTACTGTGTTTTTCTAGGCAACAATCTTCTATCATGGTCTTCCAAACGGCAACCAACTATATCTCGTTCTAGTGCTGAGGCAGAGTATCGTGGGGTTGCCAATGCTGTTGCTGAAACCTGTTGGTTACGAAATCTACTTCGAGAGCTACACACACCATTATCTTCCGCCACAATTGTATATTGTGATAATGTCAGTGCAGTATACCTATCTTGCAATCCGGTTCAACACCAGCGCACGAAGCACATAGAGATTGATATTCACTTTGTTCGCGACTTGGTTGCTACTGGTCAGGTTCGCGTACTTCATGTTCCTTCACGGTATCAATATGCAGATATCTTCACGAAAGGGTTGCCGTCCGCTCTATTTGAGGATTTTCGTTCCAGTCTCAGCATCCGGTGCCCTCCCGCTGCCACTGCGGGGGAGTGTTAGCCCACAGTAGTATCTCATTATGTTACGGGCTCTAGGCCCGATTCTAGATCATTCATTGTAACAGTATATATATGTTCATTGTATGCATGTTTAGGCAAGGAATCCACTCAATCAATAAACGGTATTTTGGATGATATGAGTTTACAGGTTCCACGTAAACTAGCTCGGTTTCTAATCCAACAAACCCGAAAAATTCAGCCATAACCATGGTTCTAAAAGGCTCGCAAAGGCGTGAGGCTTGGTCATCCCGCCACACCGCCTTATGCCACATCTTTTTGTAAACTCGATATATATGAAATATGATATAAATATATAAATATTTTCATATTTTGTGCCGCCTTATGCCACGCCTTATAAACGCAAAAGTTTCGCCTTATCCACAAAGATGTGAGACTTGGTCATGCCGCCACGCCACGCCTCGCGCTATTTATAACCTTTGCCATAACACTATTTGTAGTCAAAATTATAATGCCAAAATTCATATAACAATTATGTTAAAAAAAATCATATAACAATTTCAATCTAATCTAAAATGCAGCAGAGATTTAACAAATTATGCCCAATGTTCAACTAAAATACTATACAAAAATATATTGAGCCCAAACAAAAAAATTATATCTTTGTTTACACCAACCTTGGCCAACTAAACTTAACCTAAACCTAAATATAAATATTAAATAGCCACTATTTGATGCCCTAATAATTCTCACACCACAAACCATTCTCAAGTCACCCTAATAATTCACTTATCTAAAAAAAAGGAAACAAAACAACACAATTTTCACTATAACGTCACCTAACACCACAAATCATTTTTACTTTTTTTTTCTCTTGTTACCAAGGTTGTCAAGATCGGGATCCTATCCAGGATCGTTTTCGTCTTTGCAAGATCGGATCGGGATCTTAAGATCTTACTCTAATGTTATTTTTTAATACTTTATGTAATTTTATACAAATCTACAAATTCTAATACATTATAGCCATAAAATACTATGAATACTTCATATAAGTGTTGTCCTAAATTATGATTATAAAATGTTTAAAAAGATTAACATGTTGTTTTTTGAATTCTACAAACAAATAACCCATAAATTTGTAGTTTTTTAGTTTGTAATCCGAGAAAAGTAAGATCGGATCGGATTAGATCGTAAGATCGTATGGTAAAGATCGGGATACTATAAGATCTTAAGCTTGCAAAGATCCTATGTAGGATCCGGATCGTTTTTACTTTGCAGTATCGTAAAATCGTAAGATCCTAAGATCAGGATCGGGATCCTGACAACCATGCTTGTTACAAATGAAATAAAAGCCAAAAGCGCCATTCTATTTCTTTTCTAAACCGAAGCTAAAACCATATAAGTTGAATATCGAAATACCTTTGAATATGTGGTTTTGTTTATCAGCTTCAAGATCTTTATAAAGGTCTCGGGTAAGACTTTTGTATCTCGGGTGAAGGGTTTTGTAGGTTTAAAAGGTTTGAAGGGTTCGGAAGGTGTGGGAGGTGGGCTAAGGCTTTGCTAAGAGGCAGTAAGACCTAATCTTCGTATCTTACTCAGTAAGATGTATTAGGTCTGCCCGCGTCTGATTGAGTAAGACATCACAAGCGGTTCAGGCCTTTTTGGCAAAAACAAACACAACTTTAGTTTGTTTGGTAAGAGACTCAGAGTCTGAATTTGATTCAACATCTGAATTCGAATCTATGGCGGAAAACTCTGAATTTGAATCAAATAATGTTGTATGTTTTTTTAAACGTCTAAATGATTAAAACAAAAAAATAAAAACTAGTTCATATATCATTAAGAGGTTGTAAGATCATCTTCAAAGTCTTGTTGGGCAAGACTTTTAAAACTCTCAATGCATCTACACGAGGGAGAACAAACAAACAACCTTAATTATCAAAAGTTCTTAACGATTCAGATTCATAAGTCATTAAGAGGTATTAAGTGATTTTGTTAAGAAAACAAACACAACCTTATGAACTAAATACACATATGGGAAAAAGTAATTACAAATTTCGTTCCAGTGGTTTCCAAAATTTGCACTATTAGCAACTCCCAAACTTTAATTATAAAAAATTTCATTATTGTTCACGTTTTGTTACACTCTTCGTCTCTTTTGCGTTGACCGTTGGTCAAAGGCTATTGAAATGAGAAAAATACCCTTGTCTTCTTTCCCATTTTAATTTTCTCTTGAATTTATAATTTTTTTTAACCAAACACCATCACAAACTCAGATTTTAAAAACCACCACCCCCCTCTACCACCACAACCACCGCACTCGCTTTCCTCTATATATGCTTCTCTTTCTCTGTCGGTTTGATACACAAAACAATACTCCATATGTTTCAAAATAATTGTCCCCCGGCAAAAAACACAATTTAAAAAAAATATAGTTATTATTGTTTTCTCTCTCTTCCATTTTGTAAAATGATAGTTTTATCTTTAACTAGTTAATTAATGTTTCTTTAAATTTTGTAAAATTAATTTCAACCAAGGGTGATATGGTAGATTGGATCAAACTTCTCTATATATTTTTAGTAGTGGATAATTAAATTAGAATATCCGAAAAAGAAACGTAAATTATTAATTTAAGACGAAGGAAGTAGAATATAACAAAACAGAAAATCCTTAAAATATAACGTACGAAACCTTAATCAATGTTATAGTTTCTAAGGCTAAAGTCACAATGTTATAGTTTCTAAGGATGGGTTTCTTTTCCAATTAATGAGTGGGTTCAATTTCTTGTTTCATTTTAATGAGAAGATCCATTAAAATCTCTCTCTCAATTAAGTGGTTCATATAGTAATATTTTTAAAGAACTTAATTTAGTAAACAAGTCCTAAAGCAGAGTTTCAATGTCAATGATGTTCATAGCAGATTCATTGATGTACTATTCTTAGATACAAACAGGTTTATATTTTTTACTCAATGATATATTTAAGGGTAAGTAGCCTTTTGACTTAGGGGTGTCCAAAAAAACCGAGGAATCAAAAGAACCGAGGAACCGTACCGGTACCGACCGGGAACGGGACCGTATATTAGAATCATGGTACGGTTCTTGGTTCCTAAAATTCCAAAATTTCGGTTCTTGGAAGCTACTTCGAGTCGGAACCGTACGGTTCCGGTACTTTCCCGAAAGAACCGACTTTTAAAAGCAAGTTTTTTCTAACTAAAATTATGAACAATTTTGTGTTGCTTAGTAACAAGAAATTGTAATTAATTACTGGTATTTATTATTCATTAAATTTAATGATAAAAATCGAGAAAGTGAGCAACAATTAACTATTATGGTGTTATTGCATGGTATATTGTCACCATGTAAGTTATTGTAAGCTAGTCACCATGATTGATATATAATATTCACAGTGAGTTTGTAATTATTTCGTGAATAATGAATGATTGATAAATTATTTTCGTGGTTGTCAACTTATTTCGAAGTTTTACGAACCGATTACCATAATTTCACATCCATCCAAACATATTTTTTTAACACTTTAGTACTCATGGGAATTACCGAAAATTCCCATACCGGAACCGAACCGAAAAACTTGGGACGGTTCTTGGTTCCACTTTTTTCTTATTTTCGGTTCTCGGTTCGTTCGGTTCCGGTTCCGGTTCGGGACGGTTCCAGTACCATGGACACCCCTATTTTGACTCAATGATATATTTAAGAAAACTAAACGAGTATCCGTGCATAGTCACGGGATTTTATAACCGCAGATAGTTTTAGTGATAAAAAAAATTATGAGTTATAAACAAAAAATAATAAAAGTTTGAGGGTTTGAGATCAAATATATTGTTTTGAAACCCGCTTCGACCTGAGTGGTTCAACCGGTTGAACCGTTCTGGTCGAAAAATGAGTCAAATTAAACCAGGTCAACTCGCCGAGTTTGAAGTGTCCCGGGTCAACCCGGTTTTTAATGTGTATTAATAGGGTTTTTTTTTTTTTTTTTTTTTTTTTTTTTTTTTTTTTTTTTTATTGTGTAACATATGTCATATAAGTCATAGTTTTCAATACTTTCCTTTTCAAATGTCATATCTATATCTATATCTATATCTATACTACTTATAATGCACGAAGTCACCTCACTCTTAATTTTAAGACGTACAAAAAATTAAGCATGGTTTACAACACTTTAATGCACCCAATTTTTAGAATTACAACAAAGTAAGCATATTGTACAACAAAATAAAGCGTGGTGTCATTTTAAGACCAAAATTTTATCAAACAACATTAATGCTATTAAAAACACCCCTTCACCAAAAATTACAACCATTTAAGCATAATGTACAATAGCTGCAACCAATTTTCAGATTTGCAACAAAATAATCATAGTGTACAACAAAATAAGCATGATGTAATTTTCAGACTTACAACATTAATGCTATTAAAGTGGTCAATGTTATTAATGACTATAATAACTACTACTTACAAGAAAAGAAACATAGTGTACAACACTTTAATACACATAATTTTCAGACGTACAAAACAAGAAGCATAGTGTACAACAAAACATCACATTAATGTTATTTAATGTAGTCAATTATTTAACTGGTCAATAAATACAATTAATACAGTTATTAAAACACCCCTTACATAAGAAATACAAATTATCAAGTATAGTGTACAACCAAATAAACACAATTCCTGGCTTCCTGCATTAAATTTCACTACTACAAATAATAAAACACATTATACAAATATTCAAGCCCGAACGGGCAACGGGCCAAATGGGCTTGAGCCCGAACGGGCGCGGACCATACGGGCTCGAGCCCGAGCAGACACGGGCCAACGGGTTCGAGGCCGAACGGGCACGGGCTATACGAAATTCTTGATATCCGTAAATTTATTGTTAAAAAGAACATAATAAACTAAAATACATTATTAATCGAAAAATTTTATTTCAGGGTACCCGCCGCTGCAACGCGCGGGTACCCAGCTATAAGTCATAGTTTGCTTTCCAAATACATGGCTTCACCATTTTTCAACATTTTAACAATTTCAACATTTCAACATTGACCATATTTGCTTTATAGATAAATGCTTACGTGCCGACATCCCTTCACTGGATGATTTTATAAAAGGGTTTAGGGTGTTGAAGATTATGTCATGGGTACAACGGTATGCGATGTCGGCTCAGTTCAAAGCCCTTTTTGATTCCACTGTTGGTCTTTGTAGAACCCAGGAACTCGCAAGTTTGGAGAACCCACTGATTTCACTCACAAGTTTATAGCTTTTTTTTATTCCAATGTGTTTATGTATAAATTGCATCCAAGTGCAGTACATGCATGTGTGAATTGAAGGAATATATAAACTTGTTTTAGATTTTGTTTAATTGAATTCATATTCATACGATATTATATATACCTCGCAAACCCATCACTCTCGAATAAACCATGTTTATGAATCAAGAATTGTTTATGATATGATATGCTAACTGTAGGAGATTTGTCTAGAAGAAATCATTGTGCGTGAATTGAAAAGGTGATATCATAGATAATGAAGTGAGGGATGTTTATGGTGTTCTGGTGATTTAGTAGATAATTTAGAGAGTTGTTGATGTGGGTGTTTTGGTTAGCAGCTTCAAGTTGTTGATTTAAAAAATCTAGGTAGTGTTTTTTTATGTTAATCTTTAAAATATCACTTAGTATTTTTGGTGTTTGAATAAAAAAAATATATATATATAAATTCAAGAAAATTAAAATGGGAAAGAAGTAGAGTGTATTTTATTATTTCAATAGCCTTTGACCAACAATCAACGTAAAAAGGACGAGGAGTGTAACAAAATATGAAGAGTAATAATGACATTTTTTATAACTAAAATTTGAGAGTGACTAGAGTAAATTTTGAAAACACAAAGACCAAATTTGTAATTTACCCTTATTTTCTTTAAGGCCAAAATAGTTGGTTCGGGTGTATATAATTTTCAATCATTTAATACTATCCACTACAATAATCAAACCATTATCTTCACATCACCTTCACAGAATGTTATGGTCTCCACAAAACGAAAAATATAAAAATATCACACTTTGTATAAACATACCTTACACGCAATCACAAACCCAAAAAAATAATAATAAAATCCTCATTTTTCTTGATTTTCATTAGATGATGTAGACTACTAAACAAGTGCAAAAAATGCACTGTTCATGTGTAGTTGGCGATGGTCTTGGCGCGTGGTGGAAGCAACCACCAGGTGTTCGACATAGTGACCAGCCTAAGGGAACACATTTGGGAAACTTGTGAATTATTGGGATGAGTTATTTAATTTTTTTTTATAAAGGGTTTTTCTAGTAAAATATATTACACCAAAAAAATATTTAAATACAATAAAAATGTGGCTGAAATACCACTTTAACCTCACTGCTTGAACATCCACTATATCATTTGTGACATGCCACAAAACGACCACACTAACTACATACACAAACTAGAACAAAAAACTATCCAACAGCTACAATAGATCAGCATCATCATCACTCTCCTGTAGATCACGCAAGATACTCTTCCCATCTTCCTTCTTGAGGAGGTCAAAAACCACATTCTTACCCGGCCAATAATACACCAATAATATTCATCTTCCTTCGTGAGGATGAGTTATTTGTACCTCTCACCAATAACACCTTTTCATCCTTTTTTGTTTTTTTTTTTTTTTTTTTTTTTTAATGAAAAAGCTATACACTTGAAACTACGAAACATATATCTAAAATTTAATAAGTAAAAAGTATTAAACTGACATAAAATACGAAATGTAAACTAATAAAAAACTATGTTATACTACAAAAAAAGTGAGCCATAAAAGGTGGAAAATGTAATACCACTAGGCAAGGGCGTGAGAATGACTTGGTGACCACCCAAGTCACACTGCCACCCCTTGTCCACACCGTTCTCACTTAGTTACTTTATAATCTTTTGCAAAGTTAAGGTGATCTCTTCATCGAGTTATGTTGACCATTTGTGGGCCTTATGTTTTTTTTATATTGTTTTTTATTTTGTTTGTTGAGTGTGTGTGGGTATTAGTGAGATATATTTGTGTAAAATGTGTATTTTAATAAAATGTGAGGATAAGGTGACCATGTCCAGTAAAAGGTGAGGAGAGATGAAAGGTGGGAAAAAGCTGATATCACGCTAAGATGAAATTCTCTAATTGCCCCAGTTGTCCAACATTATTACCCCAAATGCCCCACTTTTTTTTCACTTCTCATAATGCCCCATGGGCAACTCTCTCAACTCCAAATTTGGGCAACCATCCCAAATAATTGACATGTGTCCCATGTTGTGGGGCCACCATGTACTTTCTTAGTATAAGTGTACTATTTAATTGGTTGGGCAGCTTTGACTTTCAATATTGGGTGTTAATACAAATATCGTCATTAAACGTTATTTATATTTTTGATCTTTGCCTAAGTTTTGTTAACGACAAAAGTAAATTTAATTTATAAAAGCTTAAAGCTTGTCAAGTTTATTAGATATTAAAACAAGCTTTCTCAAACAATATATTCATCATTCAAGCATTTACATTTATGATTAGTAACATCTTGATATGACTCTAAATCATTATGTATGATAGTAGTTTGTAGAATGTGTTAGGTTCTTAAAACCAAACACTACTTAAGCATTTGCATATTTCTATTAATAGTAATACAACATTTGACATCATGTATTACATCATGGGAATCATTTGTAGATTCCATTAGATATTTTGTGAAGATTTGTACTCTTCATATCTTGCACAATCTCACTTAGATAGAGTTGACTTTAAGCAAGATTTGATATCTTTGCTGTCAGACTGGCGGTACCATTTTGGTACACGGACGGAACCCTTTTAAGGGGTCCGCCGTCCGTGGACGCTCCTGTCCATTTTGGCTATAAATAGCAATGCCAAGCCAAGTAGTTTCTCATCCCTTTCTAACATACTCTCATACATATCTTCTCTCTAACCTTTCTAACTCAGTTTCATATCATATTAGTGATCTCTTTTGTAGCAAAGAAGATCAAGTCATATTCAAGCTTCAACGAGAAGTTGGAAGTCTTGTTTATTTAGTGTTGTATGATCTAGTGTTGATCCATACTTCATTGTTGTATCAAACCATCATAATCTTGTGAGTGTGAGTGGTTAGTATTTTAGTCCTCAAAATACATTGTGTGTGGGAGTAGTTGTACCTTTGGAAAGAACTCGACATCTAGCTTAGTGTCGGACTTGGTTTAAAATTGCGTTTTGCGATCCGATGCGCTCAAGGTCCCCGAGGCCGATGCGTGATGCGTGATGCGAATGCGAGCGCAATTTAGACACGATGCGTTTAGTATTTAACAAAATAAAAAATAAAATACTTATACGTAATATATTTTACAAGTACCAAGTAAATGCAATAAACTTATAAATACAACAGTAACATATTCAAATTCGGCCAATAATCCATTTAATAAACAACCTTGTCATAATTATGTAACTCATGGTTCTGTAATTTGTTTATGTCATAGACTCAGTGTTCTGTTTCAACTTTCAAGTAAATGAAAACATCACAGTCATATCACAACTAAATGAAAACTCCACAATTAAATGTGCATTTGATGCATAAAAAAAACCAATTACCAAAAAGAATTTATGTTTCCAAATGCAATATCAAGTAGATGAAAGTGCACAATGTTTTAGCTAGTACTAGATTACTGGGTAATAGAATCATAAGCACTAAAAAAGCATAGAAATGATCCAAGATCATATATTGGTAATCATGAGTCTCGTAAATCTAAACGTGCATATGTTTTGGTTCTATATTTCATGGCTAGACCCCAATGAAGTTGCATTAACATGATCTAATCAGTTGATAAATTATAAAGAGCACCTCCTAATACATCATAAAAGGTCCTCATTAAAATAGTTGGGCTATTAAATTTGGTTTTACTTTTATAAATCAACGCAAATTCTAAATTGCGCTAATTGCGGCTATTGCTAGCATTACACAAATGCGACAAATTGCAGTCAATTGCGAGCGCAATCTGGGATGGCCTCGCATTAGGTACCATGATGCGAAATTTCATATGCAATGCAATGATGCATGCAATTTGCGCAATGATGCACGCATTTTTAAACCAAGGTGTCGGAAATAGTGTAAGCGAAGTGTAAAGGTTTTCTCCGCCGGTGAAAGGAGCTTGTTGACTAGTGAAGTTAAACTCTCGAGTGTGAGACTCGGGGAGTGGAGTAGGGCAAGGAAAAAGAGTCCTTGTAGGCCGAACCACTATAAACAACTTGTTGTGGTTTGATAATTTCTTTCCTTATTTACTTATTACATATTGCTTGCATATTTCATTAACATACTTAAGATCAATATCAATTGATCTTTCAATAAGTTTCAAAAAAAAGTTTTAATCGGTAAACTATTCAACCCCCCTTCTAGTTTTCCACAATTGGTACCAGAGCCTCGTTGCTCAAGAATTTCTAAAATAACTTGTATTTTATAAACTTGAAACGATCCATGGATTCTGAAAACTTTAAAGAAGGGCAATCTATGCAAAGACCACCACTCTTTGAAACCAATGGATTTATCTATTGGAAAAACCGTTTTGAAACATATGTAAAATCAAAAGATATAGATCTTTGGTTTATTATTGTTAAAGGAGATTTTAGTTCTACAACAAAGGATATTTCCGTTGATGAACAGAAGAAATTAGTTGCTAAAAATAATGAAGCTAAAATGATGCTTTATAATGCTTTACCTAGAAAAGAATATGAAAGAATTTTTATGTGTGAAACCGCCAAAGATATTTGGGAATCTTTAATTGTTACACATCAAGGTAATTCACAAGTCAAGGATAACAAAATTGATCTTCTTGTTCAACAATATGAACAATTTGTTATCCCTGAAGATGAAACCATTGATTGTGGCTTTGCTCGTTTTAACACTATTATTACATCACTTAAAGCACTTGATGAATCTTTTCGTAGTAAGAACTTTGTCAGGAAATTTCTTAGAGCACTTCATCCCAAATGGAGAGCTAAAGTGACCGCTATTGAAGAATCAAAAGATCTCTCAATAATGTCACTAGATGAGCTAATTGGCAACCTCAAAGTTCACGAAATGGTAATGGAGAAAGATTCGGAGATCATCAAAGGAAGAAAGGAGAAGATCAAATCCGTTGCTCTTAAAGCAAAAGCGGAATCAAGCGATGATGGTGAATCTTGCTCCGATAGTGAAGATGAGGAGTATGCCATGGCCGTTAGAGATTTCAAGAAATTCTTTAGAAGAAGAGGAAAGTTTGTAAGACAACCTCGAGAAGAAAAGAAGCCATTCCGAAAAGATCGGGATGATAAGAAGATTAAAGGTGAAAGAAAGTGTTTTAGATGTGGTGATGCAAGTCATCTCATAGGAGAATGTCCCAAGCCACCTAAAAGCAAAACTCAACGAGCTTTTGTAAGTGGTGCTTGGAGTGATAGTGAAGATGATGAAGAATCAAGCAAGGAAGAGATCGCTCTAATGGCACATGAGTCAAATGAGGTACTTTCCGACTCTTCTTATTCTTCTATAGATGATGACACTTTGCAAAAACAATATAATCAATTGTGTGAGCTAAGTCTAAAAATCATAACTAAAAATAAATTTCTAAAAACCAAAAAGGAGTTTTTGGAAAATGAGGTATATGAGTTAAAAGAAAAAGCAAAACGACTTGAAAAAGGAAAAGCAAATGACGATGATTGTAAATCATGTCAAGAGCTTAATCTTGAAATAGAAAAACTAAAGCTCACACAAGAAGTTTTAATAGAAAATAATTCTAAGTTTAAAAGGTTTAACAAAAACATCGCTCTTGCCGATGAAATAGTTAAAATCCATAAAACTCCAGGAGATATGAATGGGCTAGGTTTTAATGAAGTATTAATTCCAAAGAGTCAAAACAAAACGGCCGAAAAAGACGAACATTCTGTCAAAACTGCTGCTGTACAGCACGGACCAGACGGAACCAAAATAAGGGTTCCGTCCGTTGTGCAAAATGGTACCGCGGGTACTTCAGCAGAACAGAATGTTCGCAATACGGACCGTACTGAATTTGTTAAAATAACAAAGAAAACCAATGATAATGTTAAACTAAAACCAGCCATTATATCAGGAGTAGGACTTGTTAAAAATGAATTTAGATAAAAAAACTACTCAACAACGATATAAAACTTCCTTTGCCAAACGCCCTTTTCCTAAGAGCAACCACAACGTTCAACCTAACTACCAACACAACGGTTGGAATCAAAACTTTCCTAGACCATATCAAACTCCAGATTACATGCCATGGAACCCTTACTCATCATTTCCATACATGAATCAAATAAATGGTATGTTTAACCCAAACGGACCCATGAGATATTGGGGACCAAATGTTTGAGTTATTTGCTTCTTAGGTATGCTTGAAAGTTGGTTTGGAACCTGATGAATGGATAAAAGATAGTGGATGCTCACGACACATGACGGGCAACAAAAGTCTCTTTTCATCATACCAAGAGTATGACGGAGGTAATGTCACTTTCGGTAGCAATCTCAAAAGCAAAATCATTGGCAAAGGTACGATTGCTCATAACTCTCTAACTATTGAAAATGTTGCTCATGTGGATAGGTTAGGATTTAATCTACTTAGTATTAGCCAACTATGTGATAAAAAGTATAAAGTACTATTTGATGAAAATGGTAGTAAAATACTAAAAGATGGTATCACCATAGCTAAAGGAGTTAGGAAAAATAACATATACGTCATGAAAATAGATAAAACATATAATGACAAACTTTGCTTAACAACATTAGACGATAGCTCATCTCTTTGGCATAGACGCTTAGGTCACGCTAATATGAGACTTATACAAAACCTATCTTCAAAAGAGTTGGTTAGGAATTTACCAAAACTAAAATATGACCAACACTTTTGCGACGCTTGCAAAATTGGCAAACAAACACATAGTAGTCACAAATCTAAAAATATGGTGTCCACATCTAAGTGTCTAGAATTATTACATATGGACTTGTTTGGACCATCCGCTATAAGAAGCTATGGAGGCAACTTATACACTTTGGTCATAGTAGATGATTACTCAAGGTTTACTTGGACGTTATTTTTGAAAACCAAAAATGAAGCTTTTGATAAATTTGAAATACTTAGCAAGAAAATTCAAAATCTTCTAGGTGTCAAAATTGTGTCGATCCGAACGGATCATGGTCGTGAATTTGACAACGAAACTCAATTTGGAAACTTTTGTGATACAAATGGTATAACACATAACTTTTCCGCTCCACGAACACCTCAATCAAATGGAGTAGTAGAACGTAAAAATAGAACAATTCAAGAAATGAGTAGAACAATGCTTAATGAACAAAACATTCCTCAAAAGTTTTGGTGTAACGCCGTTGATACTTCTACATATATTTTAAATAGAGTCCTAATACGTCCTTTCCTAAACAAAACACCATATGAACTTTATAAAGGTAAAAAACCAACATTAGGATATTTTAAAGTCTTTGGTTGTAAATGTTTTATTCTTAATACAAAGGATTATCTCACCAAGTTTGACCCAAAGTCTTATGAAGGTGTATTTCTTGGTTACTCTCAAACTAGTAAAGCGTACATTGTCCTTAATAAAGAAACAATGATAGTCGAGGAATCGTTGAACATAACATTTGACGAAAGTCCACCTCCATCTAAGACACCACCTTTGGTAGATGATGACTTAGTTGAAAGTCAAATAATAGAAAGTCAAATTAATAATAACAAGGAAGATGAACCATCAAATAAGGAAATTGTCAACATCAAAGAATCTAAAAGTCATCCATTAGAAAAGGTCATAGGACAACTTAATCAAAGAACCTTAAGGTCACAAGCTCAAAATCAAAGTAATCATTTTTGTTTTGTATCCACCATTGAACCAAAAACCATAAATGAAGCTATAAAAGATGAATCATGGGTAATGGCCATGCAAGAAGAATTAAACCAATTCGTTAGAAATGATGTTTGGAAACTAGTTCCAAAACCCAAAGATCAAACTATAATTGGAACAAAATGGGTCTTTCGAAACAAAATGGACGAAAATGGTATAGTATCTAGAAACAAAGCTAGGCTTGTTGCACAAGGTTATAATCAACAAGAAGGAATTGACTATGATGAAACTTATGCACCGGTAGCTAGACTTGAATCTATTAGAATATTACTTGCTTATGCATGTGCTTATGACTTTAAATTATTTCAAATGGATGTTAAAAGTGCTTTATTAATGGGTTTATTAACGAAGAAGTGTATGTTGCTCAACCTCCCGGATTTACCGACTTTGAAAAACCACATCATGTTTTCAAACTCAAGAAAGCATTATATGGCCTTAAACAAGCACCTAAAGCTTGGTACGACCGTCTTAAGACTTTTCTTATTGATAACAAATATACTATGGGATTAGTAGATAATACTCTTTTTACTAAGAAAAAGGAATCGCAAATTATTATTGTTCAAATATATGTTGATGATATTATATTCGGATCAACTTGTCAAGAACTATGTAATGATTTCTCTAAAATCATGCATGACGAGTTTGAAATGAGTATGATGGGTGAGTTAAACTTCTTTCTAGGACTCCAAATTAAACAACTAGAAGATGGTATTTTCTTTAACCAATCTAAATATATAAAAGACATGCTTAAGAAATTTGGTCTTGAAGATTCCAAACCAACTAAAACACCCATGTCCTCGGACACTAAACTCACCAAGGACGAAGAAGGTGAATCCGTAGATAACACTAAATATAGAGGAATGATTGGTAGCCTACTCTATCTTACGGCTAGTAGACCCGACATTATGTTTAGTGTTTGTCTATGTGCTCGCTTTCAAGAAAACCCAAAGGTATCGCACTTAGAAGCATTAAAAAGGATTTTTAGATATATTAAGGGAACAACGTGTTTAGGATTATGGTATCCCAAAGGAACGGGTATAGAAACCATAGTGTATGCCGACTCAGATCATGCCGGTGATTATGTCGATAGAAAAAGTACAAGTGGAATTTGCACTTTTGTTGGACATTGTCTCACCTCATGGTTTGCAAAGAAACAAACGGCTTTAGCCATCTCTGCTACTGAAGCCGAATACGTCTCAGCCGGAAAAGCATGTCAACAAGCTCTTTGGATGAAGCAAGCTCTCGTAGACTACGGAATTCATCTCAACGACATTGTGATACTTTGCGACAACAAAGGAGCCATCGATCTCAGCAAAAATCCCGTTCAACATGCTCGTACAAAGCACATTGAAATCCGTCATCACTTTCTTCGCGACAATGTTCAAAAAGGAAACATCTCAATCGAGAAAGTATCCTCCGAAGACAACATTGCCGACATACTTACTAAACCTCTTAAACGAGAACTTTTTAATCTTCTTAGACTTGGTTTAGGATTAATGGAACCAAACATGTAGGATAAACATAGCCTAAAACATTAGAATAGTCAAACCAAAACAATTTTGCCTTATATCTGCTACTGTAGCCACGGTACCAAACGACAACACGGACGGAACCAAATATTTGGTGCCGTCTGGTCCGTGGTGTCTACAGAAGCAAAACTGCTATATACATAACATCTTCTTCCTCACAACCCACTTTACCAGTAAAACTTAAACCAAGCTCATTATTGTCATCTTCCCACTTACTAATCACTGAAGATAACATCATTGTAAGTATCCTAACTACATTTCATCTCTTAATTCTGAGTCTAGGATTCTTATTTATGCACAAAACTATCACAAATCATTACATGGGGTTTTATGTATGCTTTTATACCAAATATGAATTCAATTGGCAAATTGCATAACTAGTCATTCAAATTAGGAACTACATTATCATATTGCATAAACAAATCATGTTTCCCACTAATTGATAGATAATAAATATAAGGCCTTATTCAAACAACCAAACACCCCATGTCAAAAGTTTTGAAAAGCTTCTCACTTGTAGGAAAACATTTTTCATTGCTAATACAAATAGAAACGTTAGAATTTTCATCACTTGCATGCTCTTGAATACTAAAGGTATTGCATAACTAATATGCACTCCCGGGTATATTCAAATGTAGCCACATTGAATTAGGAGCATTTGGGTTATCTCATGGTATTTGCCAAACACCCCACTAAAACCATTTTTTGCATAAAATGAGTCAAGATAACCGCAACTCCAAATTGTTTTCATATAGGCACACACTAGAATCAAAAATGTTGAAATTCATTTTCATTTTTTTTTAACATATTAATTCTTGTCCTTAGGAATAACCATGGTAGCCGCAAGATTCTATGATCACAAAGACACCCTCAACTACATTCCCAAACACCACAAAACCAAAGGACTCACCAAGGAACAAGTAGAAATATTTAGGGGTCTAGAATCAAGGTATTTCCATGAGGGTAGAACCATTCACCCATCCTTCCTTGAGCATACTAATCTTCGTGAAGAACTAGCCGCCATTCAATTCGATTGTCTTCTCGACATTGATGAACCAATTTGTCCTAGGTTTGTGTTAGAATTCTATGCTAGTGTGACCGGTTTTAGTGATGAAGATGATGATGAATTTTGTCTTAGCTTTAGAATCAACCAAAATGACTACACCATCACCTTAAGCGAATTTGCTAGAGTACTAGGAATTCCCAACCGAGGAACTTGTGTCTACACGGATAAGTGGTCACTAACCGCCCTTGATGCAGTCAACGACCGCACTTCTCCCTATCTAACCCGTTTGGCCGATAAGGATGTCATCCGTGAACACCTTTTTAACCCAAAAACTGATACAACCCGAGTAACCCGAAAGGGAAAAGAGGTAGACCGAGATCCATATGGAATGGAGCTAAATGAACTTAAGCACGAATTTAAGAAATAGGAGGAGTTACTTAGAGCAAACGTCATTAGCACCATAGGGAATAGGGATCACATAAACGCTTGTCTTTGCCACATGCTTTACAACTTGTCCACCCGACAACCATTCAACTTAGCCTACTACATAGCTAGGAGAATGATTGATATTCCCACTCAAGGATCCGTTGCTCTTCCATACGGGATGCTTCTCACCCATCTCTATAGAAACTTCGCTCCAATTCCACCAACTCCAAAAGGGATGCATCTACACTATGAGCTCATCCCTCACATCTTTGTACCTTTGAGTGATGCAAGAGTTGCTAAGACAAAAGGCAAGAGAGCAAAACCTCCAACTCCATCATCATCATCATCAAATAGCTCCGAAGATGGTCTTCCAAGCTCTCATCTTCCACCTCATGAGTATTACGCGTCTCTTCCCGAGATTGAGAATGAATCAGCAGAATTCAAGCAAACTAAGGGAATGTTCAAGTGTCTTGGTAGGATGATGAGCAAGATTTACAAGAAATTGGACAAATAAGGGTACTTTAAGGAGTGTTTGGAACAATGCATTATCGTTAATGTTTGATACTATTTAGTTGCTTTTATTATGTAGGATGATAATATAACTTGAAACAATGGTGTATGCTAACAATCTCATGCAGGGGGATAGCACAAGCATGCTATCAAATTTTACCCATTTTCACTATATTGTGAAAATCAATAAGCCTTGCTCAAAATCTATGCTCCACTATGTTTACATATGTGTTATTTACTTTTCCTAACTAGAAATGTTTAGTATAACAGCTTTTGAGAAAAATTTCAGGTTTCGGAAATTTCCCCGACACCTAAAAACGAACTCTGTCCATATTTTGGCACTCCACGGATCAGACGGCACCATAATTTTGGTACCGTCCTTTATGTAGTTTGGTACCGCCATACCTGTACAGGCGGACCAGACGGCACCCTTTTTAGGGTACCGTCCATGTATGATTTTGGTGCCGTGGATCCTCCAGGTAATTTTCTGAATTTCGACTCTTTCGTGATTCCAAATTATCTTCCATCACTTATAAATCAATCTTAACTAGTTTATAATGTTATTAAAACTAGTATTACTTACTAAGGTGTATAAGAAATCCATTTCCCACCAAAATTCAAAAATTTGAAAAATCCACCCAAGGAGCCCTTTGGCATAAAGGAAGGAACCAAATTTTTGGTACCTTCAAATCCGTGGGTAATCTGAATATTAGGAAATTCCACTCACTAGAACACATTTATTGCATATCTTTTCTTCTTCACTCCATCTTCTTTGTATGGATTGACTTGGGTGATATGACTAGCATTCAACCCACTTCCAAATCATGAGGAACCTCATCTCTTCAATGGTTCAACATCAAATCAAACACATTTCTCAACATTTTTTAACCTCTATAAATTGAAAGGCTTCACCATGATCATCCTCACACCTTCCTCATTCTCATTACTATCTAGCAAATCAAAACCCAAGTTAAAAAAAAATGACTAAATCATCACCAAAACCTTGCAAGAAAACCGCTAGAATTAGCGTAAGGCCTTGTTGTTTTGCTCATCTTAGCTCATCATCCGAATCTTCACCACTTACAATCTCATCTCCCATTAGAGATGATACACATCTTACCTTAGCTACACCCACTTCATCACACATTGTGATCACCACTCCACCACCAACAAAACCACCTACTTCACCTCCACCGGCACCCATCCAAACATCCAAAACCCCTTCACCACCTTCACCAAGGTCTCCCACTCTCACTCCCATGGAGTTATTTTCAACTCCACCAACATCACCAAATCCTTTTCTAGAGGACTTGGAAGACTTGCCTCCTAGGCCAAGTCATCCACCACCATTGCCATCTTTTGGCACAACTGAGCGAATCGCTCATGCGTTACCTCGGTCATCCATTGACCCAAACGCCCCATTGGGGCCAAGACCTCTCCTTTTCCACCCCATTCACAAGGACATTCATGGTCCTTTATACGGGGATCATCCACTCCCATCATCAATGTCCCCTCATATTGAGGACATTCCGGAAAGCATGTGGGATGACAATCCCACTAGAGAGGAGATTCAAGCCGAACTCCACAACCTCCTCCAATTCAAAGGCATGGTGGATTCTCACTTAAGTGAGACAATGCAAATGCAAAATGCTTTGCTTGCATCTATCATGACCACTCCAAACATTCCCAACACCACCAACACATCCACCATTCCACCACCACAACCTCCCCAAACTTTCTACCCTCCAAGGCATGGTTGCTCAACTTGTGAGCAAACGGGTCAAACCGTGGAACGGACCCGGGTTATGGTCCATGACTTCCACGAAGAAATGAGGTTCATCCTCAACCACATTCTTGAGCGTCTCAACGCTCTTTCCCATCCACCATCACTTTAGGATGGTTTTAGAATAGTCTTTCTTTTATTTGCTTTCTTAGGATAATTTTTATTTTCTTGTACTAGAAACACATTATTGTGTTCTCTTTTCATGATCTTTATTCATGAAAAATTTTAACTAATGAATGTCGTTTATCATATTGTTGGTGTCATTACATAGTACTTGGAAATGCTTGTGAATGATCATTATTACTAACATTTTTTTTTGTAGCTTTATTTTCACAATCCATGTATCTTCCCATTAAAGCACCCAATTTAGGGGGAGCTTTGAACAAGGGGGAGATAATAGCTCGGGCTCATTACATTCCGCATAGCCTCTTCTTTTTGTTGAGACAAAAAGGGGGAGAAAATATAGAACTTTGAAATCATTTATATTTGACTTTTCTGAAAAAGTCAAACTGCATACATTTGACTTTCTAAAAGTCAAACAGGAACTTTCATTGATAATACTTGACTTTTCTTAAAAAAGTCAAACTGCATACTTTGACTTTCTGAAAAAGTCAACATCATGCATCAACTAGTGAATTCTTTGACTTTCATAAAAAGTCAAATTTCATACACTTGCATTATCATTTCCTTTTCAAGTTCTAAAACTAATATTTTTATAACTCTTGTACAAACTTTGTTTCTTTTATAAAAATAAAATTTATATTTTGTCCTCAACAAAAAGGGGGAGATTGTTAATACAAATATCGTCATTAAACGTTATTTATATTTTTGATCTTTGCCTAAGTTTTGTTAACGACAAAAGTAAATTTAATTTATAAAAGCTTAAAGCTTGTCAAGTTTATTAGATATTAAAACAAGCTTTCTCAAACAATATATTCATCATTCAAGCATTTACATTTATGATTAGTAACATCTTGATATGACTCTAAATCATTATGTATGATAGTAGTTTGTAGAATGTGTTAGGTTCTTAAAACCAAACACTACTTAAGCATTTGCATATTTCTATTAATAGTAATACAACATTTGACATCATGTATTACATCATGGGAATCATTTGTAGATTCCATTAGATATTTTGTGAAGATTTGTACTCTTCATATCTTGCACAATCTCACTTAGATAGAGTTGACTTTAAGCAAGATTTGATATCTTTGCTGTCAGACTGGCGGTACCATTTTGGTACACGGACGGAACCCTTTTAAGGGGTCCGCCGTCCGTGGACGCTCCTGTCCATTTTGGCTATAAATAGCAATGCCAAGCCAAGTAGTTTCTCATCCCTTTCTAACATACTCTCATACATATCTTCTCTCTAACCTTTCTAACTCAGTTTCATATCATATTAGTGATCTCTTTTGTAGCAAAGAAGATCAAGTCATATTCAAGCTTCAACGAGAAGTTGGAAGTCTTGTTTATTTAGTGTTGTATGATCTAGTGTTGATCCATACTTCATTGTTGTATCAAACCATCATAATCTTGTGAGTGTGAGTGGTTAGTATTTTAGTCCTCAAAATACATTGTGTGTGGGAGTAGTTGTACCCTTGGAAAGAACTCGACATCTAGCTTAGTGTCGGAAATAGTGTAAGCGAAGTGTAAAGGTTTTCTCCGCCGGTGAAAGGAGCTTGTTGACTAGTGAAGTTAAACTCTCGAGTGTGAGACTCGGGGAGTGGAGTAGGGCAAGGAAAAAGAGTCCTTGTAGGCCGAACCACTATAAACAACTTGTTGTGGTTTGATCATTTCTTTCCTTATTTACTTATTACATATTGCTTGCATATTTCATTAACATACTTAAGATCAATATCAATTGATCTTTCAATAAGTTTCAAAACAAAGTTTTAATCGGTAAACTATTCAACCCCCCTTCTAGTTTTCCACATTGGGCAACTGACATTTTTTGTCTTTTAGTTAAAAAGTATGGTCTTATTTTATTAATAAAAAGTTCAAAAATCTTGGGCAACCGGGTCCCACCCTTATGTACTTTTGGGCAACTTACTATGTATATAGTATTATAATGTATTATTGTATAAAAAAATTAAAAATGGTATAAATAATTTTATAACCTGTATACATTTATACACTTTATATATACAAATACAATTTTTCTCAACACACTTCTTATTTCTTCCTCAACACAGTTCTTCCATAACCACCACACTTCTTCCACAACCACCATAACACACTTTCTTCCTCAATAGATAACACACTTCTTCACATCGCCACGACACTCTACCAGCTAATGTCTATAAGAAAAACAATTTGGGCTAGGGTAAGTAATTTTGTTTTTGATTAAGGGTTTCGCTATTTGGGTGTTTAATTATACGTATTTCATCTATTGATTTATGGTTTTGTTAATTTAGGGTTTCGCTAATTTAGGGTCTCGGTTATTGATTGTGTATCGGTTATTTAGGGTTTCGCTTATTTAGGGTTAACTTTTTAAGTTGGTATCGTATTGATATAGGGTTTCGCTTATTTAGTAGTTAACGTATTGGGAGATTAATTGTTTTTGTTAAGTTTTGTGAAACAAATTGTGGATGTGAATAAAGCAGTGTAAGAAAACTGGTAACGTATTGGGTGATTAATTGTTCTTGTGGTTTTAGTGATTTGCTGCTACTTATTAAGTTTGAGAAAAAAAATGATGGATGTTGTTGTAGACTAAGTGACTAAACCACTGTAAGATAAGTGGTAGTAAGTGAATAATGCACTCTAATCGTGGTGCAAACTGGTTGGGTTAACGAAACAAAATACACTGAAAATTAAACTGCGACACAACTAAATATAATCTGGGTGATCCCAAGTTTGAGAGTTGTTAGAGTCGTAACCATCGTCGTAAAGATACTCAGAGCAACCTTCAAATCTGCGCTCATCCCACTCTGAATACAATGCATTGAATTCTCTGTCCCGAGCAGCTTCCTCCATCTCTAACAGCACTTCTTCATCTTGGAGCATAAGTCGCTCCCTTTCGGCTTCCTCCTTAAGAGCAGCTTCTCTTTCTGCTATCTCCCATTCTTCTTCCTCCTTAATAGCAGCCTCCTCCATTTCTATTAAAAGTTGTTCTTCATCAATTTGTTGGCCAAAGTCTTTTTGTTCCGGAAACTGTTGGCCAAAGTCTTTTTGTTGCGGAAACAGTTCCGGAAATTGTTGGCTGAAGTCTTTTGTAGACATTTTTGATAGAATTTTGTAACCTATTTAGCAACACCACTTGAATTTAAATTCACACATATAAGGTGGGTAAGTTTGAAAATTTATTACCCTCAATATGTCAATAAATGTGGTGCAGGTGGAACCTCTCCCATATACTTGACATGGGCCCACATTGTACTTACGTAGCTGATTTATTGGGCAACTTTTGCTTATTTATTGCCAATGTGTGTTTGAGAAGGAAGGTTTGAAATGTATTTTGTATTTAGTACATGCAAGAGGCTGTGATGATGATTATCTTTTTTGATATGCAAATGATGTGATTTACCGTATGTTGGCATGGCAATTTTAATACATTATTTTGCAGCCACGGCGGTTATATCCTGATGTTTTTGTGTTTATCAAACCTTTTACAGATCTGAGCCTTGCTAATGCATATAAATAGAAACTCCTGATTGGTATACTTACATAGATGATTAACATCTTCGGGTCAATCATGTTTCATTGTGGCTGGCATCCTATGGCAACACATGGATATATATTTTCTGTGAGAGTATATAATCATTTCTCCCTAGTAGACGCCCATCCCAATGAAGCATGATTGGCTCGAAGATTTGTATCATGTATGTGAGTAAACTAGACATGTAACTTTTTCAAACAATTCCATTATGTATATATGCTGTTAATTGGTAAGAGGCTGTGATGACAAGTATCTTATTAAATCATGCAAATGATGCGATATTCCGTTTCATGGCGTGGCAATTATATACTATTGCAGCCATGACGGTTGTATCTTGATGTTCTGTAAACTATTGATTTATACAGATCTGAGCCTCCGTAAACTAACATATGAATGATCAAATATGGATGTACGGCACCACCTATGAGTAGCAAAAAAAACTTAATATGGTGTCGTTCATCCATCTTTGATTATTCACTACTGTTTGCAGCCATGGCGGTTATATCTTAGATGCAGGTAGGTTAATCAAATGCAGATAGTTTGTTTACTTACAATTCAGCTTTGTTGATTGAATGGCATGTCAGACCTGGGATCATTTGTGTGAATCATAAATCAACCTTGATCTGAGATGCTATTCAATCAGCAAACCTGGATTGCACGTGAACAAACAAGTATATGGAGGAGTTTTAGACCAATGTCAAAGCCGACTGTTGCCCATGGGCCATTTAGGGAAGTTAATTTTTCCATATCTTGATATTTTGTTACTTTATATTATGACTTGGTTCAGAAGATACAGGAAAGTGTACAGCCCATTTGTTGTTACAGTTTGTTATGGTTAACTGATGATGAGGGTTGAATCTCGAAGGGTAGAAAGGTGGTGCAAAAGGGTTTAGCTTACTCTGAGAGTTCATAACTGTGTGGGTGCTTTTAGTGTGTAATTTTTGGTGTGAAACTCTGTGTGTGTGTGTGAGAAAGAGAGGTCAGAGATGATAAGAAAAGAGATGAAAAGGTTGGTAAAGATAGTGGTGGAATGGTGGCGAGAGATATGAAAGGGTTTGTGAGGGTGCCTCATTAACCCCACTTCACTCTGCACTATTCTAGCACTATCATTACAAACCCTTTAATCTCTCTTCTTATCATCTCTGCTCTCTCTCTCTCTCTCTCACACACATACAGAGTTTCACACCAAAAATTACACACTAAAATCACATACACAATTATGAACTCTCAGAGCAAGCTAAACCCTTTTGCACCACCTTTCTACCCTTAAATATTCAGCCCTTATCATCAAGTAACCGTAACAATAAATTGGCTGTACGTATCATAATATTGCCAGTAATTTGCAATGAGTGTCATATAATTGTTATAGACTGTTGATAGATTTTTATAAAAATTTAGTTTATATATGTAAAGGAGTTACTTAACAAAGAAGGAACAATATGATATACTTGTGGATTGAAAGTCAAGTTGAAAGTAAGAATGTGGCCATACGCAACTTCATACATTCAAATTGTCTTTGAATATCTCAATGATCACGATAGTGTGTAATGTTCATGACACGCCACACTCCATGATTATCCAACTGAAATGCTTTTCTAAAATCCACGAATTGTAGAAAGGACGTTGGTACTTTGAGCTTCCCCTCAAAAACCCATTCATATGTCACTGTCATAGCAATGGGTTTTGACATGGAAATGGGATTTCGAGTGGGGGGTCAAAGTACTAACGTTTATCCACTTGTTTATAACATATTGACAATCAACTTTTTAACCAACTCCTTTACATAGATAATTGTTTGAAGTAGTTGGTTTATTTCACATGTGTGTATTTGTGATATGCAAGAGGCTGTGATGACATATTATCTTATATGATATGCAAATGATGTGATTTACCGTATGTTGGCATGGCAATTTAATTACATTATTTTGCAGCCATGGCGGTTATATCCTGATGTTCTGGTGTTTATCCAACTTTTTTACAGATCTGAGCCTTGTTAATGCATATTACACTGCACACTCGCTTTGGAAGTTTATATGAGTCTGATATACTTCTTATATACTATTGCTAGGTTTTTAAAAAAAGTTAAGGATCAATTTGATATACTTGTGGATTAAAAGGGAAGTAGAACATTTCTAGGTGGCCACGTTACTTTGTATATGCGTACGGAATTTCCGCATAGTTATCCATTCTTAATTTCCAAACAGTGCCTTTTGTTTTTTCAACAATCTAGCAATCCGCCTGGTGCAGGCCTTTTCTCAAAGGGAGTTGAAACGACAAAAGGTACTGTAGGGGGATTCAGAAGGGTTCACTAAGTTGAAATTCCATACACACCTACAAAATAACGCAACCACATTGGTATGTTCAACTTCTTTTTGAATGCACAAGTATATCAAATTGTTCTTTAACTTTTTTTAAGAATCTAGCAAAACTATAAGTATGATTTTAAAAACTATAATTAACCGTTTTCAGTTCCTGTTGTCCACAAGTGTGTATTTGTGATATGCAAGAGGCTGTGATGACGAATATCTTATTTTGATATGCAAATGATGTGATTTACCGTACGTTGGCATGACAATTGTATTACATAATTTTGCAGCCATGGCGGTTATATCCTGATGTTCCGGTGCTTATCCAAGTTTTTTACAGATCTGAGCCTTGCTAATGCATATCAGAATGCACAATCAGTTTCGAAGTTTATATGAGTCTGATATACTTGTTATACACTTTTGATAGTTTGTTAAAAAAAGTTAAGGATCAATATGATATACTTGTGGATTAAAAGGGAAGTAGAACATTTCTAGGTGGCCACGTTATTTTGTATATGTGTACGGATTTTGAGCATAGTTATCCATTCTGAATTCCCAAACAGTGCCTTTTGTTTTTTCAACGATCTAGCAATCCGCCTGGTGCAGGCCTTTGCCCAAAGGGAGTTGAAACGACAAAAGGTACTGTAGGGTGATTCAGAAGGGTTCACTAAGTTGAAATTCCATACACACCTACAAACTAACGCAGCTACATTGGTATGTTCAACTTTCTTTTGAATCCGCAACTATATCATATTGTTCCTTAACTTTTTTCAAGAATCTAGCGAAACTATAATTATGTTTGTTCAACAATGTAGCAAATCCCCTGGTGTGTGTATACATAAGGTGTGTGTGTGTGTGTGTGTGTGTGTGTGTATGAGGCTGTGACGACATGTATCTTATTAAATCACGCATGTGATGCGATATTCCGTATCTTGGCGTGGCAATTCTATAGTTTATACTATTGCAGCCATGGCGGTTATATCCTGATGTTTTGTAAACTATTGATTTATACAGATCTGAGCCTCATTCAAATGTTTTAAAAGTTTTCTAAAATTGGGCCATTTTTTAATTGGTGGGAGTATGATACAAATACTTCATTTGTTAAATATGATTGCTGTATTAGGAAGTCAGTATACGTTTTTTTATTAATTGTAGTTGTGGTAAGATACTTATAAATTGTTGTTAACTTGTTTATTTATTTCTTCTAAGGATAACGAAGCCAATGTCATCGTCAGGAGCAAAGTGAAATACTTTTCAATAATTAAAGAAAAGCTGAATCATACTCGAAGGAAATTGTTTAGGACAACCTGTTTTGGATGGTGGCTGGTTATGTTCTTTTTTGACCATGAACCACATATGTTAGATTATGTTTTACAAAAACAGGGTTTTATGGATAATCGTCACTATGACATGCCCCTTATATATACTCTTGATGGTCGTAGTCTACATTTTGGTCGACCCGAGTTCTCTCTTATAACAGGCTTTCGTTTTGGGACACCGAGTTTTGATTTATATAGTTCAGGTGATTTAACATTTAAGTTGAGGGTTTTTTCAAAAAAAATAGGGGTAAAACTTTCCAACTTAGATCTTCTTGGTGTTATTGAGGATGAAGAGTTGTTCGGTAAATTAACTGATGAAGACGCAGTCCGTGTGTGTTTATTGTTATCGTTAGAGGTTATTTTTATGGGTCGCTTATTGGTTGAAGAGGTGGATGATTCACTACTTCGTTTGGTCGAAGACCTTGATGCATGGAATTCCTTTCCATGGGGGGAGAACATTTGGAGGCACTTGTACGACCAGATACTAGACGTTGTATCACACCACAAGTGGGAACACCTAAAGGGTCTGGAAAGAGACCGGAAGTATGTTCCAACATACACGGTTGCTGGATTTGTTTGGGCATTCAAGGTTATTCCTATTTATATTATATTTTCTTAGTTATTATTATTGAACCCGACGCTTGAGAGTAATGCATCTTTATTATTATAGATATGGATTCTTGAGTCGTTTGAAAGAAGCAGTCATTGGTGGAATAAAGTCCCAGATGTCATACCAAGGGCAGTAGCGTGGTCAAGGAAAGTAATGTTTACAAGATCGGATTATGGATTGCTATTTGGCAAGGTAAAACACATTCAAATGTTTCAATGCATTACACGAGCACCAGTCGGACTCGTATATGCAATTTAATTTCCTTGTGGTTGATGATGTTATTTAGGACTCGAAGATTATTTATGACCTGAAACCAACATTAGACGAGCACCAGTCGGAGTGGTATATGCAATTTAGGGAATTTTACCTGCACTACATACCAAGGACTCTTCCAACAAAATTTCCGCATGATTACGATGTGTGTCTACAGAAGTTGGCTGCTGCACGGAAACGTGGTAGGACAGAAAAAAAGTATTTACCGATTGTGTCTAGGGTACAGACCAGTAGTCTTCTAACAGAAATCAGCCTCAAGGATTGTGTCATTCAAGAGTTGAATTCTCGTGTTTTCAAACTCGAGGCTATTATTCAGGTTATTTACTAGTCAACGTTAAATAATAACTATACGTTTATTTATATTAGAAATATTGTTAAGGATAATACCCTTTATTACTTTGTAGGTCCTTGCATGTGAAAGAACCTGCGGATTTCGGGTAATAAGTTCATCGATATTCTATCTTTATTTCTTAAACAAACTGTTGGTTTTACAATGAACTTTATTTCGCTTACAGGATAAATTGGACTTTACTACATCCTTTTCCCACCTGAGCTATGAGTTTCGAGACCAACTAAATCGTGAATTCTACGAATTGGCTGACTCTCTTATTTCTAGCAGTCGTTCAAACCCGGTTGATGTCGATGATGAGGATGATGTTGTTCTGGTAATTTGATTTCCAAATGTACACCTTTTCCAAAGTATAGTATTAAATGTATTTTAAATGCATCACCTGTTACTCAGGAGTATCTGTTGGAAGAGGAATTAAGGTTGAGGAAAGAAGAGGAAGAACGGTGGAGGATGGAAGAACAAAAGATGATGGAAAAGGATTTTCTAATGGCGATGATAGAGGAGAAGAATCGCAGGTTGGAAAAGGCAAAGTTGTTGAAGATTGAGAAGGATAAGAAAAAGAGGTCTATAGCATTCTATAATTCAGAAAATTGGAAAAGAGCCAAGGCAGACATAACACCTGACAAGAGGAGTAAAAAAGATGGTGCGGAGTCGTCGTATTACTGGTCAAAAAGATTTGTGGAATCTCAAAATAATCGAACACCTCCCTATGGGTGCCGGGATCCAGATATGACCGCACAGTTAGAAAAGGTTAAACCTTGGGTTGAGGTATGAAAAACAACTTTTAACATTTGTATTTTTTTAAACTGTTTTCAATTTACGTGTTAGTAACAACGTGTGTGTAGGTTCTTTCCCGAAGGAACAAGGCTATCGACATAGTACATCTTACAGATGAGTACGACGAATTTCTTGGAAAGCCGGGGCCCCTTCGATGTATGTTTCCTTGGTCCAAAGAAGTTCGTGTGGATCGGAGGTTTTGGGAATCCTTAGTGTGTTTAGACCCTCCTAAGAAAGGTTGTCTTATGGACGAGGTAACAGTCACGCATATCTTTCACTCCAATAGTATATTCATTTTATATTGTTGCTTTTATACCCTAATCATTTTTTATTGTTGCTTTATAGCACTTAGAGTTGTGGGTGGAATACATGTTGCATTTCAGACCCGATGGCGCTGATTGGGCTATGGTTACTGCATACTTTATTCAGCTGCTCTTACAAGACTCCATCCCCATTTGGTATGTTAACGGGGAAAAGTACAAACTCCACTGGGCTGATGTTGAACAGGTAATAGTTGTGTTCATTCCTTTATACATATATTGGTATGTGTTTTGTTAACCTTTGGTGTTATACGGCAGGTTTATATGCCTATCAATGAAAAGGATAAACATTGGTTTCTGGCTCGATTCCATATTAGGATGGGGGTTATAACATTTTATGACAGTGGCGCTAAGCATGATCCTGAGTGGCGTCTTTGGTACAAGGAGATGCGGGCATGTTTACAGGTACCATTGCTTTAAGTTCTTAATTGATAAATGTTTCTCAATACAACAAAATTAACAAACTAGTTAATAGAACACCAGTTTTGTAACTAGTAGTTACAAACAAACTAGTTATTGACTAAGTTTCCCATGTGTCATAGTTGCCCAACTATAATAAATTATGGAACATACACTTTCAAGTGTCTATGAACCTGCCCCCTGTACTTGTTCATTAATTTGATGGTAGTAGTAAGCACAAGTCAACTCTTTAAACTCCAACTTAACTATTTAACCATTTAATACAAGTACTATTTCTTAAATGCATATCTTATGGGTTGGTCCCTAGATATGAATGCTCTAATTGTTCTATTTATAATACTCTTACTGTCCATACAAGACTAAACACATACTTACAGTTTGGAAGTTGCCCTCAGAATCTAATTGATCAAGGTTGCCCAAGAACTTTTACTAGTTGCCCACAAAATTCTTGTCAAACTTGCCCATCTTAATTGATTTCACAGTTGGCCATTAAAATTTCACGATGTCTTACACCATTCCAATTGAAGTTCAAATGGATATTGTTAATAGGCTCTCAGTGAGGTGTGTGGATCAATGCCGCAGTGTCTGCAAGGCTTGGAAGTCTTACATAGACAACATGCATTTCACCGTCCGTTATGGTGTTCGAATCACTCCACCAGTTTCATATGTTTTGCTGTACAAGCAGAGTCTTAAAGGTTACGTGGGTTTGGTAGATCAAAATTTTGACATGAACCCTCTTACCTCAAACATTTCTTTTTCTGACATCAAACCAATTGGTTGGTCACATGGAGTTTGGGGTTTTACCTATGGACCAATTGTCCGTGATACCATGGCGGTCGTTTGGAACCCATCCATCAACCGATTAGTCGCCACGTTTGTCCCCTATGTGAACACATCACAGGAGTATGAAAAACGCTTTTTGGCTTTTGGGATTCGTCCTGACAATTTAGATCCGACCTTCCTAAAAATTTCATACCCATTCAATCCAACACAGCCATGCACTGTCTTAATTTTCACCTTCTCCTCAAAACAATGGACGGTGTTAGATCAGCATTGCTCGCTTCCTAACACAATCAGAATCAAAAAAGCAAGTCAAGCAAATGTTGGGGGTTATATCTATTGGTGTGGTTATCAACGGTTGTATGCTAACGATGGTAGCACATTCGACAGCTATATGATTGTTTCTTTTGACTTGCTCACCCACCGTTTCCAAGTCCTGGACATACCTGATGAATTAATAGTCAAACTTCCTTTACCGTTCGATGTTTCAAACCTAAGAGACAATCTGGTGGTTTCTGGAAACATTCATGGGGATGTCAATTCTGTTTTCTCTGTATGGGTTATAACGGTTGTTGGTGGTACGATTGCATCTGCTACACATCTTCTTAGCATTACCACTCCAATAGCACTCAAATTAATTGGTTTTGACGACAACAACGACCCTGTTCTTGAAATCGGAAACCATGAAGGATTTAACGCAACCATTGTACTATACAAGCTTCCTAGTGGGAACTTCCAGCACCTAGGCATCGAGGGAGATGTTGGGTCCTTTTTGTTCAAACCGTTACGTGAATCACTTATTTTGCAGACTCATCGTGATATGGCGGCTTATTAGGATGTCTGGTTTCATTGTAGTTTGGTGTAGTTTATGTTTTCAGTGTTTTGGTGTAGCTTCAGTGTGTCAGATGTAAACATTTAAGTTGTTATGTATTGTGTTAAGTTGGTATGTAAAATAACAAAATATGTTTGGATGTATATACAGGCTGGACTACCAATCGTTCTAGAGAAAGCCAGTGTCTTCCAGAAGAAAGGTATAAATCCGACAACATATGCAATTACCTTCAAGAATGCACCCAACATTCCAGATCAGGGGACTCTGTTTGGTGATCGTGGTATCTGGGTATGCATATTCTTATACCGATTGTCACATGGGAAGGCATTGGACGTCGATAACCCTGTACAGGCTGCCCTTGCATATCGTGAGCATATGGCTAATTTTTTTTTTCAAACACAGAGTATGTGTTTGGTAGTCATGTTGTTGTCATATTTGGTTGTAATTCTAACTATTTGTAACAAGGGAGGAATTTTGTAATTCTAAAGTGATGTATCAACTACTTTAATTAATGTGAACCCCAAACAGGGATGTATTATTTTGTTAATAGCGTTGTCATTTAAAGTGTTCGCATGCTTGGGTTTTTTTTGTATCGAGCTCTATTTAAAGAATTTATTGGAAGGAATGCTTCTCATTTTGCCAGATAAGTGCCCTTTTCATGATGGCCTTTTATTACAACTTATTAATGTTCTTGTGTTGTTATCTTTAAATAATGAAAAGCTTTTCAATTTGTTGTATGTTGTTGTATCCGCCACCTGTTCAGAAGAAACAACTGCTGCAAAGTTAAAGAATTTAGTCGATGGAATTCTTTTCATTTTGCAAGATAAGTGCCCTTTTCATGGTGGCCTATTTACTACTACTTATTAATTTTCTTGTTAACATATTTTTAAATGACATATTCATCAGTGCTTTGATCCTTCTACCCGTGGTTTCAAGAATGCTTATAGCCGTGGTTCGACTGCTAGTTTATAAGAAACCACGGCTAGTTGCGAAGAAACCACGGCTAGTTGAGATGAAACCACGACTAGTTGAAAAGAAACCACGCCTAGTTGAGAAGAAACCACGGCTAGTTGAGAAGAAACCACACCTAGTTGAGATGAAACCACGGCTAGTTGAGAAGATACCACTGCTAGTTTAGAAGAACCCACGACTAGTTTATAAGAAACCACTGCAACTAGTACTTCTGAGGTAATTCTATCCAACGATACTTCATATACACACACTGTTATGATAACCACTTAAAAATACAATTTAAAATAAAAGTGCGAAGATAAAAAAAATTTAATTCATACAAATTTAACAACCCATTTTATTCAATTGAATATCTTATAATCGCTTTTCATGGGTCACACACAAGCACTAAAAGAACACTCATAATAAGATAACGGACACATACTACAGCAAAAACAACAAACAACATTGAACACACTTAGCAGACACACACTTACAGATCCAGCAAGCCCCTGAGTTTCTCGATAAAGATGGCATTGTTCGCAGCATTCAGCTCCAGTTCCTGTGAAAGGATACGCATCTGCATGATCTTTTGATCATCTTTACCATTTACCCCCTCAAATATTCTGCTGTTTTTTGAGCATGCCTGTTTCCAACACTCTCCAATTCTTGAATGAAGCTAAGCCTGTCATCAGTGATTTGAAGCAATCTTCCCGCAAGCGCATTCAATTGTTGTGCCATACGAACATCTTCGCCAGAGGCTTCATAGCAATAGAACACTAACATATCAGGCCAGTTATTAGTATTTGCATCGGCTCTAAGCTTATCACACCTAGGAAATCTAGACATTTCCTTATCCCAATACTTTATCACGATTTAAAAAAAAATAAACTGGTTAACTAACAAGGGGGTTTGCTGTCTTTAAATAGGCAAGCAGCAAATACATACATTACTGTTAACTGCATTTGTTTTAGCATAGAAATCTTCCATGCTAACATTACATCTCTTATTAATATTTTAATTCATCACACCATGACCACATGTCCTCATAATTGAGTCCGTCACATGATGCACAGCTGCTCCCATATTTTTGAATAACATCCAAAAAAAATTTACATCCTTTCAAATGCTTTAAACCCCATCCACATATTGTCACTATATTTGTTTTTTTTTTACTTACACATGCTCACAAGATTTACTATTTCTGAACAAACATTCAAAACAGGACAAATGCTAGCTGGTTTTGCATTGGCCTTTTGCATTGACTAACCTTTCACAATTAATGACCATGCCCTTGAACATAAAACTTAAAGAAACATTCATACACAACCTCAACGTTTTATTCATGACAAAATACATATGGTGTTGTTAAAGAAAAATACATTAAAATGCAATAAACTTAAAATTCATGCAGCCTTGCTGGCAATATAGCCAGTAAGTTAATCTTGGAACCACAATTCACCACACAACCATATGCAGTACTATTTAACTTTAAGCATACACATACTTAGCCTTACATATACCTTTTAACAACTATTACCTTAGTTAAATAAAGAGAACATTGACCTAGTAATTATCCATGTTATTGAAATCATCTAAGTGATATGTATATGATGATTCAGGGAGTGAATTTAGGTTAATGTCAGAATTATCTACGTAACCCTCCCAAACGCTGTTACTTGGTTCACCATCCCAACGTACGGCATCCCAATCCTGGTAAATTCTCCCATTTTGAAAATACTCGTCGTCCACTTGTGATTTTGGGTCATCTTTCAATTGAAAATGAGTACCTGACCTAGGATTACGCGTTCCCTGTTCAGGCGCCATCTCTTGCATAACTTCCTTACCATTGTCTGTCCTGCTATTTGTTTTTTTCTGACAACATATTTAACCTATCTTGTCAGAATACTAAAAAACAATATTAGATATACATTTGAATGAACAATCTAGGTTACCTTTTTGCTGGCCAATGGTTCCGTGCATGATGCACGGGTATGCCCTACGGTACCACACCTCCCACATTTTCTAATTTTTGGCTCCTCATTTTTTGATGGGAAACGATATTTGTTTTTAGGTCTTCCTGCCTGCCTCTTGTCCATCAACGGCGGTTTAACGTTTTGCAAGTTACCCGGATCATGCCATTCTGACTCTATTTCCAAAGGATACACCATTTCATGATATGTGCCTTTGAGTGCAGTTTTTGAAAACCATGTTTCCGCCCATTTGTTACAGTTAGTCAATTTTTCTTCTCTACACACGGCACACACATGACCACATGGTAGTCCCGAAAGTTGCCATTTCCTGCACGTTGTAGTTGATCGAAAATTGTTACCCGAATAAACAACATTTACCGTAATAAACAACCTGTATATTGCAGGTACCTGCAACTGCATTCATTCCTTAAGAAATCAACAATATGACTATGACGATTGTCTATAACTTGGTACACAACACACATGGCAATGCCTCTTACTTCCCAATTAGCACTCTTCAACATTCTCTGCTCAACCTTCCTAGCTGCCCATTTTGTAAGTTCAAATTCCGGTGCGTCTACAAAATAAACATACATCAGGTAACATTTATCGAACAAGTAAATGAGAGACGGCGAATATATAGTTATACCGTAGTATTTTTCACGACGTTCAAAATACCAATATTGTAGAAGCCGTCTATGGTACTCCAAGAGCATAGTTATTGGTACCTTTCGAACGTGCCTTGTTAATGAATTTATTGATTCCGCACTGTTTGAGGTCAAATAATTGTATCTCTTTCCACTGCAATATGCCCTTGACCACTTGTCATACCCGGCGTCTTCTAGTTTTTTGACGGCTTCTGATTTTTTTGCACGAAGCTCGGAAATTGCTTTATCAAAATCTTCAGTTGTATAGGTTTTGCACACCTTCCAGTACAAAGCCTTATGCTTTTTACGGGTGAAATTGCAATTCATCATCAAGTGACGACAACAATAACCATGAAAGCAATTTGGAAAAACTGTGTCACAAGCTTTGGTTATTGACTTATGCCTGTCTGAAATAATCGCCAGATTAGGCACTTCACCAATACATTCTTTCAACCACCCCAAAAACAATGTCCAGGCTTCAGCGGTCTCACCCTGTGCGACCCCGGTAGCGATTGGAATAATCTGATTATTTCCGTCCATACCAACAGCAAGCAAGTTGGTTCCTAGATACTTCCCTTTGAGATGCACAGCGTCAATTATAATCAATGGCCGTATGAAGGCTATAAAACTCCGAATCTAGTATCGTTAAGTATATATTATTTCTTAGTATACGTTCAGAATAAAAATAATAATAATAATAATACTAACAATTGATATAAATGTGCCCGAAACTTACCGCAAAACCAAATGCTACAAAAACCATCTTAAATCTTCCAGCTTCATCTGTATCGATGTGTGTTACAGTCCCCTCATTTTTTAGCCTTAGGTTATGACAATATAAAGCTAACTGCTCAAACGATTGTTCATGTTTACCGTTCAACACCTCAAATGCCAAATTCCTACCCCCAAGCTCGTTTGTAAGAAATGTTTACTTTCCATTCAAGACTCATATCTCTTTGTATGTCCTTTCCAGTATATACCCTCCGATTATCTTTCAATTTATCGATTAGCAACTGACTAAGTAATTTCATTGTTGCATTACGATGATTAGGATGTAATTCAATTCTTGAACATGTGTGGACATTGTTGACGTTAGATACAAAGAATGTGCTATCCAGTTTTTTTTACGGGTGTATATGTTCCATGAACATCCTTCATTTATACATCTCACGCTGTACCTCGTGGGATCAGATTTAATAACTTTGTATTCAAAACGCTCAAGTAATGATTTCTTTCCAATAGTAAACATGCATTTTGCTTTATTATAAAATTCTTTATGTTTGAAAAAAAACGGTATCGGTTTTCTAGGAACAGCTGTTTTTTAATTCTGGTTGTGGTGCAGTTGGTAGCATGGGCATATTTTTAAATGAGTCTCTTTGCGACGAAGGAAGTGAATGATCAGGTTGGTGAAAGAAGGTCTCTTCGACCTTTGGGGTGTCATGATAACTATCTTTGTGAATCAGCGGAAAATTAAGGTCTAATGATAAATGATTAGAAGCCAATGATGATTTTACCTCTGAAGGTAGAGGTTCTATTGTTGAAATTAACAGAGCCTGAGTTTGCTCATTCTTACAACATAGTTCATGAATGAAGAATTGGACGTCTTCATCATCAACAACGTCCAATTCCATGGAACCATCTTTGTAAGACAACCTGACTCTATCATTTGGTGTGTCTTTCACACCGTCAACCTTTTTCTTCACATACGCCAAAAGTTTATAGAAAGTGATATTTTTAGGTAGTTTAACTGCATGTTTAGATGAAGGATGCACTAAATAAACCTTAAAATTAGAATTGTCATCGTAATCCATGGTTGTGTTTTGAACAAATGTTGGTGGAAATAATTCTTGGACTTACAGTAAACTCTTTTAAGTAAGCCAAGTGCAAATTACCAGCCCTTTGTACTTGTGTATTTACTTAGGTTGCCCAACAATGTAACTTTCTAAGGTTGCCCAAAATAAGTGTATCAACAAAGATACACTTTAATGACTGTATTAAGTATGAACCACCCATTTGTGATCGTTTATTATTAATGTTGTACTTGTGCCAACTGCCTAAGATTTACTAAGATACACATTTATTTGTGTTATGTGAAAAATTTACTAAGTTGCCTAAACTTGCCAACTGCCCACTGGATGAAACTAGTAACTTATCCCAACTACATATAGATTGTTTAAATAATATCAATTTCATTTTTGTAGTAATGTCTAACGGTAAAAATTCATTACTATTGTTAGTATGCTATAAGTAGTTTTACTAATATATCTACGATCCTTAATTTTTTTTAATTTTGATTTTTTTTTTACATAATTAACAGGGATTGTGCGTAAGCGTTTGTCTTTTGAAGTGGAACGACCATGTGATGACGTGGTTAATGAAATATTGAGGAAACAACTTAACAAAAGATCTAAGAAGGATGTAGCTGAAAAAGGTGCGTTGTCTGTCAAGGAAAGAGGTGACAAGAATAAAGTTGAGCACAACAAAATAAATGGAAATGTTGATGGTGAGAAGTCGATTACTAAGCAGCATGAAGATGAAGCAATAATGGAACTGATAAGGTTTTAAAAGGTACCATTTTGAGGGGTTGTTTTAGTCCTTATTTGATCACTTTTGTATCCGTTATTGCTTAATATCGTTCCTTTTCACTTTTTAGGTCTCTTGAAGGCAAAATGCTGGAATGGCACTTATTTGGACAAAAAGGCGCGAATATATGAAGAAAATGGCTAAAGTCAAAATCGAGACACTCACAGCTGCTGAATTTAGAAGGCGACGGCGTCAGGTGCTAATGGTGACGCCATCCCAAAATTGTTGTGACGGTCCAGAACCCAAAACTCGTATTTTCAAGCGACGACGTCTAGTTGTGAAAGAGTAGGCCGTCGCTACTCAGACGGCCTAGATGCAATCCAGATGACGTCAGAAGCTGAAGAGGATGGCGTTACGGACATAAGGTGACGCCGTCGCAAGGTTAACGTGGCCAAGACGAAACCCTAATGACGGCGACACGACGGCGTCACTAAACATAAAGGTGACGCCGTCGCATATGTAATCTTATATATAGAATCCAAAATTTTCAGTCGTAAGGAGAGTCTTTTTGGAGTGAAAACCTAAAACCGAACCTAAGGTGTCTTGTACGGTATTTTAGGGTTTTTAACCCTATCTTACATCAAGATAAGTCTTTACTTCATTAATTCAATTATGTCTTTGATTATTTGTGTGTATGCTTGCATGTTCTCCATGTCCGGCTAATTTATTTGTGTGTTTGCTTAGGAAGTATGAAACTTAATTATTGAATATTGATTGGTTGTTTCTTATCTTAGTTGATATATGATCTAGTAATGCGATAGGTCATTCGTTGTGTACTTAATGCTTGATTCATCTTTGTGAACCTTAGAATATAATTACCTGAGTAGTTGTAGGCTAAACCATCCAAAGAGTGCCTTAGAGTAAGAGTTTATCATCCCTAGTGGGTTTGTAGACGAGACCCTTTGGTAAGTTCAAAGAGTTAGGGAGAAACGCATACCCTACAACCTTAGACACACAACGCAACTAAGAATAAGACGTGACAACTCAACCATCAATAGGAGATAATTAAGGAGTAATACAAACTAAGTAAACACATCTTTAAACTATCATACGAGCACACATTAATTAGACATAGACTCCCACAACCTTAGTTTAGATAATTAGATAATAGTAGAGTAATCGGTAGAAATACCAACCCCCCAAATCCAATACCCGAGATTCGTACCTTTCCATTTCATAAAACATAAAAAGATAAAAAAATAATCTTCCTCAACCTTAACCTTAGCGTAGTAACTCCTTACTAGCATTCCTATTCCCCTAGAGAACGATATCAATACCCGTGGCTTACCCTAATTACTACACTACAACGATTAGGTTCACTGCCTAGGGTGTTATAAAACTTGCTCGAAGAAAAGGAAGTTTCCTTGACCCCGAACGACGCGTGTAGCGTTATCAAGTTTTTGGCGCCGCTGCCAGGGAATAGTTATTGTTTAGGCTTGATTTCTATCTCGTTTAGGTCTACTCACAAGATTCCTATCAAGTGAGATTTTTTTTCTTTTTTTAGCTTCCTTGTAGTCTATCCCCCTTCTTTGTGCCTTTGTTCATAAAACTTGTCCATTGACTCTTCCGTTCACCATTATGGAGAATGCGAATCCACTATATTCACGATTAGGTTTTTTCATAAGAAATTATGATATTACTAAAGCGGATTATTCAAGATGGTGGAAAGAAAGTAACCAAGTCCATAAACCTTTTGAGGGTTTCACCATTCCATCAAGTCCACAAAAGACCTCATCTAGTGAAACCTATGCTTCGTCTGAGCCTTCACCTAGGATAGACTTTCGTGAACAACCTCCATGTTTAGAAACTATTGTTAGTAAGGCCCTTAGGAGAACTGACCAAATTTGTGAAAATATTATGAAAAGCAACCAAGCATCAAACCATAAGTTGGATCAATTACTAAGTTTGGTTTCATCACGACCTAAGGAAATAGCACATGATGAGCATATAGATGATGTAGATGTGATTGAGGATAAGGTGAAAAGTCTAGACCCACAAGGTATCCCACAAGTTCCACCATCATTTAAGGCATACACACCGTACGTGACTTACCCGGAAGTAGTAGAAGAGACTTTAGGAATCCCAATGGAGGTAGAACATTTGAACCAAATGCAACTGGAGAATATAGGTTTGAATACTTGTAGTCTCAGTCTTACTCTTAGTTCTAGGGAATTTCCTAGTGTTGATGAACCAGAACCTCAATCTTTACTTCCATCCTTAAATAAACGAGGAACCGACCCACCCATCAACCAATTTAGTCCGGGTAGTTTTAGGATGAAGGAAGCCATTCACACACCCCCTTCACCTCACGTGGCATATTTCCACCCTACGGGTGTGTATTGGTACTATCACCCGCACTTAAACTTAAGTGTAGGGAAAACTTCCCCTTTATCTGTTAAATAAGGGTAGAGTCAGGCTCGTGACTCGAACAAAAACAAGCGCTTCTTGGGAGGCAAACCATGTGTATTTGTTTTTCATTTTCATTTGTGTGTCGTATATCTTTTATTCATTGTTTATTCTCATGTTTAAATTTGTAAAAAAAGTTTTATTTTGTCTTTAACCTCGTCTTAATTACATATAAAGGTATTTTACATAAGGGATAAGTGTAGGGAGGATTACACACGTTTTCAAAAGAAACGTGAACATGAGAATTTCAATTATTTAAAAGATATACATGTGTGTTTGTTCGAGTCAAATGCTTGTATCGAGTCATAATGGATGTTATTGCAGGAAATTTTTCCAGATTTTAAAGATAAAAATTTTCCAGAATTTTTTCCAGAAAATCGCAGACCAGTTTCTGTCATGATAACCTGACGGCGTCAGGGTCACAACCTGACGGCGTCAGGAGGAGTAGAAACTGCTTACTACTTTTTCTCGTTTTCTGTGCTACTTATAAATTTCTGGAATTTTCAAGGTCTTAATTTTCTAGAAAATCTGCAAACATCCATTCCACAAGCATTATATCTTATTTAAGTCTGGAATTATATCTTGTTGTGATTTTTCTTTGTTCGGTTTGATGCGTTGGGTTGTTTGTTTTCTTCAAGTGTGCAGGTTTAATTTACCAAGAAGAAGATACATAAGATTGGAAGGAGCTTTTCACGCATACATTCTTCTTAGAAAGGATTTAACCAATACTTCACACACGGATCCTACCGAGCTAATTAGGGGAGTATTAGTTTCTTTCGTTTCTTATTACCTTCCATTATCATAACTTTGATACTTTCGGGGAACATTGGGGACAATGTTCAATTTAAGTGTAGGGAGGGAAAATAAAACGGAAACTTTGAAACTATGCTTATCCTTGATTATTTGCTTTGCCCAATTGTATTTGTGTAATAAACCATGAGAAAATGTCGGTTAGGGTAATTTTGGCACCAAATTTAAAATTTTTCATGACATATAGGAGTGGGCCATTAGTCTTAACAAAAGCGTCTCACGGATAGGAAGTTGCATGACTAGCACAAAAACCCTTTACCACCTAAATTTCACCCAAAATGTGAGGATCGCCCTTAGATTAGTAGGAATTAAAGCATTCATCTTTAATGCTTAGAGTGTGAACTGGTAGTATATTAGATTCTAGAACTTGTTTTGTGATGCATTCCGAGATCGCAAGTGAGACTACACTTGTGTAGTTAGGAATAACTAAATGATAAGAGGCATTAGGATAACCCTTGTTTGATACCCGTAATATAATGACTTCTTCCACATCGGTTGAGTAATTCCCCCACACCCTTTGCGTTGTACTCATCTTTAGTACACGATACCCCTAGTTAACCCCTCAGAGCCTATCCTTTTCGCGGTTCTCGTGATGTTTCGGTTTTTCCGGAATATCAATGAAGAACATTGTTTACACCCCACCCCCAAATATACACCCAAATCGCCTTAGCCTACCCCTTATGCACTCACTTTTAGTGCAAATGTTTGTTATCACCCTAAACCCTTAGTTCAATTATCTAGTTGCTTGCATAAGTTGCTAAGTCGAGTCATATCCTTTGTATACAGTTTTGGGACGATTGGGATTCATGGGAAAAGTTAAAGTTTATGAAATGACGGGAAGGGAACGTTAAAAATTCAAATTCCCTTTGTTTGCATAATAATGTACCCCAAGTGTTTTGATCTTTTCAATTCGGGTCAAATTAGTGTTAGAATAATAAAAACTCAAGTGTAGGGATGTGCCTATAAATCCCTATTATTTTGATGTTACCGTAGAGGATGGTAGAGTAAAAGTGTATGACAAAAAAAAGAAAAATCGAAAAAAAAAATAGAAAAAGAGAAAAAGAAAAAAAAATAGAGTTAAAAAAAAAAAAAAAAAAAAAAAAAAAGGGCTACCATCCTGCATCTATCTTTGAATTTATGTTTGTTTATTTCAGTTATGTAGAGTTTAGAGTATCGAGTCTTGGCTTAGCAACGCCATTCTTCATATGCATTTAACATAGAGATTTTTGACTTGCCACCACTAAATAGCCTATCCCACCAAACCCTTGTTTCCCTACCGTAAGCTTAACATTACAACCCTTTAAAAGACCTCTTTGATAGTCTTTCCTAGGTGCTTACGCCAAAGCGATGGAGGTTTGATCTATTCTCAAGCCTATGGTAATCTATGTACTAGGACCGGTTAATGAGTGTTTATCTTCCATTTCCTATTTGTTATATTTCATATATACACCCGAGAGAGATGTGAGTATCCAAACACCCCATGTGAGGTGCTAGTATGTAATTTCCGTGCTTGTTATGACTTTTGCGGGGCTTATATGTGTTGTGGACCGTTTTGAATTAATGCTTCATGACCCCTAACTTATAAATTAATTGGCTAAAAGCACATTTGCTTGAGGACAAGCAAATAACAAGTGTAGGGATATTTGATAAGGTTTTAAAAGGTACCATTTTGAGGGGTCGTTTTAGTCCTTATTTGATCACTTTTGTATCCGTTATTGCTTAATATCGTTCTTTTTTACTTTTTAGGTCTCTTGAAGGCAAAATGCTGGAATGGCACTTATTTGGACAAAAAGGCGCGAATATATGAAGAAAATGGCTAAAGTCAAAATCAAGACACTCACAGCTGCTGAATTTAGAAGGCGACGGCGTCAGGTGCTAATGGTGACGCCGTCCCAAAATTGTTGTGACGGTCCAGAACCCAAAACTCGTATTTTCAAGAACCCAAAACTCGTATTTTCAAGCGACGACGTCTAGTTGTGAAAGAGTAGGCCGTCGCTACTCAGACGGCCTAGATGCAATCCAGACGACATCAGAAGCTGAAGAGGACGGCGCCATGGACATAAGGTGACGCCGTCGCAAGGTTAACGTGGCCAAGACGAAACCCTAATGACGGCGACACGACGGCGTCACTAAACATAAAGGTGACGCCGTCGCATATGTAATCTTATATATAGAATCCGAATTTTTCAGTCTTAAGGAGAGTCTTTTTGGAGTGAAAGCCTAAAACCGAACCTAAGGTGTCTTGTACAGTATTTTAGGGTTTTAAACCCTATCTTACATCAAGATAAGTCTTTACTTCATTAATTCAATTATGTCTTTGATTATTTGTGTGTATGCTTGCATGTTCTCCATGTCCGGCTAATTTATTTGTGTGTTTGTTTAGGAAGTATGAAACTTAATTATTGAATATTGATTGGTTGTTTCTTATCTTAGTTGATATATGATCTAGTAATGCGATAGGTCATTCGTTGTGTACTTAATGCTTGATTCATCTTTGTGAACCTTAGAATATAATTACCTGAGTAGTTGTAGGCTAAACCATCCAAAGAGTGCCTTAGAGTAAGAGTTTATCATCCCTAGTGGGTTTGTAGACGAGACCCTTTGGTAAGTTCAAAGAGTTAGGGAGAAACGCATACCCTACAACCTTAGAGACACAATGCAACTAAGAATAAGACGTGACAACTCAACCATCAATAGGAGATAATTAAGGAGTAATACAAACTAAGTAAACACATCTTTAAACTATCATACGAGCACACATTAATTAGACATAGACTCCCACAACCTTAGTTTAGATAATTAGATAATAGTAGAGTAATCGGTAGAAATACCAACCCCCCAAATCCAATACCCGAGATTCGTACCTTTCCATTTCATAAAACATAAAAAGATAAAAAAATAATCTTCCTCAACCTTAACCTTAGCGTAGTAACTCCTTACTAGCATTCCTATTCCCCTAGAGAACGATATCAATACCCGTGGCTTACCCTAATTACTACACTACAACGATTAGGTTCACTGCCTAGGGTGTTATAAAACTTGCTCGAAGAAAAGGAAGTTTCCTTGACCCCGAACGACGCGTGTAGCGTTATCAGGAACAACTAGCCGAACAAGATAGGGCTGAAAGAGAAACGGAAGAGAGAATGCGGCAAGACCGAGAACACGAGGATCTGTTCTGTAAGATAGAATAAGGTCACCTTGGACAGTCAAAATGAAGGATAAATTTAGTTAAAGTTAGATTATCAGCCTGCAGACTTGTATGTTTCTTTCCTAAACTTAATTTTAGTTTAAAAAAACATGTATTTCACTTCTTTAAAGTTCATATATTTCACTTTCCATACTTGCATGTTTGTTTCCAGGCTTATGTACTTGGAAATTATTCATCAATTTATAAAACTGCATCAACGGATGCAGTGCTAGATGCTTCCCATTCATACAACTATTTCTAATAAGTACATCAAGAGTTATCGACTGTATCGAAGTGGGAAACCCACTGCTAGTGCATTTTCATGAAGATGGAAACCCAGTTGGGCTGTTGTGTAAGTTCATGGTGATAAAGTATTAATGTACATTTGAATTAAAATAATATAAATGTCTTGCAATGATGACAATGTACAATTATAACAAACACATTACCTCTCATGTTCAAATAAACATGAGAGGATCCATATCCTAAAATGTGAATAAGGTGTGACTTGTTGTGGAGTAAACGTGGTCTAACCACTGCTGGTTGTGGGAAAACCACGGCTAGTACATTTGTAACCACGGATAGTCGTGGGCAACCCACGGGTAGTATACTTCTAACCACCCCTGTGTGTGGGCAACCCACAGCTAGTATATTTCGAACCACTGCTAGTGCAGTATTGATGCAAATGGAAACTCAAGGGGCTGTTATGTAACATCTTGGTCTAAAAGTATATAATCCCCAAATCACTGCGCAATCAAATAATTGATCTTAAAACACTTGAAATTGCCTCTAAACAAACCCTAATCACTCCCAAACTGACAATTAAACATCTTTTACCTCCAAATCACACAATGGCGAAAGAATATTGCACCACATACAACCTCGTTGCATACCTAACCAAGAACAATCATACTGAAGGGTTCCATGAAATGATTGATTTTATCAAACACACACCAATTCACTATGCATTAAGTGTACAACCTATCATTCTTAAAGCCTACATTCATCAATTTTGGTTGAAGGCAGAAATTCAAAAACGAGATGGAGCAGAGGTTATTAGGAGTCTTGTTAATGAGAATGAGATTATAGTCAAAGAGGAGGTGATTAGGGAGGTTTTGAAGCTGGAGGATGCTGATGGGGTTGTCAATTTGTCTGAGGATGATATTTTTGAAGGGTTGAAAAGATTGGGGTATGAGAAAAATGTGGAAAGAATTAAGTATCATAAAGGTATGTTCTCACCCCAATGGAAGTTTTTAATACATACTTTGCTTATGTGTGTAAGCAATAAGACCACTGGCTTTGATGAGTTTCCATCAAAAATAGCAACTGCTGTTATATGTTTATCACAGGGGAGGGTGGTTAACTGGTCTAGGATGATCTTTGAGGGGTTTATGAAGAACATTAAAGAAAAGGGTAAATACTACTTATATCCTAGGTTTGTTCAATTATTAGTAGAGAAACAGATCACGGAACCCATTCCTCATAAAAGGGAGTATAAGGTACATCATATGTTACCTAAGGTGTTTACACACTTGAGAAAAAAGAATGACAAGTTCTCGGGAAAGCTTACACCTTTATTCCCTAATATGCTTAACTTGCCAGACATTCCTGATAATGAGGAGGTACTTGAAACACAACCCAACCAAAACAATGATGCTCAACCCACTGCTACCACATCTGAACACACTGCTAACCCAACTGAATCCACTGCTGAACCATTACCTTTACCTGAATCACAAAACACCCAAACCACTGATGCTTATCCCACAGCTACAACTGACGCTCAACCCAATGCCACCGTATCTGATCCCACGGGTACCACATATGGTGAGAATATTATAGAAGTAGTGAATGAATTGAAGGCTAAATGTACACAAATGGAAAATACAATAAGAAGGTTGAAGCACAGGGTTTCTGTGTTGGAGAGAGTAAGAAGACCAAGGTTTGCTGCATCTAATAGAGTAACGAAGATGACTAAGAAGGCCAGGTCCTCAAAGGGGAGAAGCAAAAGCATTGATTCAGGGGAGGATGTAAACATGGATGTTGAGATGGATTTTGATAGTGGAGATCATGGGGTGACTATATGGTTACTGACAAGGAAGGAAAAGAAGCCGTGCTTGAAGCTTTAAAGGTTGTAGTTAACAAAGAGGAAGAAGTTGGCCAGGAAACAACCACTCCTATTGTTGATGAAATCACTGATGCCACCTTAATGACAACCACGGTCACACAACCACCCAAGTCTAAGGAACTTGACAAAGAGGTTGCTGGTACCCTGATGAACTTATGTAAAACCTTACCCAGTCGGACTGGATCGGGTACTGCACATTTTCCTATTATACTTAAACCCACTGGTCATAAACCCTTGGCTAAACCATTGGCTAAAGGTTTGAAGGTTGGAAAAGCAGAATTGGTAGAGGAAGGAAAAGAAGAAGTGGTAGAACCTTTTAATGTTGTAGTTGAAGACGAAGAGGAAGAAGTTGTGCAGGCTCTATCGAGTGATACTACAAATGACAGCACTGCTGCAACCTCATAGGTAATTTCATCGACAGTTACTTCAGATACACATATTGCTACTACAACCACTGATGGTATGATTATCACAACTACTGTAACACTACCATAGAAGGCGAAGGAAGTTGAGAAGGAGGTTGCAGGTACACTGCTGAACTTATGTAGAACCTTAGCAATTCCTGATTCTGTTATTGCACCTGTTCCCATTGTAATTGAACCTACTGCAAATAAACCATTGGCTAATAGTTTGAAGATTGGGGAGCTAGTTAAGATAGTAGTTAGTCAACCAGACATAGGAAAGGGTGAAGCTATTTCTGAACCTGAAGAAGAAGAACTTGAATTTGATAGTAAGGAGGATCAGATTTCACATGATCATGAATTATCCAAAAATTTAGATGAACAATTTAAGGCTGAACATATTGCTTTTGAAAAAAAAAAAAAAAAAAAAAAAAAAAAAAAAAAGATGATGAAGCTAGTATGAGAGTGATTGAACAGTGGATCAATAATGAAGCATTTCTTCAGGCTTCTGAAATGCTAAAGTTGGAATGGAGTAATGAAGAATGGGCACTATTAGACGTTCCATCAAGGTCTAAGGTTCTGGCTGCGAGGGCGAGACAACTGCAGAAGGAAGGAAGTGTCGTAGAATATAATAGTAAGAATAACAAACCTCCTACTAAGGCTCAAATGAGAAATGCAATGATCAAGATTCTCAGGCACGTGGAGTTTTGCAAAGGCAAGGATTTGAAAAAATGCACGTACGAAGAGATTTCAGAGCTGTATGAACGTTGGCTAAGAATGAAAGATGATTTCATTCCTATGAATTCTGAGAAAGAAGCTGAGTGGATCAAGAACGAACAAAAGCGAAAAGCAGAAATTCTGGAGAAGTGCGTTCTAAGAAACAGAAATTAGATAAAGAGATGGAGAGGAAATAAAGAATGGATGTGTATCTTACGGTGAGTGATAGACAAGAGCCGATTAATCCTACACCACCAAGCGCAACTCAGGCAGTTCATGATTTGAAAATAATCACTGAAAATGGTAGAGAAGTGATTGAAATAACAAGAGCAGATGGATGCAGAAGTACATACGTAGATTTTGGAAGCTTGTTGTTCTTTCTATCAAAAGAGGATTTGGAACAGTTATGGAAAGTCATTGATTTTAGATATGGAAAGCATGGGCCAACTGGAGAATTAGCAAGGTTCGTGTGGACATCAGTGAAAAACATGTGTCAACCTAATCCAGTGGACAAATTTTGGAAAGAATTTGAAGTAGTTGAATGGATGCTTTATGAGCATTCCAGAGTACATGCTGTACAATCTACTAAGGATAAGTTTTTCATGTTTATTGATAAACACTATCCGTTGTCCAAAACTGTTGCCAGGAAAATGTTGGAAGCGACGCTTGATCCACAAGGAACCATATCAACAAATCCAATGATAGATCAATTGCTCTTGAAGATTCAAAAGATTGCTGGTGTACAAGGTCCTTGGGCAATAAAACTCTCAAGGAAGGTTAAGTAGAATGGGTGGTGTATCTTATAAGAAGGGTGAGGAGGCTGGTGGGTCAAACCATGGATTGAATTATTGTTGGAACCACGGCCAGTATGATGAAACCACGGCTAGAAGAACTGTTGAAACCACGGCTAGTTGAGAAGATACCACGGCTAGTATGATCAAAACCACGGCTATAAGAACTGTTGAAACCACGGCTAGTTGAGAAGATACCACGGCTATAAGAACTGTTGAAACCACGACTAGTTGAGAAGATACCACGGCTAGTTTAGAAGAAAACACGGCTAGTAGAAGATTGGAAGCTGGTTTAAATGTAATATTATAATTTATATGTAATAAATTTTGAGTAGTGATTATTATCATTTAAACAAGCAATACTAACATCAACTAATAATATAAAAAAACATTCACAAAACATTTTGGATATTTACAGATTTATCATTCCAATAGTTACTACAATTCATTATACATACACAAAGAATGACCAAAGTAGATATGCCCATGATAGAAGCAAAATAAGCAGCTTGAATGGCATGTTATGAGCTAACACCTTTCTGTTCCAATTATATACATACTTAGTCAATGAGAGTTGACGATACCACAACTTGTAATAAATATAGTCAATGACCAGCATACTCAACCTTGTATTTCCATAGGTACTCAAACATTCTTTCGCGATAGGCAAGAGCTGTTTCTGCAGGATCGTCAGACTTTAATGGCATGTTATGACTCAGCCTATATAGGTTAATGCAAGCCCATATTCCGCAGTCACCGTATGGACCTGTTTGGTTGGGGACGTCAACACATTTTTGAAAGCTAATCTGATAAGCGTTGATATCTATGCCTTTTGCTGCAAACACTCCCGTTTCGTCTAGTAATTTTGGCAGCCAATAGTGAAATTTTGTAGGTATGGTATCCTTCCACCAAATTCGTTTGTTTTTAAAGGCTGGAAACGAATCATACAATGTCAAAACACCCGTATTGATATGCAGCTCTCCTACCGCCCAGTGCTTGTCAGGTTCGTGTATTGGAAATAGTACCTACATCATTTACGACATCAGCAGAACGCACCCGCTGAACAATCTAGTAAAACCACAATACTATACATAAGGCTATATGGAAAGAAATAAATACCTTTTCGACATCAGCCCAAGGCACCGGGTACTTTACACCATTCGCCTAATAGCTTCGTACGAAGTCATTAACGACTTGAGGTGTGAAAAAGGGACCCACCATAGCCCAGTCAGCATCTGATGGTCGGAAATGCCACATCAAATCTACCCATAGGTCAAGGTGCTATTTATACATTTGGGCACATTATTAAAAACAAGTGGGAATCACAAAGAAACTTTTATGGTAGAATACTAACAACTGATTTTATACGCACCTCGTCCCTCAGCCATCCATCCTTGTTAGCACCCGTTGCCAATAAACAGTCTCAAAACCGGCGATCAGCAAAAGTGTCTTCATTGCCCCATGGGAAAATAAACCTAGTACCATTATTCTCTTTCAAAAAATTTTGAACAGAACATGGCACAGTTACTTTTTTTGTTTTTTTCTTCCCCGTTCCAGTTCTTGACAGATTCTAAGTTAGAACAAATTACCTCTTTTAGTGAATGTTTGTATTACAAAGTAAGAGACATATAAGTTGAAACAGTCAAATACTTCCACAAACGGTTCCAATGTATCATCAAAATCTGGAGCGTTAGGAGGGGATGGGGTTTGACAATTAATCCGTGCTGAACGCCTTCTCTTTGGAGTAGTGGCTGGTGGAGTAGTATAGGGTGAGGTGCAATATCTCCCTGGCTTCCTCTTCCGTTTAAGGGAGTTAAAAACTAATCTGATATTTGCAGCCTAAAAAAACGATTCATCTTTTAACAAACAGCTCTACTATCCAACAATTAATATAACTTCAATACTCAACTGAAGTAAAGTGGAAATGTGATATTCTACGGCATAAAATATTTTTAATCATGACTTAGCATGTGGTGTCTATTTTAAGGACATGTACAACAAATCATCACTGTTTGTTGAGGGCCCTTTATTATTTTCAAAAGTAAATCCTCTGCAAAGTTGACTATGTATGTTTTAACTGTTTACATGTGACTTAGCATGCGGTGTATATTTAATAATCTAATTGTTCACCATATTACCATGACATATTTGCTCCTATTTATTTTCAGTTTCATAACCATTTTTCCATCACATTAATTGATTTATGTCGAGTTCTAAAAGAGTTAGGTTTGAGAAAAATACGATGAAAGGGAGTGGTCAATAAAGGTAGCAAGAGAGGTAATGTTTCCTGAGATATATGAATTATATGGACCAAATGCTGAAGCTAGTTACCGATTACCAGCTGAAGTGCTAGAAGACATAAGAAGAGAGATATACGGTATCGATCTAAAAAAAGTTATAGAACCAACTGGCGGTGGTAACTCTAAGCAATCACAAATGTTGGGAACCAATCCGCAAGATGCTGGTCCTAGTAGCCGTAAAACTAATGTTCGGAAGCAACTAAATACGAACGAGACCCAAACAGGAAAGTCAACCATATTGCGCAAGTGTAATGTTGATCCAAAGGAAAAAGGAAAACGAAGCTAAATGATATTTCCAAGTTTGTAAAAGTGATGTAGTTGCTAATAATGTCTTTGCTCAAGTTATGTTTGTCATGTCTTAAGGGATTGTACTACTATTATGCATGCATTGTTGTTAAAAAATGATAAGATAAGTAAATGTACCTTGACAACATCCTGCCCATCCTCATAATCAAGGCATATCACTTCAACAGGTTGTGTTTCAGACCCTTCCATAGCCGTTTCGTCAACCTCCATATCCAATGTGTCTACTTGTGCAGCCCCTTGCGCAGCCGGATCATAAAGGTTTTGTACCTGTAAAGCCCCCTGCTCCATAGGCGGTTCTAACAATTTAAGAGTAAACTGCACAAACCATACGAACCAAAGAGGTGGCCGCACACAACAATTTCTTTACCCTTCGCCCTGTCATTTTCTTTTTCCGCACCATTCACATCCATCGATTCCTAGATAAAGATTAAATAAAGGGTATGTGTGTTTAATATTGAAATAGAAAAAAGTAAAAGAAGGGAGTTGAAAAACACTATATATATATATATATATATATATATATATATATATATATATATATATATATATATATATATATATATATATATATATATATATATATATATATATATATATATATATATATATATATATATATATATATATATATATATATATATATACGTACGTCAACAGGAGTTGGATCAAACCCATCATAAGCAATGTCTGAGAACTCATCATTCAAATTCGGTAAGGCGGCACAATCAAATTTGTGATCCACCTGCATTATATTGTTGGAATGATGAGCATCTTCAGGACCTCCCGATAAAGCAGCTTTCATAACTTGGGTCATAGGTCCGGTAAACTCCTCGGAATCCGTATTCAACAGCTTTTGCTTGTCATCGGATCCTACATTGGTCCTGATGGGGGTGTGTGCATCGGAAGTAGCCAAAGGTTTGTTGGCATCAACACTCTCCACCTGTAAAAAAGTGAACTTACTTAGGCACTCAAAGAGACCATTTTGGTGGAATGAAGTAACAAAAATTCAAATAACAGCTTGATACCTTAATCTCACCAACATCATCTTGTGACTTTATTCCTAAAGCTTCCTCAATTACCCCAATTCTCTTTTGTACGCTGTGTAACGCACATAAGAGCTGTGATACACCAACTTCTCCTACACGTTCTTCGATACTACCAACCCTGGACTTAATGGATAGAAGCTCGGCACGAATGTCATCTTTATCCAAGGTATGTGACGCTTCCGCTTTGTCACATTTGATCCCATCTGGAACCTCAACATTACCCACTACAACATCTTCAACTTTCTCAGGCTCGTTCACATTCAACATTTCACCAAACCCAACCACAATCTCTTCTTCATCAGCTTTGTCATTGACACTAGACGTTTGACCTTCTATAACAACTTCATCGGCGTCACAGAAAGGAACATTTAAATCGACTTGAATTCCACCGCATACATCCACATCGGCCATAGCTTCCTCTTCTTCCACCATCAGTTGGTCAGCCAACTCTTATCTTCTTTCAACAAGTTGGGAATCAAGTTCACGGATGTACTCCATACTGCTAATGTACCACGGACAACTCAGCTCGGCATTTGTTGGTACAATCTTCTGTAATGGTCTGACAGCCTAAATAACAAAGGAGATAACCTGATATGATAAATGCAATAAAAACATACAACAGTTAACTAATTTTGGGTTTTTACTTACCGGATCAAATAAAATTGTGTATTGCTTTTTTTCAAAGTTTTTTACTTTTGACCAAGCCAGACAACGTGGGATATTCTCTGGGTCTTTGGTCCAAAACTGGGAGCTGTTTGGGAAGGTCTCCATAATCCAATTCTGAAAAAACGAATACATCGAATTAAGAGTTAGTGGTTGTGATTATAGTGGTTGTGATTATGGTTGCAGTGGTTAGGATAGCAGTGGGTGTATATGTAGTAACAGGGGATACAATTACATAACATGTTGTTGCAGCAGTGGGTTCTTCTGAACTAGCAGTGGATGAAGAGACATTGTCAGTGGTTTGAACCAACCGTTTACAAATCGTTTCTATGTATTTATCTAGTGCGAAACCATCAACCATAACATCCTTAAATCTACACAAACACTTACACTGACTACAGAACAATGCCTAGGGAACAAAGCCAATGCCTAAGGAACAATGACAACGGCTGAATGACTATTCTGCTTATCTATGTTTCTCAAATATAACAATGAACACATTATTTAGATTAACCATCAGAATATATACAAGCACAAATAATGTATGTTACAAGTAAAATCTAACCTTCAACACCCATGTAAATCCATACAGAGTGTATGTTTGTTCTTTTTTTGGATCTTTTGGAACGGGCTTCTTTGATTCTGCCTCAAGATGCCTAGGAACAACATTCACCATTCTTTTATACAGATGAGCCCACATGTATTCACCCCATGGATACTTATTCCATACACAAAAATCCTCAACATTCTTTAGCAAATGGTCAGGAACATTAAACCTTCCTTCCCGACCAATAAATACAATTGTTGCAATCACCAACAAAGCAACCCTCACAGCATCTTCATCGGATAACGAATCCCACCTTTCCGCCGACTTTACCAACGCCAAAAGGTCATCACCCTTAACTTTTTTGTTCTTAGTTTTTTTTTATATGGAAACAACCGATCAAAAAAAGGACTATGTGTTAAACCCTTAACAACATGGCCGTGGTCACTTTCTCTTTTATCTACTGGTCCTAAACGAAACCCAGTTAGAAGACTAAATTGTTCACGGCCAAAATCAAAAACATTATCACCTAGTACAAAAGTTAAAGGTGGACAACAATCACTAACTTTTGACACCTCAACTGCATTTTGATATAAATAATGGTATAAGTGGTTGTCAGGGGAATACTTAGGAAAATCTAACCTAGGGCCAAACACAGTTTCTCTAAACAATTTGGTTCTATTCACATTAAATGCACCTTTAATTGTAGCAATATGTTCTAATCTAGATCTGACCGTTAGCTTTGCATCAAACATGTTCGTCGTTGGATTCTTGAGATGTTGAAGAACAACGATTGATTGTACGATTAGGGCTTCCGTTTTGCAATCGTAGGGAAGAAGAACTATTGAGGGAGTAGGATTAGGGCGTTGGATTCTTGAGTTTGAGAGGGAAGGATATCTGTTTCAAGTTGCAGATGAATTTTTGCCTTTGAGGGAAGGTGTGTGTGGGGTAAGCAGTAGTGTGTGTGTGGGATAATTTGGGTATTTTGTGTTTTGTATTTAATGAAATAGGTGTATTAAGATAATAAATACTCCCTCCGTCCCAAAATTATAGTCTCCTTTTGACTTTTTCGGTCTTTTTTATATAACTTTGACCATAAATATTTTTGTTTGTGTTATATAATACTTGATGCAATATATATGAATAGATTGGGTTTTTAATGTATTTTCATTTGGTTTAATTTTCATCAACTATTGTATAACATAAATAAAAATATTTAAGGTCAAAGTTGAAAAAGAAAGACCAAAAAAGTCAAACGGGGACTATAATTTTGGGACGGAGGTAGTAATTTTTTGGGAGGTATAATTTAGTTTATTAAAGGTGTATTTGCATGGTATAGAGTATTATTTATAGAGAGTTGCCCAAAAGTACATATGTGTGGCCCAAGTTGCCCAACTTATTTGTATTTAAAAATTAAAATATATAAATTTTGCTTTTTCACTAAAAGACAAAAATTGTCAGTTGCCCAATATAGTATGTCAAAGTTGCCCAACAGACCAAGTTTTAGATTTGTACTTTGTAAGTACAACGTGGGCCCAAATATATGATAGAGTTGCTCATGGGAGAGTTGCCCATGGGACATTAAGGGAAGTGAAAAAAAAGTGAGACATTTGAGTTAATAATGTTGGGCAACTAGGGCAATTTGAGAATTTTCCCATTTTAACTTTGTCATGGTGGTCACTGGCCTAAAAAGTGAGGTAGATAGTAACACTATGAATTATTGCAATACTAAATTGAAAACGTGGGAAATCGAATCACTACAAGACGTACTAGGTCTATTTATACGTGTCCCATGATTAATGTTGAGGCCCTCTAGACCATATGTTCTCTGCTCTATCACTGCTAGATGGTCCATATATCGTTTGTTTACTTTTAAATCTTTACGAACAAAGTTTTTAACCATTTGATAAATAAAAAATGTAAGATTGAGCATGTATATGCAATATGCACACATTAGGCTGGTCCCAGTCGCAACCTGGGACGACCTGGGACAACCTGCGCCACGTCAGCTTTCTCTCTCCAGCGACCTGGGACAACCCGGATGCCCAAGTCGACGACCCGAGGAATTTTTTTTCTTTTTTTTTAATTGTGTATTAAATGTGCGTTGAAAAGTAGGAAAACAAGAATTCACATCGGGTGTCTAAGCAACCGATGTTGCAATTTATGGTCCAACGACCGATGTCACGAACGAAGCTCACATTCGAGGCAACCGATCTCCACATCGGTTGAACCTCCCACTTTTGGTTTTGCAACCGATTTGAAGACCTTCGAATGTGACAAGCCTTAAAAATTAATTAAAACACTCTAATGCATGCCTAAATACTTGTATAATTTTAACATTTTATTTTAAGTGTTTGAATATTTGAATATGCAAATAAAAAATTAAAGTGTGCAAATAAATTCGCAATTGCTTGCAGATAAGCAACGGTACAATTTGTCATTTTGCCAAATATACCTTTGAGTTGTTTTAGCTTTTAAGTTGGTATGTGTTATTGCTATATATACTATTAGCCAAGACATGCGCTCTTCTCACGACACGTGTCAAGCATTAATTGTCAACTTTCGCAAGTTGGCAAAAATAGTCCCTGAGGTTTAAGTGTCGTTGCAAAGTAAGTCCAAGTTGGCAAAAATAGTCCCTAAGGTTTAAGTGTCGCTGCAAAGTAAATCCTTTATAGCAATTTTGCAAAAATAGTCCCTATCCAAATTCACGTCTACAAAAACAATCCCGCTGCATCGCGCGGGTTTCCACACTCGTATTAACTATAGAGCAAGACATGTGTTCACACTTGCAAACATTAAATGCAAAGTTTCAAAACTTGGCAAACACAGTCCCTGAGGTTTAGGTGTCGTTGCAAAGTAAGTTCTGTAACATTAATTTAACTTTCGCAAGTTGGCAAAAACAGCCCCTAAGGTTTAGGTGATGTTGCAAAGTAAGTCCTTTAGCATTAATTGCTATCTATAGCAATTTGGCAAAAATAGTCCTTATCCAAATTCACGTCTACAAAAGCAATCCCGCTGCATCGCGCGGGTTTCCACACTCGTTGGTAACTATAATGGATTTTAACATTTTCTACTTTATTTTCACTCACTTTATTTAGAGGAGAAGACAATTTTGTATCATCTTTTATTCTATATTTTTTGTCTTTTAATTATTTTGATTTATCAATCTTTATATACTTATGTTCCGTAGTTTTATAATAAAAAAACAAAATTACAAAAATAAAATAATAAAAAAAGGAGGTGCCAAAATCCATTACGAGGTACCAATAACCAATCCCTAGTAGGGGATTATTATGTAATGTATTTAAGTTGTCATTTTTTAATTGTGTGTAGCCTTTTTTTGCTATTATAGAACCCAAAATCTTGAATTTCGACATTTGAATGTATCTACTCAAGTAAAATGATCATTTTATGCTTATATTTTGTAACCACTCTATTGATAGTAAAGGGTAAAATAGTCATGTTAAATGAACAAGATACATACAAAAGTTAAAATCAAAACTTTAAAATATATAATAGGAAAAAAGAAATTACACGCAATTTAAAAAAATAACAAGTTAAATATATTCTTAAATAATCATCTTTTTAAGATCATTTATAATGAGAATTGATACCTACGTCACATCTTTTGATGCATGCACAAATTATGGTGCATGTATCAAAAGATGTGGTGTTAGTATCACCCCTATCTATAACGCATCAAGTTTTTAAAAACTTGATACATTTAATGCATAATATTTTTAAAGTAATTGCATTTAATGCAAACTTTTAATGAACTAAAGGGGCGTCTGGTTGGGGTAATTTAGAGTATATTGGGGGTATTTGCATTTCAATTCCTTTCAAATATCCTGTTTGGTAACTCAAATGGGGACATTTGAAGTAATTTATAATTCCACGAATTGCTAAAATAGAGAGAATTAGAATGCCTCCAAAAAGTGAAGAATTTTAATTTAATTGAAAAAAAAAATTATAAACTTTTTTTCTTATTGTTTTTTTATAAAATTTTAAATAAAATATTTATGAATTTTTTTTATAAACTTTTTTTATAAATTTTTTATAAATTTTATTTATATATATATTTTTTTTATAAAAAAAATTTTATAAGTTTTTTATAAACTTTTTTTATAAACTATTTTAATAAATTTTTTATAAACTTTTTTAATAAATTTTTTATAGATTTCTTATAAATTTTTTATAAACTTTTTTTATAAATTTTTTATAAACTTCTTTATAAATTTTTTATAAACTTTTTTTATAAAGTTTTTATAAAATTTTTTTATAAATTTTTTATAAATTTTTTATAAACCTTTTTTATAAACTTTTAAATAGAATATTTATAAAATTTATATTAAAAATTATAAATTTCTGTCACCAAACATGCGAAGGTATTTTAAATTCCGGAATTTTAAATTCTCAAGAATTTAAATTTTCTAGAATTTAAAATTCCGGAATTTCAAATTACCCTAACCAAACGCCCCTAAATGTTTTTTCAAAACCTTTTGTTACAATGCAAAAAAAACTTTTACAAAAGCTTTATAGAATAATAAAAAGCTTTTCACGAAGATTGTGGATGGTCTAAGTTTTAACCATGCATTTTCACCTCGTGCACAGAAGTAGTTGGGCTGGGAGCAACATTAATTATCTTGACCAAATACATAGCTACTTTTATAATACTCATTTCGTCCTTAAATAAATGTTCACTATTGACTTTTAAAGTGTTTTTTTTTTTTCAATTGTGACCTTAAATTATTTCATTTGTGTTATGTAATACTTGATGAAAATTATACTACTGAAAATACATTTAAAACTCAACCCATTCATGGATTATGCGTCAAGTATTACTTTTCCTTTTTAGGATGTTTCAAAAAGATTATTTACTTTCCATTTTAAGTAAGAAAAAGAGAATTTAGTGAGGGAATATTCTGTTTGAGTGGTTGACAATTGTAGTAGTCTCACTTTTACTAATTTGTGTGATTCTTGTTTCCTAACAATAATTTTGAGACGGAGGGAGTACATAATACAAATAAAATAATTTAAAGTTAAAGTTATGAAATGAAGACTTTAAAAGTAAATAATTGACACTTATTTAAGGACGGAGGTAGCATATTTTTTCACACATCTTTGTTTAGAGCATTAGGTGTCACAATAAGGTTACCCTCTTCATTCGGGACCCACGGATGCCACATCACCTTCACATCACTATAACAAACATCCACAAATAACCACAACTAAGGCTAAACACAATGGCAAACTAGTTCACATGTGTCACATCAGCTTTCTCTCTCCGACGACCTGACGACGACCTAGTTGCCACAGTGGTGACCTGAGATTTTTTTTTTTTTTTTTTTTTTTTTTTTTTTTTTTTTTTTTTAATTCAAATATTTTTAAAAACAAAATTAAACTTCATTAATAAAAATACTTAACATTACAACAATAATTAAAAACTTAAACTAATAAAACGTAGACGTTACAATACTTATTAAAAACTGCAACTTAATAATGTAAGTTGTAACGTTCTTTGATTGCTGCCTTAAGTTGTTGAAGTTCTTGTAGTTGTCGTGCGGGCATATTTGTGTCGAGGGGTGTGTTGTAGAAAATTAAATCTTGCGTCCGGTTTGATTGTGCTGTCAATGCAAGCTGCTGACGTTGGAGCTCAAGTTTCTTCCTTTTGAACTCCTCGGCTCGCCTTGCCCTTGCCTCTGCAAGCTCCAACTCTTTTTGCTTCAACTTTATGTATTCCTCTTCCATATTCTTGTTTTTTTTCCTTACTTGAACTTTTGAACTTGAAAAAGTTCTTGGCCATATTAGTAACAAATGATGTTGGTGGCTCGGGTGCTTTCTTCTTGGCTGCGTTACGACCTTTTGGTCGTGATTCTCGAGTCTCTTCTTCTTCAGAATCATCCACGTCTTGGGGATTAAAAGGACCTTTTGTTGACCCCGAGGTGGTTTCTGAAGTCTTGGATTTCTTCCGACTAGTCGGGGTGAAAGCAGGCATCTCAACAGTTTTCCAAGCAGAATGCCCTCTCAAAACCTTCCAACACTCCTTCAATGTAAACTCATGCTTGTGAATCACACGGTATTCGTTCAAGCCTTTTCATAGTCGTCTTCGTCATTCTCACCGCTTCCGTGATTATTCTTGATATTATCCATAATTGCAAAAAAGAAACCAACCCTAGAACGAATCCTACCCTTCCATTTGGTCGTTATGGAGTCGTAGGTTCTTGTTGAACCAATTTCATTTTCAAAGTACGCTATCACCTCATCCCAAAACCCACTCCGGTTGATAGCGTTCCCTCTTTTCGGATTTTCCGACACATGTATCCAAGCTCTAAGCGCGACCTCTTCCGCTTTTGTCCATGCTTTGACCTTTTCGGTTGCAACATTCTTGCCCTCTCCTTTGTAGGCCGTTTTGAACCCTTCTTTGATTTGACGGGTGACGTCTCTTCGACATCGTCTTCAATACGAATAGAACCGTGGTATTAACCGTGCCCCGAACCTTGTCCCATCGAAGCATCTTGAGTCGGGTATTCTTGAGACGTGTAGTTTTGAGGAGGGAATTCCATAAAATGCTCAAAATCCATATCAAGATTAACACCATGAAGCGGTGAAAACGATTGATTAGGTTGGGAAGATTAGGAGAAATCCATGTTAGGATAATATGACGACCTGCTTAGAGCTTGGTTTTGATTGATACTCGGACGACCCGGTGGGAAATATGGACGATTGACGTAAAATGGGTTTTGATTGTGGTTGGGTTGTGGTAGTCGTGTTTCATAATCAAAACTGGGTGCTCGAAAACGAATACCCCGATTTTGTGGTGGTGTTACACCGGTTAATTCAAACGGTGGATCTGTTGAGAAATTCAAGTTCGGGGAATTTTGGGGAAGTCGGGATCGTCGGTGTTTTGATATGGGAGTTTTTCTTTGTGACATGATGAATATTGATGAGAAGTTGTTTGAATTGTGTTTGAAATTTTGTGTTTAAAAATGTGTTTGAGGTTGGTATTTATAATGTTGTAAAAGTGGTAAAGTTTTTAATTTTTTTTTTTCTTTTTTTTACAAACGGTTCGAATTTAAAAGTGGTAAATGTGGCTTTGATACTCGGTTGCCTCCTCAACCTAGTTCACTCCTCATCTCCCCTCAACCTTCCTCAACCGATCACCCCACAATGGGGCAACCGGCCTCAACCGAGCACTCGACCGGTCATGACAACCGACCATTGTGTTTAGCCTAACATCCCCTCTCACTCACAACAAACCTCAACTTACTCATTTGGGCCCCACCACTTACAAATTTTTTTTCACATTTCAAAATAAACTAAATTGATTTATTAAAATAAAAATACAATACAATATATTTTAAAAAGTTATAAATTAAACATTAAAAAAAATGTAAAACGTTATCAACAAAGCCCAGCCCATAACCTCACACACACTTTATTAACCTCACTTTAAAAAAAATGAAAAAAAAAACGGCTTCTTCCCTAACCTCACACACACTACACACACTACAAACACTACAAACACACACTTGAACAAAAAGGAATAAACTCACACTTGGCCCCACCTTTGTCAGATTTTTGGTTCGTCGTCTACACGAAGAGGGACTTGATGGCGAGCGACAACGAAGGACGTCGGTGTCACGGTGAGCGTGCCATCGTGGCACGGCGAGCCACGGCTAACTCGACACCTAGTGCTCTTACATAACAAACACTAACCCAATTAAAGGAAGCATGTTCCTTTGAAGGATGTACGTTTCATTTCATTTGGTTTTGATAATCTATATTGAATTGTAATATTGTTACATGATAATATTTTGTATAATTATAAAACTTTCCAACTCATTAATTAAGGGTCCGTTTGTTACTCCCTCCGTCTCATATTTATTGTCCATATTTCCTTTTATGGATGTCTCAAATTAATTGTCCACTTTCCTATTTTAGTAAGAAAAATAGAATATAATGAGGGAATATTTTATTTGAGTGGTTGAGAGTTATAATGGTCCCACTTTTATTAATCTTTGTGCTTCTTGTCTCCTGGCAATAATTTTGAGACGGAGGGAGTATATGGTATGGGTGGGTTTGAATTCAAAGAAAATTAAAATAAAGTTTTTGGTACATATTTTTTTTAGTTACAAATGGTATAGAATGATAGATTTGATAGAAAGCTAAATTGCTAAATTGGTATATGTTGATGATACCAATCAATAAAAATTTAGAGTATTATTTTACTTTATTACTTTTTTCTCTCTTTCATGTGGGGTTATTCTTTTTCTCTTTCTATCTCTCTCTTTTCTTTTAATAATATAATATTTTAAATATTAATTCAAAATATTAAAAACCAATATTATATATTTAATTAAGGGTGCGTTTGGTATGTTGTCAGGAATGACAATGAGTATGTGTTTGATAGTAGTGGTGGGTCTCTCACCAATGAAAAATCCATTCCTACCTTTTTAGATGTAATAGAGTATGGATTATATCAATTATTCATTGCCATAGTGGTAGGCCCCCTCATCTTAAACAAACACTTTTAATCACTTTCATAGTTATATTGTTATTCTTATAGTGGGATATCAAACGCACCCTAAATGTGTTTTTTTGTCCCCATCATCTTTCTATCACCTCATTTTCTTTCAATCTATATCAAATCTAAATCCTATTCTAAACCCATAAGCATACCAAACACACCCTAATATCTCAAGTTTTATAACTTTTAAGCAGGTGATCACTAATTTGTCTAACAAATGTCCTCTAGCCATCTTCAATCAAACTTTTCCACTTATTGATAATACTCATTCTTCAAATTTTAAGTGTTGAATAAATAACACGACTCCAACGACACTATATCTATGAAGATATCTGTGAAATATTAGACTAATGCTAGTGGTGACCCCTTTTTCACCCAAGCAACCCCGTCACCTCAGCTTTCTCTCTCCACAACTCCACCCCAACCATAACTAGCTAGTTGTGACCACAAAAGCAACCCCGTAAATATACATATAAACGGTAACAAAAGTTGGAGTTGCTTTGTTAAATGTTTCGGTCACTCAATCAACCAAAACATTGAAATGGTCATCAAGCAACGCGTCTCTTTGGGGTGAGCTAATGGGGCAACACCTTGCTTTTATGGGGTTGTGGTTGTCAAGCGACTCCCATTAGCATGAGTGTTAGACTATGTTTATTGGGGACCTCCATCAAGAGATTGGGACCACAAATCTAATATTGTAAATACATTAGATAATATTAATTTTTTCCAAAAGTTGGGAATTGAATGCTCCTAACCAGTCACTTGGTGACCTTTTGTTTCTGGGAGAGGATCCTCTCAAGTAACTTGACTCAAGTTAGAGGATCCTCAACCATTGGATTAAAATCAAAGGTCAAGATGATGTGGTTTCACTTTTAATCTTGACATTTGATTTTAATCCAATAGGTAAGGATCTTCTAACTTGAGTCAAGTTGTCCCACCAACTTGAGAGAATCTTCTTTCTTTTTTTCTTGACCCAATCTGCCACATGTCTCCCCATGATAGGCTATGCATATTTTCTTTTATTTAAATTGGTTGTATGTATCGGGTTGTTGATAAATGGTAAAAACAAATTGAGATTGATTGTATGTATTGGTTGCATATGTGAAATAAAGTTATATTTTAATGAGAGATTTGTTATGATAGATTGTTGATAAACATGGTCTTAGTGGTGATCTCAATATTCGAAAGTTCACTATTTGTACTCTAAAACGTTTAGTTTATCTATTTATTTATTTTCCTGGTCATTTACTTCATAATTTAGTGGGCAAATCGCATAAAAAGGAACTCATCTTAGGTCCAATTTCAATTAAAGGCACCGGTATTCCCCCCCCCCCTCTCAATTTAAGGTATTTAACTTATCATACCGTGAAATTTGAGGATATTTTTAAATGTTAGTTAGGTAACAAGTCACATCTTTATTTTTTTTAATAAAAGTTTTGTATTTTTATTTAGTCTAAATATATCAAAGACCTTCATAAAACTTTGTCCTTTTTATACAAGATTCTAAAAAGTATTTTATTTTTGTCATATTCTTTTCAAGAATTTTAGTCACATTTTACTATTTTGAAAAAATCAAAAATCAATTACTGTGTTATTTTATAAAAAAAAGAGAGTAAAAAACATCAAAAACATGTTTTTAAATTATCTGGTAGCTCTTCAATAGCATTTTTAGTTGGGTTAAAAATGTTAGAATTTTTGGAAGTCGTTTGGTAATTTATTTTAATTTAAGTCTGTTTTAGTCATTAAATTAGTTAAAGTATTTTCGTTTGTTTAAAACATTTGTTTTTATTTTCTAAAATTAGTTCTTGTTAAGATTAAGTTTCTGTGTGAATTTTATTTTTTAATTCGTACGAATGATGTATTGTGACAAGGAAGTTGGTGTAATAAAAGACAAGTGGGTGTTTTGTATTTTAACCTGCTTTGTAACCTGCAAACCTGCTAATTTTCAAACATGGCAACAAGAAAAAAAAAATCGATACCTTAAATTGAGAAAGAAAAAAAAAAGAATGGTATTTTTTATTGAATTTGAACGAGCAGAAATTTCTTCTAAAAAAGAGGCCCCCGTGAACTTTCTGACAGATCTGCTTGAAGGGAGGTCTACTTTACGGCCAGCTGATATACTTGTGTTTGGATGGGCCGGGGGGAAACATGCTTGTGTGGATCTTACCGGAGTGTCCCCTCTTGTTGGGCTAAGGGACAATTGGTTTGTTGCGGGACAAGCGGCGTTGAAAGCAGAATCGAGCAAAGTTGCTAAACACTAGAAAGCTTGTTTAGAGAATCAACACGTATTTACCCCTTTTGCCTTTGATACATTTGGGTTCCTAGCTTCGGCAGCTGTGGAGTTTTTGACTAGGGTTCAACGGGTTGTGCAAAATAATTTTGCGACCCCTAAGTCACAAAATTTCATTTTTAGTTGAATTGGTTTTGCCATTCAAAAAGGGTTGCGGCACAGCTTGTTGCCCGTTTGCCTGCCATCTTATTGTAATCCGTTATAAAAGTCTGTTTTAATGAAAATTTGAAGCTAAAAGATAAGAGGGTGTGTAATAAAATATAAGAGGGTGTTTTGTATTTTAACCTGCTTTGTAACTTGCAAACATGCTAATTTTCAAACATAGCAACAAGAAAAAAAAATCGATACCTTAAATTGAGAAAACAAAAAAGAATGGTATTTTTTATTGAATTTGAACCTAAAATGGATATCTTTTTATGCGATTTGCCTATTTGGTTATTTACGTTCTTGTACAAAACTTTGGGTTATTTACATCTTGCGTTAGTAAGATTCAAATAACTTACATTTTTAGAGACTAAATGATTTTTCGTTATTTGCTAACATGAATCTCACGTGAAGGTTTTTTCATCATTTATTTTCTAAGCTATCACTGTTATGAACAAGAATTGAGGGAATGAAAAGTATTCTTCAATTGAATTCATAATGTCAGAGATACATGGGGTATAAAATAGATAAACTGTAGGGTAAAAACCCTAATTGCTAATTGGGCCATGGGCCTCTTATGGACTATATGGACATCCACTAATAATTATCCATAACACTCCCTCTTGGATGTCCATACTATTAATACGCTTTAGAAATGCTGCCTCATTAAAAACCTTGCCAGAAAAACCCAGTGGGACAAAACCATGGCTAAGGGAAAAAGAGTGCAGCGCGTATTATCTCCCTCTGATGACTACATATGTTGAACTCTTTGAGTTGGCGCACTCCAATGTTGTGGTTCAATGTCCAAAATGGAGGTAGAAGCACCTTGGTAGATAGATACGCCAAATTGTCACTTGAACGAACTTGTTGAACAATAATATTAACATTCTTTTGTAAGTCATGGTTGAAAAAGAACTTTGGAAAAAAATGTTTTTTCTTGTCGCCTTTGATGTAACCTTCCTTGAATTAAGCAATGTATCCTTCCTAAAATTTCTGAATGGTTAGATGAACTATCCACGATTGTTTGCATTGTCAAACTCCATGAAATTTCAGTGCCGCCATTAGTAAAAGCATATCCATTTTGAGACTGATCATTGTAAGAATTAAACATATATCCTGCATCTGCAAAACTAACTAAACTTGTTTTGATGGGTTAGTAAAGTTAAAACCCACGTTTCTTGTACCTTAAAAATATCGAAATATTTACTTTATTCCATTCCATGGAATTTGTTTAATTAGATCAATTACTATTCTCGAGAATTTTTAAATCATGACACGTGCTTCATGCATTCTAAATTCCTTAAGGAATCTGAGCATAAAATGAGCTCTTGTATTATTATTTTAGACACGTATAACTTGTTTCTCATATTGCCAGACATAACATCAATCTTTTTAACATTCATGTGTATGGATTTCAAGTTACAAAAACCATATCTCATCAAGAGACTTTCATAGTTCATTAGTTATTTGTGTCTTTACATTCTTTGGCCATTCGTTTATAGAACTGCACTTCTTGCAGGTATCCAAGATCCTCACCTTACTTTTACAATATCTATCATGCGCATTATTTATACAATAGTATTATCGACATCGATTCAGTTCTTTTCGATTCCACACTTTACTAGACATCGTATTATGTCCTTTATTGAGATCTCATAGCTTTTCAGGTACCCGGGGTTTTTCAATTGCTTTCATGTCTAGTATCTCTTTATAAGAACATTATGGGGTATTTATTACCTCGATTCGACCATCTTAATTTTCTTGCTCCATTTTATCTATTCATTCGAGGACTTTTATTTGGAATCGATTAGTCTATCACGTTGCAGACGTGTCATAGACTTACTACCAATCATTGGTTTTCATTTTGGGACATACATTATAATTAGAGCACTAGCAGCGTATATATGATCTAGTCAACTTCTGTATGTCACTAAACAAGTCTGGCAATTACTATATTTGGAATGTAAATTGTCCCTCCAAGTTCATATTCATTTGTATGAGGATCAACATTTATATTATAATTCATTCCATATCTCTCGCTGCTCATTCTTCCCCCTGAATGAATTATCAATTACAACATCCCATTGTTGTGCGTTGTGGTGGATTTTCAATACAAGTTTCGCACATTTACATAAACTTTAATGGGAAACATATGGTTCGTGACCATAAACCATTTTATTGGGGAGTATTCATTAATCTTGTTGGCATGATGCGAATTCATATTTATATTTTATAACATGCCCCATAATCTAAGATTTTTGTTCTCATAATTATTGGCTTTGCAATCAACTGAAGACGTTTTATGATCGTTTCAGCAAAAGCAATTCACGTATGAACCTGGGCTACATGAAGTTCAACACTTATTTCAATAATCGCCCAATATTTATAAGTATTCACCACCATTCTCAAAGATATACTTTGAAAAACCATGCTCGTATATGATAAGTCGAGCCACTAAACACGCTAACTTTAAGTTGCGTTCTTTATAATCATTTTGACGATGCATCGATTTTAAAACTCAAAATGATCCACATGGCGGATGTATAGGCCTACATACATCCCCGTTATATTCTTTCCAAAACTTCATAGGACAAAGTCCTTACTTTCATTTGGTGATGATAGATGAACAATTAACTTCCAATTAGAACAATCAAATCTATATTTGAAGAAACTTATGGTTCTTCTATACATTTTGCATCATCATTGACCCGGGATGATCCAACCGGTCATGCCAATTACTACAATAATCTTGGCTCATAAACTATATTTTATGACCACATGTGCTTCAAGTGCACTTAAGTTATATTTAAAGGTCAAATAATATGAAGAAACTACATCATCGCATTTATACTTTTGTTTCTCAAATCAAATTTATATAATGGTTCTATGTAGTTCAAAATAGTGTTTCCATTAGTTCATATTATTATCAACAAACAAAACATATCCCATATTCATCAAGTTACACTGTAATAATTAAACCAACCACATTCATAATTAAAACCTTGATACTTTTAGGTAGAATCAACCACATAAATTTGCTCGTTATTTTACTCATTTATAGCTAAACATAAACTCAAAACTTTTCTCATCGTCATTTACAAATTACAAGTTCATCAAAAATTCCTTATTTGTGAAAATCCACACTTACACACTCATATAACATTTATAGTCAAATATTTATGCCTCTTATGTAACTTAGCTACACGTGATAACATATTTCATATATATTGTTGGGATAAACATTATATGTAAAAATAAATGTTTTGAGAAAAAGAATCCTTTGATCATGTACGGCATATTTTTAGTTTTAGGTGGTTTACGTTTCTTCGTCATTGTTAATCAAGATTGCCATAAACCTTATAGCCTTAATTATTTATATACTAACGTACATAACTTACCCAACTTATCCTAATGTGTAACTAGTATTTAGATCATCAAATAATAAAACTTAGAGATGCTTCTTAAACATTGATTTAGCCATGCATGAACATGAGTTATGACAAAATAATAGCATACGTGAAAATTTTCATAAGCACAAGACTTTAACATGGCAATAATTAAACGTGTCACATGAACATTAACAACTTAAATAGGAATTTTAGGTTGTGACAGTAAACATGGCACATCACTTAATAAGTTCCCTTCTCAAATCTAATGATCATTGCTTTTATTCATGCAAAATATTATATACATAATATCTTAAAGAAATTCGACATTTATGAGATGGCAGTTACAACATAAATTTTGTTCGTACTAAATATCTATAAGATCACATTTAAAAACACATATCCATATACAAACGCCAAAATATAATCAACGTAAAGTGAAAAAGAATTTTCGGATAGCATATGTATCATACACGAGACCCGTAACAAATATAAGAATTTAATTAACAACATTACTAACTTAGTGAGATAGCACAATGTCACTTAAACTTGCTAGGCATTATGTTATGATACGAGATAAAAGAAAGATAAAATTCCATACGAGTCTAAGCACATTACCCAAATTCATTTACCACAGAGTCATATAATTAAAGTGTTGATGCATTGCAATATTACAAACTTGTGATATAATTGTGTAAACAAAAACACTCATATCAAATATTATAGCTAAATTGTTACTAGGCACATAATATGAAGTCTCAATATAAACACAAAATTTCTATATAAAACATAAAAACAAGTCAACTGATAAACACTAAAGTAGAGTGAAGAATGTTCACATGAAAAGTTTATGAGGTTTGAAACTAAATAATTGGATAGCATGATTTACAAAAAGAAAATTATAGACATAGAACAATTATAAATCATATTACGTTGGATGTTCAATTGGTTGTAGGAACAAGAATAAATTATCCCTAACATTTGCTAGGCGACATAAAAGTCAATCCAAACAATAATGCATAAACTATTAAAAGTAATAATATAGTACATGAAAAGGATGAATTAATAAACCAAACAAAACGGATGCAAACGAATGTGTGCTAAATTTTGCAAGTTACTTAACATCTGTGAGATCGTCATATTATATATGTTAAAGTATATACATCAAATAAAGAAACAAATATTGATAAACCGCATGGAGTCACTGAATAAAACTAATGTTGCAATTTGAACGAAGAATAGCCATTTATGGTGCCCAAAAAAAACACACTAATACGTATAATCTAGTTTTAATTAGTCATTAAGTAAGCACATGAAGTTGATCATAGATCAAGAAAGTGTATAGATTATATCCCTGAAAAACAAAAGTTAATGTTCTAATAGCATTAAACAACTACGATGATGTAATCAAAAGCATATTCGAATGACTAACGATCAAGTATATGTGCATGTAATTATGTAAAGATTCTAATCGATATTGACAACAAGATTTTGTGTAGGGTAATATCATAAAAGCTAACATTATATATTTACATATGATAATAATAATCGGCTGTACAAAATCATTAAAAAATATATATGACAAAAGAGATAACAAAAAAAAAAACATTGGTGTCGAGTACAGATTTCATGATTTGTTATGGGAATAAATTAATATACGTATTAAAGAATCATAACAGCAATTGTAACATAACAGCAATTGTACGTGACCAATAACATAATTAAAAAGAAAACCGTACCTCTCCGAATCAAAATAAATAACCTGCTAGAGCGTGCTGATAACGTGTTATGAACAAGAATTGAGGGAATGAAAAGTATTCTTCAATTGAATTCATAATGTCAGAGATACATGGGGTATATAATAGATAAACTGTAAGGTAAAAACACTAATTGCTAATTGGGCCATGAGCCTCTTATGGACTATATGGACATCCACTAATAATTATTATCCATAACAATCACAATCTTCTTTATTTGTCTATTCCAATTTATCACTTTATTAATAATCAAACCCTAATTATATTCAATCCAACAGTTTATTATATTAGAAGATTTTGAGCGATTATTATTAAAGCAAATAATGAAGGATGGTGATAGCTTGGACAAACAAAATGACCAAAAAAATTACATCGTTAATTCCTAAAGATGTAAATTGTTTGACTTTACTAACCAGGAGATGTAAATTGTTTGTCTTTTACTAACAGACGAAAGTAAATAGTCCAACCGCCCCAGCGTTTATGTGACTATGTAAATTGTGAAAATTTGCAAGCATGAGGATATATTTTGTGTTGGAAAATTGGTTGGCAAAAGTGACTTTTGACCAACTTTGGACACAATTATCTATATGCATATGTCACATATATGAGTAATAGTTTGTAGGATTGCGTTCTCCTCGAAGAGAGTTTCGCAATATGCCTTTATGTGTCCAAAATAGAGTTGATGTGAACGAGATATCGGGTCTCAAAGTTAGGCATTTGGTACCATGCCTAAAGAGGAAAATTAGTTTATTTTCGATCCCACATCGGTGGGATGGGTAAACTTAGAGGGATTATATTGTGTATAAATAAATGCCCTAATTCCACAAGTTTTACACACATCAAATCAATAAGTATTATTGATTTCCAACATAACGAATACGCATTTCTTAAGATGAAATTCCTAGCAGTTTAGTTAAGTTCGACATTACAACTTACCGTTTTGGCTGTTGTACCCTGGGAAACAGACGGCTAATTTGTTTTAAGGGAAGCGTGTCAAACACGTGCCTCGGCTTTTAGTGCTTCTTTGTTGATCTCTATTGGTGATCAAGTAAGTCTTTTGACTATTTTATTATTTAATTTAATTATCGTTTATCTGCTTACATTCTGTTTGTATTTAATTTTCTATTATTTATTTACTGTTAATTTTATTTATTGTAATTTAGATTTTATTAATAAAAGTGTAACTGTTTCCCTACAATCTTAAAACAGATTATGTGTAACATAATTAAAACACTTTTTATTAAAATCTTGTTAGGAATTGGAAATTCCATGTTAAAGTGTCGGTCACCCCAATTATGGTCTAGCATATGTTAGCTCGTAGACGTGTCGTTGTTTACGTTATTTAGTAGTTAATTAGTTAGTTTGTAGCGTAGATTAGTTTAGTGTTACACCGTGGAGGAAGGACTGGTCTTTACCCACTGTATACATGATCCACAGGCCGTCAGGAGGTCGTTTACTTTGTAACTATAAATACCCTCTACCTCCCAAGGTAGAGGGTTGGAACTAGTGAAGCTAACCTTGCATTTTGTGTTTTATTTTTCTCTCTATTATTCCCTCTCCTCTCTTCATCTCTCTAACCATGGCTTTCTTGTATTATCACCATCCTAGACCACCCGAATCATCTAACAACATAAAATACATGATTCTACAATTGGTACCAGAGCCAAGGTTGTGTTGTTTGTGTTGATTCTCGTGGTTTATTTCATGGTTTTATGCGGTTTGTTTGGTTATATTGTGCGGTTAGATGTGGTTATGTTGTTACTACATGTCGTTTGTTGAATCTGTTGGATGGGGCTATGTTGAATCTGCTTAAACTGTTTTTATGTGTTGTTAAACTGTTTTTGCTAACCAGTTTTTACTCGTAGTTAACTGTTTGGGCTGCTGATATGCTGTTTATGATGTTCTTGGTAGAGGTTTGTGGTCATGTTCTTCGTAGAGACTTGCCTAACTTTTGTCCAGATTCAATGAACCTTTAGAGGTTTGTTGACTTTTTTTAAAAAAGTCAATGACGACTTGTGTCATAATCTGTCCAGATGCAAAGTTTTCAAAGCGACTTGTTACAAACTGCTTTTGAGCTTTTTGTCTTTTACTGGTATGCAAGTTGTTACTATGTCCAAATTCATGGTCTGAATAGCGAGTTGAGATAGTTTGACTTTTGAGTCAAAAGGTCCTTAGCGACTTGTGTCAAAAATTAAAGGCGACTTGTGTCTCAGTATAGCGACTTGTGTCAAAAGAAAATAAAGATGAAGAAAGCAGTTTATGTCTTAATCACATTCACATGACACCACAACCATCACAAATCGATATCTGCTAAAACATTTAACAACAACATCAACCTGTCATTTCTACAAGGTGAAGCCATCATCATTTCTTGATCTCAGTTAGCTCATGTTACATCATAACCTCAAGGGTCATTTCACACGATATACACCTCATAGATCAACTCATAACCGATAAAGAAAAACAAGTCATTAGATCTCAGCTATTTGTTTCGTGGCATTCAAAGGCAACATCAAGACCACGAGGGTCTAAAACACGAATAGAGTTGTTCATCACAGATCTATACTTGACATCTCAAATCGTAAATCAAATGAAAAGTAATTGATCTCAGACAACCTTCTTGTTTTTCGAATACCATGAAAGGTCAAACAAACAAATGGTTTTCCTTCACTGATCTAGAGATGATACAATGACTCAAACTAAACGAAAATATTAAATTTATTACAAGATCTCATATTCTCTTTTTGTGGGTTAAAGATTTCTCAAAGATCTTTCTTTTCTGATCCAAACATACCCAAAGTAATCATCATTGATCTAAAGATTGGTGACAATATCCGAATGAAAAAAAAAAGTATATAACAAATATGTTACCACTTTCCTTTTGATTCAAGACTTGGTTATGAGTCTAAAACATGAGGGAAATCAAAACAGAAAATCTTGTGTTGAACCTACCTGAGATCTTTCCCTGAAGACCTTGAAGCCGTCAAATCAAAGGACCTCCAGCCATCTCTGTGGCGAAGTCGTGTTATTTACAAGGAAGATAAAGGCTTTGATTCTTTTGTGTGTGTTTTGATTATGGGTATACAAGATTTTTTTTGTACGTGTTAAGTGATTTCATCAGGAGGGAGGCGTAATTTTTATGAGAGATTTTAGGGTTGTTAAAAGTATTTAGGGTTAAGGATATGTGTGATGTGGGCAGATCTTTAGAGAAATAAGTGATTAGGGTTCAGATATTGAGTGTGAAATGTGAGTTAAATACTCGAGAAATTAGGGTAAGTGATAGAGTGATGGATTTGGATTGAGCCGTATGATTGAATGGGCCATCCATTTTTTTCTCGAGCATTATGTGATGGGCCTCGTGTGGGCCGTAAAGCTGATTTTGGATCTCATTGGATCTCATTGGATCGGATTTTGAATCTCAATGGGTACTTAAGAAACGAATAATTATTAGCTATTGCTTAATATGAGATATTTTTTTATAGTTTGAGTTGATTTCTAATGATTCTTCAAATCTGATGGGCTTTGTGTGTGATATTGAGTGGTATTGGGTGACTATGTTGACTGGACTTAATGATTTGTTATTATATCGAGTTTGTTTGAGATACGGATATGGATCAGGCCTCGATTATTACTAGTAACCAAATTTGGGTCGTACACATGATTGGGTCGAATGAGCTTCTCAACATCTGGATGTCATGAGATTTGGATTTAATGAGATTTGTTGTGCTATGAGATGTAATGATGAGATTTGTTGTGGTATGTGGTTTTATACTTTGGTTTATACATTTTCACGGAGGATACTTTTTCACGGCATGAATTGATGATTGGACAAAGTTGACTACGGGGTTGTTTGGACGATATTTTTATTTGGCTTTGACGTGAGGTTTTCCGGGCACGTTTACTTATTTCGTCTTCTTTCTCTCTACCCATCTGCGAAGATGACTTGTTTGGGCATTCATTGAGTGTGATAAAGACTTGGCTATTTAGATACATTTGTGATTCTTTCTCGCTTAACCCACAACGTAGCTATCACTTCGGTGTCTCACACTGTTGAGAATGTCAAGAGGTTTTGTACCTTGGGTACACCGTTTCTTTTTCACAAGGATTAGTACAAGTTTAAGTAACAAATCTGGGGAATTTTACTTCATGGTCAAGTTTGGTATATCGGGTTTACTGCACCAGGTGGTCAAAACAATTGCCGACAGAATGCGTGAAAGATATGTTTGCCAAAGTGGTTGATGGATGGGATGTGAACCGCTGAAGAACCGCTGCATGTTCCCCTAAAACAAATATTCACCAAAGCCAAAGTTGTCATAACACATTCAAGCTGACATTGTTTACGGTTTTGTCTTGATTTTGTAAAATCCGTGAAAGAATCTATTTCTCGGTTTAAATCATAGACATGTAAAATCCCGTGACAATGGAAACATCCTGGTAATTGTAAAGTGCATTTCCGGATCTATCTTACGGTTTATTCTTGGTTTTGTAAAATCCCGCAAAAGAAACTATTTCTCGGTTTAAACCATAGAATTGTAAAATCCCGTGATGATGGAACCATCCTGGAGAAAGGAAAGTGTATTTCGAGGTCTTATCTGATGCTTGTGCTACTGTTTCTACTTCAAAGAAGGGATAAAAGGGTGTACTTCATGAATTGGATGTGTGTTTGGATATTCGTCATGGCAGTTTGGTTATTACATGGTTTACAGGGTTATGTGCGTTTAACCATGGTCGGGATGAAAACCATTATCATAGTTCACTTAAAACGTCAAAGGAGGCTAGATTTAAGCTTTTAACCAGAAGATGTGACAACGGGGTTAATTCTCTATTATTTATTTGAGGTTAAAGTGAAATATCACGGGCGAGTGTACTTAGTAAATGAAGGTATCGGGGATGGTTGGATGAAGATTCTTCATGATCCTTGTTCGAGCTTATTATAAAAAACAAAGACTTGAAAATCTAGTTATTGTTGGGTGACTTTTTCCTTTTCTTTTACCACTTGGGGGAATTGGGCTCTTACCACCACAAAATAACTATTACTTTAAGGAGTTACGTTGTAGTATTCAGTGTCACATTCAATTGTGGATTTTCAAGAGGTGATGTACGTCTTATACTTGATGGTTGGTTGGTTGAAGAGTATAGAGTACTTAGAGATTCTAATGGAAATCGGCACCGCTCTTTGTTACATATGTGCAAGTTTAAGTCACGAGTTCGGGTTAGTTTACTTCAGGGTCAAATTCCTCATATTGGGTTTTCTCCATCAGCTGTCACGACAAAGAGCCTACTGAATGATAATGGGGTTGATTACAAGTTTTGCCAAGAGAGCTGAAAAGAGAGAGATTATGACGTCTGTTCACATCAGTTCAGGCCTCACACTTCATCATTATGACGTTTGAACACAACAGTTCAAGCCTCGTACTCTAAAGAAAAGAAAAGTGTACGTCTCAGTGCGCTTTATCTTCGAAAGAAGAGAAATCTTCTTATTATGACCATTCTCATCATCATGCTTCATGCTTTTTCCACATGCTTTCAATTATCAAGTGAACCGGACTACCGTTGATTGTTTTCTTATTCCACTTGCTCGATTATAATGGCGATGGCGACATCATATGCAATTTTTGCGGGGGAGAAGTTTGAATAGACCACATTTGGATGATGTTCACTTATTCAATCAAGAATGGCAACTCTGTATGCAATTCTTGAGGGGGAGAAGAAGTGTGAAACTACTGCATGATGATTGATATATGAGAATAAATGGTCAAACGACTCCAAACTCATGTAAGAACCGAGCTTCTTCTTATCGGATCATCTTTACATGGAGTTTCTTCTAAGAGCCGTTGGTTGACATCTTCTCATAGACTGATGAATTTATCGACAAAGTGCTTCCGGTTGATGCTTCACGTACACATCAACATGATGATTCCGAACAATCTCTCTGTTCTTGTTTGATGTGATTGGTAGTTGGTGTTACCATTTAGTGTGTTCGTTGCAGGCTGATTGCTGATTTCCTTGATGAACATCTTTCTGTTCTTGTTTGATTGGGAGGGATTTTAGTTAAGGGGATTTGCAAGATGTAAGTTAATTGGGATGCTTTTTGGTGTGATGAAGATGTTAACTATCTATTCCCCAACTGGACAATCTTGAAGAAGGTCGAGTCTACAGTCGATTCTACATTTTCTGCTACATGTTAGAAGACTAAAGACGAGTTGCATTTAATGATCTAAAGACTTCTTCTTATTCAAGGCATTTATCAAACAGATTGTCTGATTTAATCCCCAGTTAGACTTGCTCACATTCTTCAGCAAGTTGATTCTCACAGATACATCTGAGCTAATGATGTTCTTCTCAAATGATTTCTAGTACATGGGCTTACAATGTGTTGCTGATTCTGAAGTATCAAAACCAGCAAGGGGGAAGGAGACACGTATCTAAACGCGAGTAAACTTGATGAACTTAATACTTCTAAGTGATTGAAGATATCCCGGGAAGACAAATGTCATGACCGCAGAGAAACTCAAGGTTTGACTCATGGCGTTTAGTGTTCTTATTCCAACTACGTAGGGGAAGAGATGGAAGAGTTAGTTTCTGAAGATAAAAGAGGTACACAAGTATGACATATTCAGGGGAGATAAATGTGTTACATGAGGGAGGTGTTATCAGTTATTCTCTCGTTAGGAATGTGTATACTTCGAATTCTTGAGCTTCATACACGATCATCAGGGAAGAAAGCCATTGTTTACCACAAACATTGGGGAGGTGTTTTCTTTCCGGGCATGATGTGTATTCGGGAGAGTTCTTGGATATTGGTGTACTTCGGGTTCTTGAGCTTCATACACGATCATCAGGGAAGAAAAATGTGAACATTGGGGAGGTGTTTTCATTCCGGGCATGATGTGTATTCGGGAGAGTTCTTGAGCATTATACAAATAGTCTGATTGCATCAATTCATCTACTTGGGGGAATTGTTCTCTTGACACCTTTTGGAATGGATCGCTTCAGACTTCAGTGGAAAAGGAATTTGAGAAGAGTCATTCAAGTGTGGGATGAAACTTTGTTGTTCTTTCATTGGATGATATAACCCCGAACGAAGAATCTCGACTATCGTTCTTAAAAGGAGTAGCTGGATTTATGATAATGGTGTGCATCTCTGTGCACCTGGCTAAGGCAAGCTTGAAATAGAGCTTCGAATCTGCTCATCTAATGGATCTTCGGTTTGGGGGGAAGCTACCAAAGTCTCTCTTTCTCAAAGGCTCATGTTATGTCTTCTATTCCTCTTTAGCAGAAAGACGGATATTCCTTGCTCATTATCAGACAATCACTTATTCACAAACTGCGTGTGGGGCTAATAGTTTTCATTTCCCATCTCATGGAAGGTGGTGGAAGTTTAAGAGATGACGAATTCTATCTTCTACGACGTGTTGTTCGATATCCTTATCTCGGTATTCGTATCATCATCCTCTTAAACTATATCATCTACTCTATCTTTGTAAATATTTATCAAAAACCAAAATACAAAAATATAAAACCAACGAAAACAAAATAGAAAAATATAAAACCAACAAAAACCCATAAAAATCAGAAAATTTAAAAATACCAAAAATATTGTTTTATAAAGACATGTCTTCTAGTATCGATAACATCTACGGTCTTAGAAATGTCATTCAATAATGGCACAGGACCATAGATGAAGTTCGAGCAGGAGGTGTAAATATTTTTTTCCAAAACATGTCTCAAAATATGGCTTGCAGTTACTTCAGACTGTAACCCGCACTAAAACCATGGTTTGCTATTATTTCAGATAGCAACCCGCTCTTCAAAAGAAAGGAAAGTGTTGCGCTAAACCGATTTTCATAAATTTCGTGCACTTATCCTAAAAACAAAATGAGGAAAGTATGTCGAAGGACTGCTGTTCCTACTCAAATATGTTTCCTTCAAAAATTCTTCAGAAAAATATTTTTTTTAACAAAATGGTGGTAAATGAGTTGCTTTAAAAACAATCAGTTTCAGAGTTTTTATTAAATTTGCAAACTCAATCAATGACTTCAGCGCTTTTAAACTTTTCAAAAAATGAGTCATTGATTGAGGGGGAGAATGTTTTCAAATTTATATCATCTAACGGACTTATCTAATTATCCTATATACTTAAATGTTAAACATGTTAACCTATGTTGAAGGACTAGGTGCCTAGGATAAGATTGTTAGGATTAGATGATTAGAGTTTGAAGAACACATTATTCCCATGCCTTTACATGATCTGATTGATATGTTGAATTGACTTTTATTAGTCGATTGCTGTTTGGGTGATGTCGACCACCATATATCTGTATGTATGTTCACTAACGTATGCAGATATCATGGTATATAAGAATGTTCCCGATCCGGATCCTACAAAATTGAAGATGATTGGATGCCGAAAGGAAAGGGTAACTATTTCTTGGGTCGAAAAATGAAGAAACGAAGCTTAATTGGACCTCTATGGAGAGTTGGCATAACAAATGCAACGTCAGAGGTCTCACTGCATCAGCAGACGGTTTTCTTCCAACCTTCAGCAACAACAACTAAAGCAGCTTAACCACCTAACGTATCTTTGTGCAGAATACCATTTTTAAACAATTTTGAAAAAATTTGATTAAATTGTTTTGAAAATGGAAAATATTGTTTTGAAAATTAATTGGACTTAATTTTGAAATTCACCGGACTTCATTTTATCAAAACTTAAGTCACTCAATCATCGACTACGGTCATCGATTGAGGGGGAGAGTGATGTAAAATAAAATATTTTCAAATGATATTTCTTCATAAAAGTTCCTGTTTGTACAATAATAAGTGGTGATCTAAAGATTTAATGTTATGTCATGGTATGATTATCTTTAAAACTCAAAGATCTTTCAAAATGAAATTTTTTCTGTTCTTGTTTGATTGTGAAATTGTTTTATTTTACTTAAAAGATCTCTTAAAAACTATCTTACCTGACATTAACAATCTTTAATGTCTAAAACTGTTCCCTATCAGTCATTTTTCATAAGTAAATCAGGCCACGTCTTTTCCCTAAAATTTTCTAAATAATTTAAATCAATTGGGATCACAAATCTCAAATGGTTTGAAATTTTTGATCGGGGGAGAGATCGTGATTTAAATCTTAAATCTGTTTAAATGGAATTGGTTTTAGTCCTTTAAAGGCACCCCTGCCTCCATGTGCCAAACAATTTCAATATACATAATGCACATGTTGAGGGGGAGCATTTATCCAAAAACAAGATGAGTTTTTAAATCAGTCACAAGTTCTCCCATGTTTTCTAAACCTAATTAAATCACTTGGGATCCAAAATCTCAAAGGGTTTGATATTTTTGATCGGGGGAGAATTTGTGATTTAATTATGAAATCTGATAAAAGGTGATTGTTTGATTCAAATGTGCAGGCTGCTCTCCCATATGTGCTAAACCTTTTCATTAATTGAAGCACATATTGAGGGGGAGCATTTCAAAAGAAATTAAACTATCAAGGTACAAAGGTTTCAAAGTTTTATCATAAGTACCTTGATTGAGTTTGAAATGGTCTTCTGTATGGCAATTGGCAATCGTGGAAGTACTTCAAAAACCTCTTTCCTCTATGTGTTAAATGATTTCAAATAACCAACGCACATTTTGAGGGGGAGAATTTACCAAGAAAATCAAATGGCTTTTCCTAAGGAAATTGTGATCAAGAAAATATTTCAAAGAACTCTTGCCTCCATGTGCTAAACAATTTCAAATCATGTGCACATGTTGAGGGGGAGCATTTCTAAATGATCAAAATGCTTTGATCTCGTATCACAAGTACCTGGATTGATTTTTCCAAATGATTTTTCAATTGGTTTCAAGGAAGAATGAACTGTACCAAAAGACCGACCACTTTACTTTATGCATGGAGGTATAAGGATGGTGAGGTTAGGTATTCGTTCCCACGATCCGCCAGAACCGGAGGGATCTACCCAGGGACAATCCACTAGATAGTGTAGAGTCCTTAGGTATATTGAAAAAGGAGAAAAATGAGAATATGGGAAGAGTGCCGATTGAGATAGAGCTAGAACTGGAATAAACCCAACAAGGTTCTAGTTATGAAGTCTCGGTAAGCACTGAAGGGGTTGAAGAATGAAAAAGAAATAAATATGAAAAGGGTGAAAAGAAATAGCCCTCCAATAATTGAACCTTAGGGCAGAAACCGGGTTCAATACATATGCTACTGGTGGTTACTAAGGTAACACTGGTATTGAAGACAAGATGTCATGGACCCAGTGACGCACTGTACTAAACTTCCCAAGCTACTCAAGTTCCTATTAAAAAGGCTTGTTTCATTCTCACGGGGAACCTACATAATCTATCGACTTTCTCTTAGAGATTGTTGATATTGAAGAAGGAGACCCTCTCCCTAGTCTCCGGCACAGGAAACCAAAGTGCACAATTGAGTCTAGAGCTATGAGATCATCAATAAATCTCATTAGGACACACCATTCTTGAAGACTCACAGTTTCACATAATGTGGAATGTGAGAATAAATTTTGAGAGTCCTACGCATTATCCTTGTGGTATTGCCAAGACTTGTTGTGACAGCTGGACATTAACATTGGGGCGATTCATTATTGAATCAATCCTGGTCCAGGAAAATGGATTGACGGATACTTTTGAAAAACCGGTCGTTGTGCTCAAAAACTCTTTTCTCTAGCACTTCGACTGTGTATTCATGTTTTCAAACACAAAGAGTATCTCTGATTGAAAAAATACTTTTGGAAAAACCGTTCGATGTGCGAATCTCTTCTTTTATCTAGCACATCGAATGTGTACTCTTTTCAAATACAAAAAGTATTTATGATTGAAAATTGATCTTTTTCATAAAACCTTCATCGTATTGCAAAACTCTTTCTACCAAGAAATACGCGATTGTTTTGAAATCATTTTCTATCAATCAGTAAATCTCAATTTGCTGGTTCACTCATTCCATGTTATCTTCTTTGAGACGTTCCGATTTGAGAACGGCTAGAACAACTGCGAAACCCTGTCAAGGAGATTCTTCGAAATTATAACTGATCACAGGCAGTACTTGTACTGATCAACGGGGAACCGTGGGCCGTATACCTCAATTCAAAGAAAGTGATCAAAGACACTTTCATGTGTTTTATTGCTAATTGTTGTTTGCAGGTACATCTAGACGGTTGCAGCTGATCAGAATTGAGAATTCAATCCAAAGTCGCATGCTCACAGCATCCACACTTAATTAAAGAAGTCATGACAAGTGCTTATTTACATAACCTGGCTCTGATAGCAGCTAATATCATGAACCAGTAAAGCTTCCGCTACTCTAATGAAAAGATGTCATGATCCAAAAGGTGTGAGCATATCGGTCCGAAAGTCACAACTTCACATGATGGCAACACAATAAAGGGTGATCCAGAGATTTATTGTGGCTGATGATCTCAATGAAATCTCGAAGATCATCAAAGATGTGGATCAGTTAAAGGCCTCCACTAAAAGTACAAATCAATGCGGACTTTGAAGAATCACTACTAATGCACAAAGATTACGGAACTTGAAGAATAGAAGTCTACGAGCTCAGAACTAAAGAAAAAGATAGAATGCTAGGATGCAAAATGTATTTCATGGGGTGACCTCCCTTAGGGGGAGATTGTTAGGAATTGGAAATTCCATGTTAAAGTGTCGGTCACCCCAATTATGGTCTAGCATATGGTAGCTCGTAGACGTGTCGTTATTTACGTTATTTTGTAGTTAATTAGTTAGTTTGTAGCGTAGATTAGTTTAGTGTTACACCGTGGAGGAAGGACGGGTCTTTACCCACTGTATACCTGATCCACAAGCCGTCAGGAGGTCGTTTACTTTGTAACTATAAATACCCTCTACCTCCCAAGGTAGAGGGTTGGAACTAGTGAAGCTAACCTTGCATTTTGTGTTTTATTTCTCTCTCTAGTATTCTCTCTCCTCTCTTCATCTCTCTAACCATGGCTTTCTTGTATTATCACCATCCTAGACCACCCGAATCATCTAACAACATAAAATACATGATCCTACAAATCTGATTTATATAATTAACAGATTTCATACAAACTGTTTTTCTGCTGAAACCAAGATTGTGTTTCTTTGAAAATTAGTTTTATAACTAAACAAAATTTAATTAACAGATTTGATATAGCAGATTTATAAACGATTTTTAAAACAGTTTATTGAATCAGTTTATATTGAAACCATGATGAGTTTCTTTTCAAACTGATTTCTTTAGTTTGTTTATTGCATATGTTATTGTTTAAATCTGGATTTTGAAACCAAGCTTGTGTTTCTCTGAGTCATATTTGGTATAAGTTTACATAAACCATGTCGAGTTTATTAGATACCATATTGTTTTAACAGTTTTTTAACTGTTTTGGTGTTTAAATATTCACAAGTTAACTGATGGTAACATAATTTGTGACCCTAGTGAATCTTGCGAATGTAATTGGTGCGCCAGTTACTAACATGGTTAAAAATCATGATGAAATCAGATTCATTGAAACCAAGTGGAGTTTCTTTGAAACAAATCTCATAAAATACAAGTTGTTATTTTATTAGATTACTAGAACGTGTTTATGGAAACCAAGATGAGTTTGTTTGAAACAACATCTGATAATATACAAGTTGTTATCATATTTGGTGGAAAAGTTTCTTTGACTTGTTTAGCTTATTTAAACCAGGTTGAGTTTAATTATAAAGTAGATATAGTTCTTGAAACTTTATGCATTTGAAAGTAGATCTATAGAAACCTTGTTGAGTTTCTTTGAAAGAGTAAATCTATTTTGAAACCTTGTCGAGTTTCATTGTAGAATTAGACCATGTGATGCACATCTTTTAAGATATTCTTAAAGAAGATTGACAAAATCATATTACAAATTTGTTTTTGTTTAAAACCATTATGTAATATGCGATATTGTTTAATTGTTTAATCGAAAGACTTCTTTAAAAGCGGTTTTGTATAATGGATCTTACAAAACAGTAGTGTTTTAAACAAAATTCACAGATATCGTGTTTGTTAAGAAACACTTTTTGATATAGCTAGTTGTTATTATTCCAAATTTAGTTTTAGACTAATAACGGAATCTCGCATTAACAAAATGTTCGGAATGTCATGAGTGACATCTAAAGGATCTGCTCCCAAACTTGATGAAAGGGAGACCGATACTCGAGTTATGTGTACGATAGATGCTTTAAAGCATTCAGATTTTATGTGCTATAACTATGGGTTAAATGGCCTAAATGAAATGAAAATTGTTGCCAAGGCCGGATCCGACATTAGATAATGGTGGATTAACACATGGGCATCATGTCATGAGTATGATGATAAGAGTTTGGTTAACTCTTTCAAAGTAGCGGAAAATGGAGAGATGCAATTTATGGGCAACTCTACAACTGCTAATGGCAAGGGAAAACGAAATGTGATGTTGAAATTCACATGTGGAAAAGAGCTTAAGTGAACCAACACGTTGTATGTGCTAGAGATTCGTAGGAATCTTGTGTCTGGATGGTTGCTTAATAAATTTGGCTTTATTTTTATTTTAATAAAATAAAATTGAGTTAACATTGAACAACATTTTGGTCGATACGGGTTATGCCCTTCATTAAATGTTTAAGCTGAATCTATATTTTTTTTTTGTTTTAATAAAAATGAGTATGAATTCAGCTTATTTGATCCTTTGAATGTATAGCATGGCCAACTCGAACATGTTAATTTTAACTCAATACGTTGTTTAATTAAATGAACGAACACGGATTACAAAAGTAAAACTTATGTTGAAGCCAAATTGACAAGATTGTCTTTTCACTCGGTTGACTGAAAATTAACCGAACCCTTGATTCACATAGTTTTATGTGATTTGGAATCGATACCTACTAAGGTAGCAATTAGGTACTTCATCGTAATTGGTGATGGTAGTACAAAATATTGCGACTTTTACTTACTTGAGAGTAAGAATATAGACAAGATTGATCTATACAAATAAGTTAAGAATCAACTTATTATCGAAAACAAGGCGGTTCGAAGTGATATTGGAGGTGAATATGTGTCTCCATTTCATGTATGTTCTAAACATGGAATAAGACATAAATTTATTGCTCCTTATACGCCACAACATAATTGTTGATAGGAAAGAACTGTGCCTTAAAGATATGGTTATGCCATGTTGTTAAAGTCATGGTTTAAGCCATGGCATGTGGGGGAAAGCAATTTTATTGGCTACTTATCTTTTTGATAAGATCCCTTGTAAGGAAAAGAAGATAGTTCTATGAACTATGGATGGGAAGAAACCCATCCTATAAGTACTTACGAATGTGGGGGTGTCTATCTGTCCCGGCACCCAATGATCAAAATATTAGACCTAAAACTGTAGATTGCATATTTTTGTGATATGCTCATTACAGTAGTGCTTATCATTTATTTGGATATGATTCAGAAAATCTAAATATATACAAAGATACGATAATGGAATCAAGGAAAACTTTCATTATTTGAAACTGTGTTTCCTTATTTATCCGAGGAAAATGGAAGTTCATCTAGACTAGATGTTATAGTTGTCCATGATGAGCGGCAACTAAATGATGATGTCCTTCATGATGAGAGACATCAAGATGATAATGTTGATCTGATAAGAGACAACAAGAGATTGATTATGATCTCCATGATGTGAGACAAGATCAACCTGAAAGAATAAGTTGAACTAAAAAGAAGCAAACGGGCAAGAAACGGGAAATTGTTTGGACCTAGTTTTGTTTCTTTTTATAGTTGAAAATGAACCTACTTCTTACAAAGAAACGGTAACTTTCTCAGGATGGCCTCAATGGAAAGAAGCCATGAAATGTGAAATAGATTCTATTTTACAAAAATGATACATTATAGCTCGTGGTTTTACCTCCTGGTGGTAAACTGCTAGGCTACAAATGCTTTATACCTAACAACCACAAAGGTTGTCGATGGAACCATTGATAAGTAAAAAGCAAGATTGGTAATTAAAGGGTTTAGACAACGAGAAAGTCTAGCTTACTTTGATACATATTCGTCAGTTACGCGAATAACCTCTATTAGGATGGTACTTGCTATTGCTACTTTAAGAAATTTGGAAGTTTACCAAAAATGTATATGAGAATGGCATTACTAAACAGGGATTTAGAAGAAGAAATCTGCATGAACCAACCTGAGGGTTTCATGGCTCCTAGACAAGAGAGCAAAGTTTGTAGGCTTGTAAAGTCATTAAATGGCTTAGAAAAAACTCCCAAACAATGACATCTAAATTTTTTACCACGTCATATCAGAACGTGGATTCAAAATTAATGGATGTATGTGGAAAAAAGGAGGAAAATAATCATTGGTATATATGTAATCGTGTGTTTATACATGGATGGTATACTTATCACTGGAAGTGATAACAAGGTAAACAAATCCACTAATAAAATGTTGGAGTCAATATTGACATGAACTACATTGGTTGTTCGATATGGTTTTTGGAACTAAGATCATATGAAATCAGATGGATTTGTTATGAAGTCAAAAACACTATAAGGACAATATTCTTGAGATGTTCAATGTGGGGGATTCCGGCCTAGCTAGAACTCCAACGACATCTTTTTAAATCTATTTAAAATAGAGCTAGAGGTGCTGCCCATTTTGAATACTCAAATAATATTGGGCATCTTATGTGTCTAATGACGTATGCGAGACCTGTCAGGTTACATAAATTTACCAATAATTCAAGTGATGACCATTTGAATAGAATTACACGAGTACTATTATACTTATGATATTGCATTTTGGAAGATATGCAACTGCTATCTAATGATAGAGTAATGCAAATATGGATTCTTACATAAAAGAATCTAGATCCACTAGATCGGATGTAATGAGTCTATGTGGGAAGCTATGTCTTGGAAATCTTAAAAGTATTTCAAATAGACTTTTATAGCTAAATCTATGATGGAATTTGAATTTATCATTTTAGATAAATTTATAGAATATGTGGGATATCTACGTTAATTCGTAGAGGACATACCAAGATGGCGTAAACCGGTAATGACCATCTATATAAAGTGTGATAGTCAATTGGAAATTGACAGAACTCATATCACAATGTAAAACGATAAGTCGAGACATATCATTTGATGACGTATAGTATGTATAACAGGCCTACTAAGCCCAAAACATACTCTACGCCCACTCTAGGCTCAGGCCCAATGACTGCAAATCCTAGACTCAGGTCCAATAACTACAAACCCTGGGCCAACAGTAAGCCCAATGACTAAATTGGCTATGACCCAGGCCTTGGAATGCGCGCAAGGTGCATAACGGGCTGAACCTTCAACCGTTAGACCTCTCACGTCTGCATCCGCGAATAACATGGAACCCTTGTCTGTCAAGGGTCTGGCTCCGGCAACTAACCACTATATGCGATAATCCAGGAAGCCCCAGCGGCAAACCTCGCCTATAAAAGGGGCTCTAATCCCCATACAAGGTAGAGCAACTTTCTCTCTCATAATTACACACACATACTTCTACTTTCCCTCTCAAGAATGTATACTTACTCTTACACCAGAGTCTAATCGTGGGGTCCGTCCCCACGGTAAGACTAACGGTTTACCTTTCTTGTGTAGGGATTTCATTTAGATTACTTGGATTAGTACAAGATCAACCCACTAAAGGTTTTTTGGCCTAGCCCAGCAAACTACGTCCAAATCATCCGTAACCCATCGCAAAAATTGTACTAACAAGTTGGCACGGACTCAGTACACAACTGCGTTCCAGAAAATACTCACCATGAGCACCCGATTTGGACCAACTCCTGCCTTCAGGTCCACATTGTGGAGTACGGTGGAAAGAGAAGATCACACGGTCTCGACGGACCTTGAGGGACCTGCGTCCGACGCAGCCCTTCGGAGGTACTGTGATAAGCATTTTGACAAGATCCTGCCTATTACGACGGAGAAAGTTCAGAACGAGAAGAAAGAGCCAAGGGAGCGGAAACTCGGAAGGATTATCATGAAACCCAGCATCACCGCAGGGCGGAAACGCCAAGTGGAGACCTACGAAAACATCTCGAGGCAGTGAAATGGCGGAAAACAAAAGATGGCAACAGCCAAAGACGTACCCGATCTAGGTCACCCAAAAGGAAAGAAGATGAAAGGGAAAGAGTGTTCAAAAGGCTGCGCAAAAGTGTGTTCCACCGACTCAGAGATAAGGGAGAAGATGTTTCCGTATATCCCAAAGACCATAGGCAACAAGTCCTCCGCAATACTGGAGGAAAAGAGAGGAGCAACTGCAAGGGTTCTCAATCATGGCCGGAAGGATCAAGGCAGGGAAGCTACAAAACAGAAAAAACTCGGTCGCAAAAGGCGAACAACTGTTCAAACAATGAACCTCACGGAAGCGGATGCCAAGAGTCCGAGGTCAAAAATCGGAAGCAAATTGATCATGACTGTGACCTGGCCAGACCCTGGGTCTGCAAGAAGACTGATCCGTTCACTCCACGTATCCGCTACTTCGAAATGCCCATAAAAACGCGGATGCCAACCAACGTGAAAACATATGATGGGAGTAGAGACCCTGAGGATCATCTAAAGATCTTCTAGGCAGCAGCAAAGGTGGAACGATGGGCCATGCCAACATGGTGTCACATGTTGTTAGGTCACTAGTTTTACAACACAAGTTATATAGAAAGGAGATGAGGCGATTGAACAAGATCTAACACACACACAAACAATAATATTATACGGTTAGGCGTGAGGCATATGTGAAAGAAAAGAACTTGAACAACCAACCCTCAAATGAGGGTTTACAAGAGTATTTATAGGAGGGAAGCTAGGGCAACACTCCTAGTTCCCATCCTTTCTTATGTGGGCTTGGGCCTAAGCTTATGGGCCTTCTACATAAGCTTGACCTTAAACAAACATAAAGGCCATAATAAAGCTACCTATTACATATGAAATATAAATACTTGAAATACTGTTTAGGAGTGATTCCAACAATCTCCCCCTCAAGTATATATGAATGTAAACGGTGAAGGCGTTGATGTAATAGTAGCAGTGACGTCTTCTGACATTCTTCTTTCTTGTGAGAGGAATTGCCTTGATTCGAACAATCTCCCCAGTGTAGAGAGATAGTTATCTTTGAACAGTTATGCTTCGACGTCATCTTTAACTTTGTTCTTTGATCATTGTTCTTTGTGGTGAAAGTGATAGTATGTTGTTGTCTGCATCAGTCTGCCTCAGGTCTGCTTCACTGCTCCAGTGTCTCCACGTCATTCTTCAACATGCTCACACGCTCTTTGACGTTGGAATTCAGTACTGATGAAGTTCTTTAAGTCTTTGACTTTGTAGATTCTTTGATTTGATGAAGAATCATTCTGACTGTTGTGTTGTATTCGAATAGAACTTCCATTAGTGATGAAGTTGGCGTGAGCATGAGAAGAATCAGCACGATCATCCCGCTCCGGAGCTTCCAGAAGAAGAAAACATTTCAAACGGTTAGTAATAAGCGGTTTCCAGCACTTACAAGTTTGAACTTCGAGAGTGTCAACAGCATAGTGTGAAGACACAACTCTAATTCTTACAAAGGCCGTTCCTGAACTGGAGTCCCACAAGTGAGATAACGCGATGTACCGAAGTACATCTACAGTTCAGATGATTCGCTGAGGTACACCGAAGCATCACCTCACGACTGTAGACCGTTTGAGACACACTCCGCGTAATCCACGGGGAGTTACCGAAGTGACCTGCTGTCAGGGCTGTTTGATGTTGACCCTGACAGGAGTTTCCATTCAATCACTGAGGATCACAGATGTGAACCTCTCATAAATGTTCTCGACAGATTGCTAAGATTTGTGAAGGGCTCGATATGAACCACTGATAATCTTATTTGTTGATCATCAAGTGATTAAATGTCAAGTGTTCCTAAGAGATCTTTTGATGACTCTCGTGGCTCTAGACTCAATAGTACGTTTTGGTTTTCCTGAGCGGAGACTAGGGAGAGGGTCTCCTTCTTCAATACCATCGATCTCTAAGAGAAAGTCAATAGTTTACGTAGGGTTCCCTATGAGAATGAAACAAGCTTCTGTTGAGAGAAACTTGAGTGGCTAAGAAGGTTTAGTGCGTGCGTCACTGGGTCCATGACGACTTTTAATCTTCAATACCGGTGTCACTAAGTGACAGCCAATAGCATAAGAATTGAACCTGGTGTCTGCCCTAAGTTGAATAATCTGGAGGGCTGTTTCTTTTCACCCTTTACTTTACATTTCTTTTTTATTCTTCAACTCCTTCTTTCTTCGATTCTCATTTTCTCCTTTTTACAATCATTCCTAAGGACTTCTAATACTAACTAATGGTATTGTCCTTAGGTAGATCCCTCCGGCTCTGGCGGATCATAGGACGGTTATTCCTAACCTTAGTCACCTTATAACTCCATGACTAACCTATGTTTGCCATTAAAACCACTGTATGTGAAAATATCTCTCAAAGGGTTTGTAAATGAAAACCATGTTTGAACCACTGTGAGAGATGAGGTTTTGCATAAATACTCCCCCTCCACATGTGCTTAATAGTTTAAATGGTTAAGTGCACAGTGAGGAAAGAGCGCGCACTTTTTGAATTGATCCACTAAAGATAGACAATCTCCCGTGAGACACGGTTACGTTGATTAGTTAAAGAGTTACATTGTCTGTTTTTAGGTGACAACTAGCTCTAATAACTACCTTGAAGGTGTAGACAAACCTTGGAAGGTTGTCAAACCCGTCAGAGTTCATGTCTATCAAGAGTTTCTCGAATGGTACTTTCTACTTGGACAAGTCCTTTGCGAGACACGTTTACATTACTAGCGAACTAGCTTGAAATTATTACCCGTCCAGGACAAGTCTTTTCGAGTTACTAACAGTTTAGTATCGTCAATTCGTTGGTTAAGTCTGAGGTACACAGATTCATTTGCATATTGCACAACATATTTCTTATCACACAAATTTTCTCCCCCTCAAAAATGGCATATAAAATGTTATTTTTGAACGGTTGAGAATAAATATGACCATTTCGAGTGTTGCGGGAAGATGACCACTATGAACAATTTGTGAACAAAGTTTGAATTCAAATACTCCCCCTCAACGAGTGATTTAAACGGTTGAGGTTTTGAAAAATCATATGGGGAAGTACTTGTGTTTTTGAGCAAAACCTTGAAAAATGAAAGGTTTGATAGGTTTTACTCAAAAATAAGAAGCTTTCGATCCTTTTATAAGGATTGTGGCACTGAGGCGTACCACAGGATCCTTTCTTGACAATTACGGGTTGTACACTGTTATGTGTGCACAAGCCATTGATACATATAATCACACATCCAAAATTATATGAAGGAAACAATTCAAGGGGTACCAGGAAGTGCAGTGATGTTCCCAGGAGTGCGAACAAGGCGTTGATAGCCTGTGATGTTGATCCTAGGTCGACCACCAACAAAACTTTCCAACGTTCTGAACTGATCCCTTCTGAACAACCGTTCATCAATCATGGTGATGATCCTTCTCACATCCCTCCTTTCCTGAGAGTTCCAGCACTTAGAAGATCCAATTTTCAAGCGTATATCCTTCAACCTGTACGCCAATCCATCCCGAACCCGCTTCAAGGTATGATCCCTGAATTTCTGAAGTTCACTACACGCCATTAAGCAGTTTCGTTGAAGTTCACTGTGGTAAACAACTCCGAATGGTTTGCTGATGAGCGTATATTGGCTCGAGGACCTCTTCATCGTCACCACCCATATACTCAAAGTAATCACCTGTTTGTTGAGTCAGGGGTGGTAACTCGGAATCGTCCCGAGGTTTATCAGTAGAAGACCGAGGTGGAGGAGACTTTTGTTGAGAAGAAGTCCGTGGTGGAGTGGGTGGCATGGAAGTAGATTTACCAGATTGCTTCTGACGTTTAGGTGCAGAGTCCTCGTCCTTATCATCGTCATCTCTTGGTCGTTTGGGTTGATCGGCTGACTCCTTGCTTGATGATCTGAGTTGATAATCAAGTAGACTTTCGAAAAATTTAGCTTCATCCGAAGTAAACATTCCAGATCGCTTGGACATCTGCATCACTAGTTTAGCGATTAACTCAGATTCAGAGAGATCAGCTTCTTTGGCCATTGTATGTTTAACCAATGCGACGATGTTAGGGGTGAGTTGTCTGGAAAATACTTCTCTAGTCACACCGGGGACAGTGTCGAGAAGAAACTTGTGGGTATGATCTCTTGCTGTCTTCTCCAGTTCCTTTTGGACTTTAGGAACGATATCCTGAAGGTACTTGTTAGTGTAACCTTCGATCATTTCGTTCAGTTCCTTTTTTCGATGACTCTTCATGAACTTCTGAACAAATTCCCTTTCTTTCTCCATCTTGTCTTTCTCATCATTTAAGTACTGAATCTGATCAGCAAACCAATTTAGTTTTCTGTAAAGTATGTCCTTCTTTCTGACTTGTTGGACAGCTTTCACAATCTTTTTATGAGTCTGAGAAATCCAAGATTTAGGTGGTTTCTTCACTGATTTGGATGATGATCTGGTTGACTTCGTTGATGGTGGTGGTGATGAATGAGATGAAGAGTCTGATGATGAGGAGACATGAGGAGACTTCAGGTCCTTAGGAGTTTCTGAGGTTTTCTCCTTTGAGTGTGTTGGACTGTCTAGAAGAAACTTTGTATAATCATCCTCATCATCTCTAGACTTTTCTTTCTCAGCTTCCAGTTTCTCAAAATCATACACAATGGTGTCCTCAACAGGCTTTTGTTGTTGCACAAGAGTGGTGGCACCAGATCCCTTATCGGGTCGATTAACCGCATCAGGATCTGGAGAGGAGTGGGCAGCACCACTTGATCCTCCTGGGCCATCCATTTGATCTTTAGCAAATTCTTCAGCCTTTTGAAGGTGTCTGACGATGTTAAGCTTCTTCCTGTATGACTGATCCAGTAGCTCTTCTTCTTCTTTAGAGCTCTCATCATAGGGCACAATTGCTGGAGTCTTCCCTTTTCCTTGGACAGCTGGAGGACTTGGAGGTTTTGTTACTGAGGCAGGTGTTTCGGTTGCAGTTGTAGAGTAATGAACCTCTTCATCTGTATCAGTAGCTTCAGAGTCCTCGTCAATGAGCTTTCTCTACGGTTCAGGTTCGGGAATAGGTTCAGCTTCCTTTACAGGAACAATCCTTTTAGAAGGAGGATTCCTTTTAGGAAACTTCCTTTGACTCACAGTACTTGTTGCGCTTCCTGCACTTCCTCTTCTGGTTCTTCTAACAGATGTTCCAGAGGATTTTTCGTCGAGATGACCAACTTTGCCTTGTCTAACTGCTTCCAGATACCTTTTGTACGTTTCGAGCTTTCTGACATCTTCAGTTAGAAGGAAATCTGGCAACACAGCACCTTGTTTCTTTGTAGACGTTTCCTTGATTCTGACAGAGAGAATAGGTTCCGTCAACATATCGTGATTGTCGGGGTCATTTAGCCTCTTGGGAATATCGGGATGAACTCCAAGTGCTTTCTGGATCAACAGTTTAGTATACCTGATGTAGGGAATCTTTGAGCCAAGTTTGTTGAGAAATGACATCATGTCATCCCAAATCAGAGCTTCGATAGCGATGTGTTTCAAGTTGACCAGAGCCCAAAATATTTGCAGTTCCATGAGCTTAGGATGCTCATAGCCACTGTCACGACCAGAAACAGACTTGGTGATGATCATGTAGAGAGTTCTCTAGGGTTGAGGAATACTCTTAAGCTCTACGTGAGAATGCTTGGTGATTATTCCTGTAGACTCGTCATAACCGATATCGATTAAGAATTGGAGAGTGAACTCTTCAGCAGGTGTGGCATATAGTTTGGTTGGATCGACTTCAGGAATTAGGAGAAAAGCCCTTAAGTCTGCAGGTGTAATGATGACTTGTTTGTGATTCAGAGTCACCGTCACAGCAGTCCGTCCTTTGACCCTTTCCATAGTGTTCCAGAACTGTTGGATATAGATCTCAGGGACAGTTGCAGAGTGAGTGAGCATATTCTGATACGGATGTGTCCTCAGAATGTCAATATCAATTAAACACGAAGATTCAGAGCAAGTGAGGGTGTCAAAATCAACACGGAGATTATTCTTTCCAATCTTCATTGGATAGCCATAAGGATAGATATCAGCAATGGAGAGAACTTCAGGTGCATCCACATTCATTTGTTCAGCCATGTCGTGATCTGAAATAACATTAGCCAAAAGAACCAACATATCGAAAGACATAATGTTAGTCAACAGAAGGTCTTATTGTCTAGTTATTGAATGTACAGTGATAATGATTGTTAAGAGTCCTAAATCACTTGTATGTTCAATAGTTCAGTGATGTCGTGAAATGTTTCATGAGTTAGTTAACTTTAAGATTTAAAGTTTATTTTATCACTTATTGTTCACAACATATCAAACGATTTAAGTTTATTAGTGATATTTTTTGGATTCGTGATGATATTATTGTTTGAAATACTGTTTAGGAGTGATTCCAACAATCTCCCCCTCAAGTATATATGAATGTAAACGGTGAAGGCATTGATGTAATAGTAGCAGTGACGTCTTCTGACATTCTTCTTTCTTGTGAGAGGAATTGCCTTGATTCGAACAATCTCCCCAGTGTAGAGAGATAGTTATCTTTGAACAGTTATGCTTCGACGTCATCTTTAACTTTGTTCTTTGATCATTGTTCTTTGTGGTGAAAGTGATAGTATGTTGTTGTCTGAATCAGTCTGCCTCAGGTCTGCTTCACTGCTCCAGTGTCTCCACGTCATTCTTTAACATGCTCACACGCTCTTTGACGTTGGAATTCAGTACTGATGAAGTTCTTTAAGTCTTTGACTTTGTAGATTCTTTGATTTGATGAAGAATCATTCTGACTGTTGTGTTGCATTCGAATAGAACTTCCATTAGTGATGAAGTTGGCGTGAGCATGAGAAGAATCAGCACGATCATCCCGCTTCGGAGCTTCCATAAGAAGAAAACATTTCAAACGGTTAGTAATAAGCGGTTTCCGGCACTTACAAGTTTGAACTTCGAGAGTGTCAACAGCATAGTGTGAAGACACAACTCTAATTCTTACAAAGGCCGTTCCTGAACTGGAGTCCCACAAGTGAGATAACGCGATGTACCAAAGTACATCTACAGTTCAGATGAGTCGCTGAGGTACACCGAAGCATCACCTCACGACTGTAGACCGTTTGAGACACACTCCGCGTAATCCACGGGGAGTTACCGAAGTGACCTGCTGTCAGGGCTGTTTGATGTTGACCCTGGCAGGAGTTTCCATTCAATCACTGAGGATCACAGATGTGAACCTCTCATAAATGTTCTCGAGAGATTGCTAAGATCTGTGAAGGACTCGATATGAACCACTGATAATCTTATTTGTTGATCATCAAGTGATTAAATGTCAAGTGTTCCTAAGAGATCTTTTGATGAATCTCGTGGCTCTAGACTCAATAGTGTGTTTTGGTTTTCCTGAGCGGAGACTAGGGAGAGGGTCTCCTTCTTCAATACCAGCGATCTCTAAGAGAAAGCCAATAGTTTACGTAGGGTTCCCTGTGAGAATGAAACAAGCTTCTGTTGAGAGAAACTTGAGTGGCTAAGAAGGTTTATTGCGTGCGTCACTGGGTCCATGATGACTTTTAATCTTCAATACCGGTGTCACTAAGTGACAGCCAGTAGCATATGAATTGAACCCGGTGTCTGCCCTAAGTTGAATAATCTGGAGGGCTGTTTCTTTTCACCCTTTACTTTACATTTCTTTTTGATTCTTCAACTCCTTCTTTCTCCGATTCTCATTTTCTCCTTTTTACAATCATTCCTAAGGACTTCTAATACTAACTAATGGTATTGTCCTTGGGTAGATCCCTCCGGCTCTGGCGGATCATAGGACGGTTATTCCTAACCTTAGTCACCTTATAACTCCATGACTAACCTATGTTTGCCATTAAAACCACTGTATGTGAAAATATCTCTCAAAGGGTTTGTAAATGAAAACCATGTTTGAACCACTGTGAGAGATGAGGTTTTGCATAAATACTCCCCCTCCACATGTTCTTAATAGTTTAAATGGTTAAATGCACAGTGAGGAAAGAGCGCGCAGTTTTTGAATTGATCCACTAAAGATAGACAATCTCCCGCGAGACACGGTTACGTTGAATAGTTAAAGAGTTACGTTGTCAGTTTTTAGGTGACAACTAGCTCTAATAACTACCTTTAAGGTGTAGACAAACCTTGGAAGGTTGTCAAACCCATCAGAGTTCATGTCTATCAAGAGTTTCTCGAATGGTACTTTCTACTTGGACAAGTCCTTTGCAAGACACGTTTACATTACTAGCGAACTAGCTTGAAATTATTACCCGTCCAGGACAAGTCTTTTCGAGTTACTAACAGTTTAGTATCGTCAATTCGTTGGTTAAGTCTGAGGTACACAGATTCATTTGCATATTGCACAACATATTTCTTATCACACAAATTTTCTCCCCCTCAAAAATGGCATATAAAATGTTATTTTTGAACGGTTGAGAATAAATATGACCATTTCGAGTGTTGCGAGAAGATGACCACTATGAACAATTTGTGAACAAAGTTTGAATTCAAATACTCCCCCTCAACGAGTGATTTAAACAGTTGAGGTTTTGAAAAATCATATGGGGAAGTACTTGTGTTTTTGAGCAAAACCTTGAAAAATGAAAGGTTTGATAGGTTTTACTCAAAAATAAGAAGCTTTCGCTCCTTTTATAAGGATTGTGGCACTGAGGCGTACCATAGGGTCCTTTCTTGACAATTACGGGTTGTACACTGTTATGTGTGCACAAGCCATTGATACATATAATCACACATCCAAAGTTATATGAAGGAAACAATTCAAGGGGTACCAGGAAGTGCAGTGATGTTCCCAGGAGTGCGAACAGGGCGTTGATAGCCTGTGATGTTGATCCTAGGTCGACCACCAACAAAACTTTCCAACGTTCTGAACTGATCCCTTCTGAACAACCGTTCATCTATCATGGTGATGATCCTTCTCACATCCCTCCTTTCCTGAGAGTTCCAGCGCTTAGAAGATCCAATTTTCAGGCGTATATCCTTCAACCTGTACGCCAATCCATCCCGAACCCGCTTCAAGGTATGATCCCCGAATTTCTGAAGTTCACTACACGCCATTAAGCAGTTTCATTGAAGTTCACAGTGGCATCAATCGCCAAATAGTTGGGTGTACACTTTGTTTTTGAAGTTTTTTTTGGTTTTGGGTCTTACGCGTAAAGATAACGCCATCTTTGGTTCTCTTAAAAACTTGTTTTTTACACTTTTTAATCCAAGATTCTTGTACTTTCAATGTTTTGAGGTGTTAAAATACTTGTTTTTGGCAAAAAGTTTCAAACTTTACGCGTGAATCTACGTTTTTAAGCTTGTTTTTGTTCGTGGGTGTCGTTCTACGCGTAACCCGTTTAGCAGTTTTGGTACATCAAAATTCACATTTTTTGTGTTCATTTGGTACTATTGAAGCTATTCCATAACAAAAATCTGGTTTAGAAACACATTTGGGCAAAATCAAAGTTACGAGTAATTCTACGCGTATCAAAACCCTAAAATTACGCGTAAGATTTTTCCTTGGTTTGATCTTCATTTTCCTGGTTAATTCCATGTTTTCTTACTGGATAAGTCTGAAAATACGTCGACTTTGGATATCTTTTGCACTGTGAAGTGTAAAAGATCATTTGGGGCAAAAACCCTAAACTTACGCATAAGCATAAGCTTACGCGTAGAAATCCTACGCATAAGATTCACTTTACGCGTAAACTTAGGTCTACGCATAAGGTAATCCTACGCCTAACTTTCTACGCCTAACTTTTGTCTACGCATAACTTTAGTGTTTTTATCTTACTTATGCGTAAGCTAAATCCTATGCGTAACTTCTTATTGTTACGCGTATCGTTTGGTGTTTTTACGCTTAAGCACTACTTGGTTTCTTGTCTTTTCTACGCCTAAGGACACTTCATCAACAAAGGTTCATTCGACTACAATGATCCATTCTTACTACACAAGTTCATCAACATGTCTCAACTACCATACTCTAACTACTTCCCTCACACTTATAATCATCAACAACAACAACAATTAACTCCACAACATCAACAATGGAATCAACAACAAGCAATTTATCAACAACAATTTAACCAGCAACATACTCCACAAATGGTTCAAACACCACCAAGCCTTCAAGTTCCACCCTACACAACCGATTTCAATCAACATCCATCACGAACCACTATGAAGGAACCCACTTGGTTTGCAAAGATGTGTGAAGCTTTAAGCAGCCAACAATCAATTCATGAAGCTGGATCACTTGATAGACCTCCAATGCTCACTCTAGGAAACTACGATCAATGGGTGATAAGGTTCTTTAGGTTTTGTGATCTAAAGAAGCCACATGGAAAGTTCTTAAAGAAGGTTATCTTGGAAGGTCCATTTGAGATGCCTACTGTCATTGTACCCGGAGATCCAACTGCTGTTCCACCAAGAGATGAACAAACCAACATTGCTACTGTTGCAGATTTAAATCCTACAGAACTTCTACACTATGAAGCTGATGAACTTGCAATGGAATACATCCTCCTAGGATTACCAAACCCAATTCTTCGTAGTGTTGATGCTCAAAAGACTGCACAAAAGATGTAGGATCATATTCGTCTTCTTATGGAAGGATCTGTACTCAATCAGGAGGATTTGGAATCCAAAATTTACTTGGCTTATGAACACTTCATGATTGAACCTGGAGAGACACTAGAGTCCTATCATCATCGATTTTCAGACATCATCAATGATTTGGATAAACACAACATCATCATGCCAAGAAGTGCAGTGAATACTAAGTTCCTGAGTAGTCTTGGTCCTGAATGGGAGAAGTATGTCATTTTTCTCCGTCAAGCGAAGAATATGCATCATTCTACTTATGGATTGTTGTACGATTACTTGAAGCCTCATGAAAAGGAAGTTGATCGGGAAAGGATTCTCCGTGCTCAAATTGCGAAACAGTCACAACCGGATAATCAACAACTTGCCTTGTATGCTCAACAGAATTATCCCTCTCAACCAGCAACTCAACCAACTGCTTCAAACACACCTTCACAGCAACAACCTCAATAAAATCAATTGGTTCCATACAGCAACAATGCTCAAGCATATGTCAGTGAAGCGACTGAGGAAATCGATCCATTCGAAGCATTGCAACAAGGATTTGTGATGATTGCTAATGCTTTTGGCCGTTACACCAACAAATCCAACAATCGTATTCGTTCTTCATCTAACACACGGACTCAAGCTGTTGTGAACAATGGACGTGTTGAAGTTCAGAATCGTGATTATGGTCGTCAGATGGGCGGTGGTCAAGGGTTTAATGCTGTGGGTAGGAATAACAACAGAGCTCAAGTGGTGGAACAGGGAAATGCTCAAAATCGGTTAAATGGTCTTAGATGCTACAACTGCAATGAGAAGGGACACCTGGCTAATGCATGCCCAAAGCCTAGGACTCGGGGCAGTGCTTATTTCAAAGAGGCTTTACTTTTGGCTCTTAAGGATGAAGCTGGTGGATCTCTCACAGACAAAGAACATAGCTTTATGGCAGATGCAGACTCAGATGATGATATGGAGGACTTGCAGGCCAATGCAGCTGTTATGTTGATGGCTAATATGCAAGAGTTACACATGAGTGAAACAGGCCCAGTGTATGACACTGATGGCTTGTCTCAGGTACCCGAACAAACCATCATCATATCTGAACTAATATCTCCATCAATATCTGAATCCGGCACGGCTCAGAATGTTCAAAAGGAGTTATCTACATCTCATTCTGACGATTTTCAAATAAACCTCGTAGTTACATTTGACGATCCAGAAGACCTTATGGTTTCCCTTGATAATCAAATTGACTCCGTGGTTATACTTGAGGATCTAAATAATGATCATGTTGTAACTCACGTTGAACAAGATGAACCTTTGCCCCATCCAGATCTTGTTTTGTTACTTCAAGACCAACAATCCCAAATTGCTGCATGTGTTGCATTAAATCAGCCCTTAAAAAGTAAAAATGCACTGTTAACCAAGGATTTTGAATGTTTACAAATGCAACTCAACTTTTTCAAAACTCAAGACAACCGTGAAAAAGGTTTTGAAGCCGCTTTTGCAAAATCTCATCAAAACGAAAAATATTTAGAGAGACAGATGCATGATCTAGCCGCCTCGAAGAATGCTTTGTTGTCTAAATTAGAACAACTGAAACACGAACATAAAAAGCAAATTAACGCTCTCACCTTGGAAAATCAAAAAGCTAAGGCTGAGTTGTTATCGGCTTGCAAAAAGCATTCAAAAAGCATTCAACGAATCGGGTAGATGACCTTCTTGAAGAAATTATCGGCTTGCAAAACAAACTTAAAGAGTTTAAAACTGTTGTTTACAAACATGGTGAATCAGTAACAGCTATTGAAAAGTTTACCTTAAAACCCAATCCAAAAGGATATGGAAAAAATCTAGCTGATTACAAACCAAAGCTTTCACTAAAAACATTCAAACCAACTCCTGAAGTTTCCAGTGCAGAATACAAAATTGATAATACTGTCATGAGTGTTGTTGAATATCATCGTCAAGAGGAATTAGATGCAGAAGACGAGAGTCGATCAAAATTAAAAACCGTTGTTTACAACAAACCTTTTAATTATAAAAACGCGGTCACTTTCGTCACACCAACGGATTCTTCAAACACACCAAGGGTTATCATCAAAACACCTGAGTCTTCTATTGTTAATCCCAAAACAGACTTTGCACAAACTTATGGTCCTTTACCTTCCATAAGTGAAGTAAACTCACAACCTGAAAATCGAAAAATTCTTCGATATTTTGACATTTTCATGGCTGACCTCAAAATTTTACAACATGAGATAGAATATCGATCTGAAATCAAAGTTGAACATTTTCAATCGCCTCTGGCGCGAGAACAAAGAGACATTTTTCAGAAAAATCTTTTACCTAATGTTAAAAACTTGAAAAGTTGTGCAATTGCCTGGGAAAAGGATTCTCATAAGGAACTTGGGGTAATGAAAAACGTTTTCGAGAAAACAGAAACATCTATTTCTAATACTAAATGTAAAAAGAAACTCTTGAGAAAAGATGTTGATCGACTCTTGGAAGATGTTATCTGTGCTGATATCCATAATGTTGTGTTATTCTATTCTTTGCCTATGCATCTGATCATATCTCTGCTAATATTGTTGAAACTGTTGTTACTGTTGAGAACACCGATAATGTGCTTCAGATCGAGTCTTTAAAAGCTGAAAATAAACGATTACTCACTGAAGTTTACAATGCAAAACGTCGTCTTCATTGATGTGAAAAAGATATTCACAACCATCAAGTCAGTTTTCAAAAGAAAATCGCTCAGTTGAGTGCAAAATCTTCTGATCCTAAAATTGAGCAACTGGATGATCAAAACGTGTCTTTGAAAAGTCAAATTTCAAAATATGAACAAGAACTTTTAAAAGTTAAACAGGAATATGGTGTCATATTTGATTTACTCAAAAAGACTCGACTTGAAGCATCAAACGAACTTGATCAATATCTTGCTTACACTAGAGATGTCATGAATTTTGCTGGAAATATTCGTTCTGAAAATCAAGATCTGATTCACACTATCTCTAAGTTACGGGAAATGTTAGGAAAGTATGAACAACTTCCGCCTACCGTGATTAAGAGATTAACACCAGTCACACTTAGTAATCGTGAACCTAGAATTCCCACTGCCAAACCACAAGTTGCTAATGTGTTTCCCTCTACTGAAACAGGAATAGTTGCATCTTTTCCAAACGTCCGCACTTCACAGCCTAGGAGCACTCAAACGAAGAATAGGAAGTTGCGACCTAAGAAAAGATCAATAAGGAATGCTAAAGTAGAAGAACACCCTAGGACTCTGAATAAAACTCATGTTGCTTCCACTATAGATATTGCGTCTGGCAAATGTAATAGAAATAGTGATGTAACGATTGCTAAACCGTTAAGTACGTTTGATATTCAGTCTGATGCACCTTGCGTTGTTTGTCGGAAGAGTATGAATTCTGATTGTCATGACAAATGTGTTGCTAAAGCTATAATCTCTCGATTACAGAATCCTAAGAATCGGAATACCTCTAGGCCAACTAATAATTCTAAGTCTGTGCTTGGTAGACCGCCTTCTTTAGATTCTAAGGCAACCATTGCTATCACAGTAGCTCCCGCTTCACCTCCTAAGAATGTAGTACCACCTAGTGTTTTCACTAAGACTAAAGCAAAGAGTAGTTATAGATGGCAGAAATGGATATATAACACACTAGGATTTAAATGGATGCCTAAAATTATCAATGTGTGTATGTCTAACATACCTGCTTTGGAACCCTCTAACATTTCGGGTTCCACATCTACTTCTATTCCATTTGTGTCATCTGTGTGTAATGCAGGTGATACAGATCATTCTCTGGATTGTTGATAGCGGATGTTCCTGACACATGACATGCAACCTTAAACTGTTATCCAACTTTATTGCAAAGTTCATTGGCACTGTCAGATTCGGGAACGATCACTTCGCAGCTATCATGGGCTACGGAGATTATGTCAATGGGAACATCGAAATCAGCAGGGTTTACTATGTGGAAGGCCTCGGTCACAATCTGTTTTCAGTAGGTCAATTTTGTGATGGAGATTTGGAGGTTGCTTTCAGGGAGAAAACTTGTTTCATTCATGATCTTCAAGGAAATGACCTTATGTCTGGCTCGCGTAATTCTAGTCTCTACACTATCTCTATGCAAGACATGGTTGCTTCCTCTCCCATTTGCTTACTTTCAAAGGCAACATCTACAAAATCATGGCTATGGCACCGTCGTCTCTCACATCTAAACTTTCAAACCATCACCAACCTTGCTCGACACAAACTAGTTGAAGGACTCCCACGATTCCGGTATTCAAAAGATCACCTTTGCTCAGCCTGTGAACAAGGGAAAAGCACTCGTGCTCATTTTCCTTCAAAGGTGGAACATAGCTCTCAGCATGTGCTACATCTTCTTCACATGGATTTGTGTGGCCCGATGCGCGTGCAAACGATCAATGGCAAACGCTACATCTTAGTAATTGTTGATGACTACTCACGATGGACTTGGGTCTACTTTCTTCGTAGCAAAGACCAAGCTCCACAAATGATCATCACCTTTCTCACAAAAATACAGGTTCAGCTCCGCAACACCGTCAGAATCATCAGAACAGACAAAGGAACTGAATTTGTTAACAAAACCCTTCGTGAATTCTATGAGAAAGTGGGAATTCAGCATCAAACATCTATTGCACGTACACCTGAACAAAACGGAGTTGTTGAAAGACGAAACCGAACGTTAGTGGAAGCTGCAAGAACAATGTTAATCAATGCTAAACTTCCAGATTACTTATGGGCAGAAGCTGTATCTACTGCATGCTATACTCAAAACCGTTCTATGATCACAAAACGCCACAACAAAACACCTTTCGAGCTTGTCCACAACTATAAACCGAACCTCAAACACTTTCATGTATTTGGATCCCTTTTCTATCCGAATAATGATCGTGATGATTTTGGAAAGCTCAAAGCCAAAGCTGATATTGGAGTCTTTATTGGATACTGTGACAATTCTAAAGGTTTCCAAATCTGGAATCGTCGAACTAAGGAGGTAATGGAAACGATTCATGCTCATTTCGATGAACTCACGGAAATGGCTTCTGAGTATAATAGCTTAGAACCCGGTCACAACCGTTTAAACTTCCCTCAACCCCCATCATCAGCTGAAGAAAGCCCACAGCTAACTCGTCAACAAATGGAAAGGTTATTTGCTCCTCTGTTCAGTGATGATATTGATGAACGTGCTCCAGGTGTATCCGCTGTTTCCGCTGCAAAACCTGATAATATTCCTATACCTGATACACCTGCTACAACAACTACTGTTGAAGATGCACCTATACCAGTTGACTCCAACACAACAGTTGAACACACCGACTCCACCAATGATGAACCAGCTGATGATATTCTGAATGAAGTACCCCCACCTGCAGAATTTGATCCAAATGCGTTCTTCAACCCGTTTGCCAATGAGACTGCTGCACCAGATGTCGCGGAATCTTCAACAAACCATTTGAATCCTCAGAATCTGCACAATGTATACCAACATCAACCCTCTACACATAGATGGACAAAAGACCATCCTCTGGCTAACATTATTGGCAACCCGAATCAACCAGTCGTTACGAGACAACGTCTTCACACAGATGGTGAACATTGCATTTATGCACTCACTGTCTGCCAATCTGAGCCTAAAAACATTAAAGACGTAATGACAAAAGATAACTGGATTGAATCCATGCAGGAAGAACTCCACCAATTCAAACGTCTTGAAGTATGGGAACTGGTTGAAAGACCAACAGGGGTCTACGTCATTGGTCTCAAATGGATTTGGAAAAATAAATTGGATGCTGAAGGGAACGTCATCCGAAACAAGTCACGTCTAGTTGCTAAGGGTTATCGTCAGGAAGAAGGAATAGACTTTGAAGAATCTTTTGCTCCGGTTGCTCGTCTTGAGGCTGTTCGGATATTTCTCACGTTCGTAGCTCATATGAATATGACGGTCTATCAGATGGATGTCAAAACGGCGTTTCTCAATGGACAACTTAAAGAAACGGTCTATGTCAGCCAACCAGATGGATTCGTTGATCCTGAGTTCCCGAACCATGTCTACAAACTGAACAAAGCTCTTTATGGTCTCAAACAAGCCCCTCGGGCATGGTACGATAAGCTATCATCTTTCCTCATTGCCAATAATTTCACCAAAGGCTCGGTTGACCCAACTCTTTTTATACAATATCACGGGGCACACATCTTAATTGTTCAAATTTACGTGGATGACATCATTTTTGGGTCAACACATAAAAAGTTTTCAACCGCTTTTGCAAAACTAATGAAGAAAAATTTTGAAATGTCCATGATGGGTGAACTTACGTTCTTTCTAGGACTGCAAGTTCATCAATCACCCCGTGGTATTTTCTTGAGTCAGTCCAAATATGCCCTTGAACTGTTAAACAAATTTGGAATGACAACCTGTGACACTTATGCCACACCAATGGCTCATACCAAGAAGTTAGATGCTGATTTACATGGGAAATTAGTTGACCCCACCAAATACCGAAGTATTATTGGGTCCCTCATGTATCTAACAGCTAGCAGACCTGATATTGTCTTTGCCGTTTATCTATGCTCCCGTTATCAGTTGCGACCAACTGAAACCCACCTCTCTGAGGCTAAAAGAATCCTCCGATACATCAAGGGAACCATTAACTTGGGGATCTGGTATCCGAAGGATTCTGGTTTTGAACTAATCGCTTTTTCAGACGCTGATCACGCAGGATGCTTAGACTCAAGGAAAAGTACTTCAGGAGCACTACAATTTCTCGGCGATAAACTGGTGTCTTGGCAATCAAAGAAGCAGGATTGTACATCGCTGTCATCAACCGAAGCAGAATATGTAGCCATGTCCGCGTGTTGTGCTCAAGTCATCTGGATGAGAACACAAATCAAAGACTATGGTTACATGTTTGACAGAATCCCGATGTACTGCGACAATCGGAGTGCCATTGCGATCTCGTGCAACTCTGTTCAGCACTCGAAATCAAAGCACATCGATCTTCGCTATCATTTCATCAAGGACCACGTAGAACAGGGTACCGTTGAATTATACTTTGTGGGTACAGAATACCAATTGGCAGATCTTCTCACCAAAGCCTTGCCACCCGCTAGGTTTAATGAGTTGGTCCACCAAATTGGTATGAGGTGTTTGACTCAAGAGGAATTGGATGACCTCTTAAAACAGTCTTAAAAACCTGTCAAACACCAAAACATCTTTTGTAAATAATTTTTCAAAAAAAAATACAAAAATATAAAATCCGATAAAACAACAAAAATATTCTCCTAATCTATCTTTCTTTCAACATGGCAAGTACATTTCTTCCGTCAACACTTTAATCTTTCAAAATTCAGTATTTTTCCGATCAAGTGTTGAGGGGGAGAATATATACTCTTAACTGTTTCAAAACAATTGTGTACTTGCATGTTATCATATCTCGGTTGAATCTTTTACAAATGGTGGTATATTTTCTGGTTCAAAGACACTCCTCGGACTTAAATTAATAACCTTTCATTATTTTCTCAAGTCGAGGGGGAGTGTCGTCATGCTTCTTTCCAAAAATCTTTGTTTGGTAACCAAAAGGGAAGTTAAAAGGCTTTGTTTGAAAAAGGAAAAGGTGGAGGGACCAAAACTATCAAAATACTAAAGTTATTTTATTAAAACACCTCCCCACCTAACCTACTCTTCACATTTAATTCTAAACCTATACACATCCTACGCCTAAGATTCATTCAAGATTTTTGTGTTTTGGATCATCAATTTGTAAGTGGTTTTATGATCTTAACGTGTTTACAAACATAGGTTTTGATTCTTATACAAAACCAACGGTCAGATTTTGATCTATGCTTGATTTAGTGTTCTACGCATAAGCGTATGAACACTCGATCAAGAATGGGTGTTTGTGGTTATAAACATTGTGTCAAAATGTTTCTTGTACATCAATATACACAATTTCATCACCTAAACATACCCAGAATCACAAATTAAAGGTTTTTGAAAACTAGGGTTTATGTGTCGATTTGGGGATTTTCGAATGTGAAGTGTTTTGGTCAAAAAGATTGTTGTGTTATGCTTATGTGATGATGAATTGATGATATCCATGCCTTATAACCACCTAGAAACCTTAATTGATTCAGAATTAGGAATTAGGGTTTAATGTTCTAAAAATTGGGTATTTTTGATTCACTGCAAAATAAGTGTTAAAACTTGGTCAATATGCTCTCACAACATCTATGATATACCAGAAAAACTTTGGTGCATAATCCATGGCTAGATTTCATACGCGTAGAATTAGGGTTTAGACTACGCGTAAGATTTTCTACGCGTAACTGTTAATCTGTGCAATTGTGTTTTGATCTGTCATAAAATGAATGTTATGTGTTAAACATTGATGATATGATGCTTTGTTTCAGGCTTGCTACACTTAATATTCAGAATCAAGGTTGTTGTTAATCTACGCATAAGGATCACCTTACGCGTAGCTTGTTATGCGTAAGATTAGTCTTACGCGTAGCTTCTACGCATAAGGTTCTACATATGGGACTACGCGTTTCCTGTGAAGGATATGCGTAAACAGTGATCTCTACGCATAAGGTCAACTCTTACGAGTAGCCTTACGCGTAAGGTTAATATATGCCTACGCATAAGCTCTACGCATAAGGTCCCCTTTTCCTACGCGTAACACTTCTTACGCATAAGTTAGGATCCTACACGTAAGTTTACGCCTACGCATATATCATTCCTGTCTACGCATAACTTTATCAATCCTACGCATAAGCCGAGATCATACCTTCGTTATGAATTGTTACGTGTACAAACTTGTAAATAAACTAATCATATCATCACGAATCCAAAAAATGTCACTAATAAACTTAAATCGTTTGATATGTTGTGAACAATAAGTGATAAAATAAACTTTAAATCTTAAAGTTAACTAACTCACGAAACATTTCACGACATCACTGAACTATTAAACATACAAGTGATTTAGGACTCGTAACAATCATTATCACTGTACATTCAATAACTAGACAATAAGACCTTCTGTTGACTAACATTATGTCTTTCGATATGTTGGTTCTTTTGGCTAATGTTATTTCAGATCACGACATGGCTGAACAAATGAATGTGAATGCACCTGAAGTTCTCTCCATTGCTGATATCTATCCTTATGGCTATCCAATGAAGATTGGAAAGAATAATCTCCGTGTTGATTTTGACACCCTCACTTGCTCTGAATCTTCATGTTTAATTGCTATTGACATTCTGAGGATACATCCGTATCAGAATATGCTCACTCACTCTGCAACTGTCCCTGAGATCTATATCCAACAATTCTGGAACACTATGGAAAGGGTCAAAGGACGGACTGCTGTGACGGTGACTTTGAATCACAAACAAGTCATCATACACCTGCAGACTTAAGGGCTGTTCTCCTAATTCCTGAAGTCGATCCAACCAAACTATATGCCACACCTGCTGAAGAGCTCACTCTCCAATTCTTAATCGATATCGGTTATGACGAGGCTATAGGAATAATCACCAAGCATTCTCACGTAGAGCTTAAGAGTATTCCTCAACCCTGGAGAACTCTCTACATGATCATCACCAAGTCTGTTTCTGGTCGTGACAGTGGCTATGAGCATCCTAAGCTCATGGAACTGCAAATATTTTGGGCTCTGGTCAACTTGAAACACATCGCTATCGAAGCTCTGATTTGGGATGACATGATGTCATTTCTCAACAAACTTGGCTCAAAGATTCCCTACATCAGATATACTAAACTGTTGATCCAGAGAGCACTTGGAGTTCATCCCGATATTCCCAAGAGGCTAAATGACCCCGACAATCACGATATGTTGACGGAACCTATTCTCTCTGTCAGAATCAAGGAAACATCTACAAAGAAACAAGGTGCTGTGTTGCCAGATTTCCTTCTAACTGAAGATGTCAGAAAGCTCGAAACGTACAAAAGGTATCTGGAAGCAGTTAGACAAGGCAAAGTTGGTCATCTCGACGAAAAATCCTCTGGAACACCTGTTAGAAGAACCAGAAGAGGAAGTGCAGGAAGCGCAACAAGTACTGTGAGTCAAAGGAAGTTTCCTAAAAGGAATCCTCCTTCTAAAAGGATTGTTCCTGTAAAGGAAGCTGAACCTATTCCCGAACCTGAACCGCAGAGAAAGCTCATTGACGAGGACTCTGAAGCTACTGATACAGATGAAGAGGTTCATTACTCTGTAACTGCAACCGAAACACCTGCCTCAGTAACAAAACCTCCAAGTCCTCCAGCTGTCCAAGGAAAAGGGAAGACTCCAGCAATTGTGCCCTATGATGAGAGCTCTGAAGAAGAAGAAGAGCTACTGGATCAGTCATACAGGAAGAAGCTTAACATCGTCAGACACCTTCAAAAAGCTGAAGAATTTGCTAAAGATCAAATTGGTGGCCCAGGAGGATCAAGTGGTGCTGCCCACTCCTCTCCAGATCCTGATGAGGTTAATCGACCCGATAAGGGATCTGGTGCCACCACTCTTGTGCAACAACAAAAGCCTGTTGAGGACACCATTATGTATGATTTTGAGAAACTGGAAGCTGAGAAAGAAAAGTCTAGAGATGACGAGGATGATTATACAAAGTTTCTTCTAGACAGTCCAACACACTCAAAGGAGAAAACCTCAGAAACTCCTAAGGACCTGAAGTCTCCTCATGTCTCCTCATCATCAGACTCTTCATCTCATTCATCACCACCACCATCAACGAAGTCAACCAGATCATCATCCAAATCAATGAAGAAACCACCTAAATCTTGGATTTCTCAGACTCATAAAAAGATTGTGAAAGCTGTCCAACAAGTCAGAAAGAAGGACATACTTTACAGAAAACTGAATTGGTTTGCTGACCAGATTCAGTACTTAAATGATGAGAAAGACAAGATGGAGAAAGAAAGGGAATTTGTTCAGAAGTTCATGAAGAGTCATCGAAAAGAGGAAATGAACGAAATGATCGAAGGTTACACTAACAAGTACCTTCAGGATATCGTTCTTAAAGTCCAAAAGGAACTGGAGAAGACAGCAAGAGATCATACCCACAAGTTTCTTCTCGACACTGTCCCCGGTGTGACTAGAGAAGTATTTTCATGACAACTCACCCCTAACATCATCGCATTGGTTAAACATACAATGGCCAAAGAAGCTGATCTCTCTGAATCTGAGTTAATCGCTAAACTAGTGATGCAGATGTCCAAGCGATCTGGAACGTTTACTTCGGATGAAGCTAAATTTTTCGAAAGTCTACTTGATTATCAACTCAGATCATCATGCAAGGAGTCAGCCGATCAACCCAAACGAACAAGAGATGACGATGATAAGGACAAGGACTCTGCACCTAAATGTCAGAAGCAATCTGGTAAATCTACTTCCATGCCACCTCCTCCACCACGGACTTTTTCTCAACAAAAGTCTCCTCCACCTCGGTCTTCTACTGATAAACCTCGGGACGATTCCGAGTTACCACCCCTGACTCATAAAACAGGTGATTACTTCGAGTATACGGGTGGTGACGATGAAGAGGTCCTTGAGCCCCGACAACAACCCACCTCACCCAAACAAGTGCAGAAACCAGTATCATCATCAAGGCCTTCCAAAAAGAAGACGACTCAGCCTGGAGTCGTATCATGGCTAGATGACGATAAAACCGAAGAGTTTGAATGGTTCTCCACACTTGTCAATCAAACTCCCTACCCTGATGAAGGTCAAGAATTGGTAGACGGTTCTACATTGGAGCACGCAAAACTTTTGCAAGAAAAGTTCCATGTGAAGAAAATGACGAAATCTGAGTTGAAGCGAATCAAGAATGAAGCGTTTCAACTTCTAAAAGACAGCTCTGAAAGCGCCCTCGAGGTCGAATATCATCTTGAGAACATCGCTCAAGCTATGTCTAACAACATGGATTGGCTCAATCCGGAAGCAAACATTGACTTCACACAAAGGGACAACCCTCCATACTACACCGATTGGACCAAACCCCTACCGACCATTGGCCAAACAGACGAACCACGGATTCCCTTCCGATACTTCTTTAACAGAGACCTAGATTTTCTCTTACACGGTAGCGATGGTTCACGAAAATACGCTACATCCTTGACTCTTCCATTCCCAGCGGCTATTTACTCAAACTGCATAGCTATCGAGGAACGTGCAAATCACTTGTTTTCTGACAACGTGCAAGCATACGACCAAGATGCATTGTATGGGATTCATCATTGGCCTGAACGCCGAAGAATCTACTACAGAAGCTGCCTGGTTCAGAAGTCTCAACATGCAGTGTATAGTTCTAAGGACATCGTGGCCATCAAACACATTGATCTCAAGTCTAAGTGGGACTACACATTCTTGAAGAATATCATAGTCAAACGACAAGATGAACAGGACTATGGATTCTCCAAGGCTGACTTTGAGAATTTGTCCCTCAACGACATCGAAGACATGTATCTTGCCAAAGTACAGGGTCGTATGAGACAATTCTCGACTGAAGTTCAACGTGAATTTATCAAGTCAGTTCTCATCTTCATTAGACGCATCGTGATCAAAGAACGTGTTGAAGATATCCAGATGGCTGTTGAACCTTATCAGACGCATGTCAACCTCACTCCTCCAACGCTTACTCTTCCCGATCTCAACCAGCTATCTCAATATACACTCATCAGCAAACCTTTCGGCGTTGTTTACCATAGTGAACTTCAAAGAAACTGCTTAATGGCGTGTAGTGAGCTCCACAAATTCGGGGATCATACCTTGAAGCTGGTTAGGGATGGATTGGCGTACAGGTTGAAGGATATACGCCTGAAAGTTGGGTCTCCTAAGCGCTGGAATTCCCAGGAAAGGAGGGATGTGCGACGAATCATCACCATGATTGATGAACGGTTGTTCAGAAGGGATCAGTTCAGACGATTGGAGAGCTATGTTGGTGGTCGACCCAGGAGAAACATCACCGGCTTTCAACGCCCTGTGCGCACTCCAGGGAACATCACTGCACTTCCTGGTACCCCTTAAATTGTTTCCTTCATATAATTTTGGATGTGTGATTTTATATGTCAATGGCTTGTGCACACATAACAGTGTACAACCCGTAATTGTCAAGAAAGGACCCTATGGTACGCCTCAGTGCCACAATCCTTATAAAAGGAGCGAAAGCTTCTTATTTTTGAGTAAAACCTATCAAACCTTTCATTTTTCAAGGTTTTGCTCAAAAACACAAGTACTTCCCCATATGATTTTTTAAAACCTCAACCGTTTAAATCACTCGTTGAGGGGGAGTATTTGAATTCAAACTTTGTTCACAAATTGTTCATAGTGGTCATCTTCCCGCAACACTCGAAATGGTCATATTTATTCTCAACCGTTCAAAAATAACATTTTATATGCCATTTTTGAGGGGGAGAAAATTTGTGTGATAAGAAATATGTTGTGCAATATGCAAATGAATCTGTGTACCTCAGACTTAACCAACGAATTGACGATACTAAACTGTTAGTAACTCGAAAAGACTTGTCCTGGTCGGGTAATAATTTCAAGCTAGTTCGCTAGTAATGTAAACGTGTCTCGCAAAGGACTTGTCCAAGTAGAAAGTACCATTCGAGAAACTCTTGATAGACATAAACTCTGACGGGTTTGACAACCTTCCAAGGTTTGTCTACACCTTCAAGGTAGTTATTAGAGCTAGTTGTCACCTAAAAACTGACAATGTAACTCTTTAACTATTCAACGTAACCGTGTCTCGCGGGAGATTTTCTATCTTTAGTGGATCAATTCAAAAAGTGCGCGCTCTTTCCTCACTGTGCATTTAACCATCTAAACTATTAAGCACATGTGGAGGGGGAGTATTTATGCAAAACCTCATCTCTCACAGTGGTTCAAACATGGTTTTCATTTATAAACCCTTTGAGAGATATTTTCACATACAGTGGTTTTAATGGCAAACATAGGTTAGTCATGGAGTTATAAGGTGACTAAGGTTAGGAATAACTGTCCTATGATCCGCCAGAGCCGGAGGGATCTACCCAAGGACAATACCATTAGTTAGTATTAGAAGTCCTTAGGAATGATTGTAAAAAGGAGAAAATGAGAATCGGAGAAAGAAGGAGTTGAAGAATCAAAAAGAAATGTAAAGTAAAGGGTGAAAAGAAACAGCCCTCCAGATTATTCAACTTAGGGCAGACACCGGGTTCAATTCATATGCTACTGGCTGTCACTTAGTGACACCGGTATTGAAGATTAAAAGTCGTCATGGACCCAGTGACGCACGCACTAAACCTTCTTAGCCACTCAAGTTTCTCTCAACAGAAGCTTGTTTCATTCTCACAGGGAACCCTACGTAAACTATTGGCTTTCTCTTAGAGATCGCTGGTATTGAAGAAGGAGACCCTCTCCCTAGTCTCCGCTTAGGAAAACCAAAACGCACTATTGAGTCTAGAGCCACGAGATTCATCAAAAGATCTCTTAGGAACACTTGACATTTAATCACTTGATGATCAACAAATAAGATTATCAGTGGTTCATATCGAGTCCTTCACAGATCTTAGCAATCTGTCGAGAACATTTATGAGAGGTTCACATCTGTGATCCTCACCCCCTTCCCTAGTCTCCGCTTAGGAAAACCAAAACGCACTATTGAGTCTAGAGCCACGAGATTCATCAAAAGATCTCTTAGGAACACTTGACATTTAATCACTTGATGATCAACAAATAAGATTATCAGTGGTTCATATCGAGTCCTTCACAGATCTTAGCAATCTGTCGAGAACATTTATGAGAGGTTCACATCTGTGATCCTCAGTGATTGAATGGAAACTCCTGCCAGGGTCAACATCAAACAGCCCTGACAGCATGTCACTTCGGTAACTCCCCGTGGATTACGCGGAGTGTGTCTCAAACGGTCTACAGTCGTGAGGTGATGCTTCGGTGTACCTCAGCGACTCATCTGAACTGTAGATGTACTTCGGTACATCGCGTTATCTCACTTGTGGGACTCCAGTTCAGGAACGGCCTTTGTAAGAATTAGAGTTGTGTCTTCACACTATGCTGTTGACACTCTCGAAGTTCAAACTTGTAAGTGCCGGAAACCGCTTATTACTAACCGTTTGAAATGTTTTCTTCTTATGGAAGCTCCGAAGCGGGATGATCGTGCTGATTCTTCTCATGCTCACGCCAACTTCATCACTAATGGAAGTTCTATTCGAATGCAACACAACAGTCAGAATGATTCTTCATCAAATCAAAGAATCTACAAAGTCAAAGACTTAAAGAACTTCATCAGTACTGAATTCCAACGTCAAAGAGCGTGTGAGCATGTTGAAGAATGACGTGGAGACACTGGAGCAGTGAAGCAGACCTGAGGCAGACTGATGCAGACAACAACATACTATCACTTTCACCACAAAGAACAATGATCAAAGAACAAAGTTAAAGATGACGTCGAAGCATAACTGTTCAAAGATAACTATCTCTCTACACTGGGGAGATTGTTCGAATCAAGGCAATTCCTCTCACAAGAAAGAAGAATGTCAGAAGATGTCACTGCTACTATTACATCAACGCCTTCTCCGTTTACATTCATATATACTTGAGGGGGAGATTGTTGGAATCACTCCTAAACAGTATTTCAAGTATTTATATTTCATATGTAATAGGTAGCTTTATTATGGCCTTTATGTTTGTTTAAGGTCAAGCTTATGTAGAAGGCCCATAAGCTTAGGCCCAAGCCCACATAAGAAAGGATGGGAACTAGGAGTGTTGCCCTAGCTTCCCTCCTATAAATACTCTTGTACACCCTCACTTGAGGGTTGGTTGTTCAAGTTCTTTTCTTTCACATATGCCTCACGCCTAACCGTATAATATTATTGTTTGTGTGTGTGTTAGATCTTGTTCAATCGCCTCATCTCCTTTCTATATTCTAGGCAGCAGCAAAGGTGGAATGATGGGCCATGCCAACATGGTGTCACATGTTCAACTCCACGCTCACTGGATCCGCTAGGGTCTGGTTTGATGACCTTCCACCCGAATCAATAGATAGCTACGACAAGCTCAAGGAGGCTTTCTTGACTAACTTCCTACAGCAAAAGAAATGTATCAAAGACCCCGAGGAGATTCATCACATCAAGCAAAAAGATGCAGAGCTAACGGAAGACTTCGTACAAAGGTTCAAAGAAGAAACAAGGAACGTAAAGGGAGCCCCAGAAATTATGAAAGTCTCAGGATTCATGCATGTGATTACTGATCCGGAGCTAATTAAGCGGCTACATGACAGAATCCCAAAGTCAATGAGCGAAGTGATGAATATAACCACATCCTTCCTAAGAGGGGAAACAACTGCGGATGCAAAGACCAATTGAGCGAGCCGCGGTCAAGTTTCAACAAGAATTTAGAAACAAACAACGAACCGGAGAAAGGCAACAAAGTTTTCGCAACCCACAAAAACCTTTTAGGGAAATATCGGCACTAAGGAGAGCAAGATCTCCAAATCTGCCCCCAGCTGCCGTAATCGAAGAAAAGGCTGACGGAAAATTCTGTGAATTCCATGGAAAAGCAAGACATACCACAGAAGAATGTCTACATTTAAAAAGGCAAAAAGAAGAGCAGCGAGAAAAGGCCAAACGCTAAACTACAAAAAAAAAATATTATAAAAAATAATAATAATAAAAAAGGGAGTCAACCACCGAACAGACTCAAGAACCAAGTACAAGCGCCAAAGAAACGCTTCGCTACTTTAAAACAAACCAAACCGTGGATGGCCGCACCATAATGGAGGATGAAGAATACTGAAAACATACTACGGATAACAGAGAAACCTTCAGAAATTGTACCCAGAGAATAAGAAAAAGCAAACTTCTGTGGCTAAATACCACTTGCAGAGAGGATAATGGTCCAGTAGAAATATACAAAGAATCACGGCGGATATGGGAAATAACAAAAACTAAGGAAGGGACCCTGTCCCGGAATGGAAAGCGAATCAAGGACGGAAGCAAAAGGATAAACCTTATCTAAATATTCGAAAAGAGGAGAAAATCTGCAAGTACAGATTCATGTTCCTTCCCAAGGAATATTGTGTCAAATCCAACAGGAACAATAGACACTCAGGCTACGAGCCTAGGTACATGCCTATCAACAAAACAATAAATGAGAATTAGTGCCAACGCATGCAAGAACAGTCAAAATCTTGCTATAACTATGCAAGGTAAAGAAAGGGGAAAGGACAGAAAAAGTAAAAAAGAACTACTTCTTCTTTAAAAAGGAGTTAGCACATACAAAATCAGGCAAAGGAAAATCGCCAAAAAATCAAAGAGAGGCTGAAGATGTTATTTAGAAGAAGAACACGACGGTGTACGGTAGAAAAAGAACACAGCTAGCGATTAACAACAACACAGTGCCAGCATACGGTCGTTTCCAAAAAAATCATATATATCCTGAACCTTTACCCCCCAAAAGAAAAACGAAAGAACAAAAGTAGACGCCGAGCCAACCGAAACATGTTCTAAAGTCACTATTAATAACAATTAGCCGTTCTAAAATGACGACTAATAACCAAACTCTGCGACCATTCACAACACTCCTTCCACCAAAACCCATGTCCATTGAAGTTTGCGGGAACTTGCCTGAAACATGTGGCGTACCAAAGGTGCGAGTCTAAACCGACTAACTCTCATCACTCCTTTGGAATTTTGAAAGTGCAAGCAGTTCCTTCTTAACCTCGACGTTCCCGAACGGAAGAGGAAACTATATCATGGGAATTCGGTCGAACGGAGTGAGGGAATGTGCAAAGGGCTTGGTCCCTAGGGAAGGACAAAAAAGGAAGTGGGGGACAACGCAATGCATAAAACGCCTCCAAATTAACAAGAAGCCTTCCTAGGAATGACAAACACCAGAGGATGAAAACTATGCCTTCATTCCTCTGCCGATACCACCCGACCTTTAAGCAAGCGTACGTCTACCAATCCAGGCAAATCGGGTTGGATAGACTGGGTTTAATCGGGGCGGATTCGGACAGGAAACCTCTTGAAAGGCCTACCAAACTTGCTATATGCCCTACAGCACCATGAGCTCGCTGCTGAAAAGAGTAACATGCGAGATGAGCATTCCAGCCCTTCAAGGAAAAGTTACAAGCCCCATGAACTTCTCAGGGAATCCCGTAGATAAAACGCATCGGCCCCACGAGGAAGCAAGCCACCGGGACTCCTTCAAGAAGAAGGATTCAAAACTCTATAGATAAAGGAAAAATACCCACACTAAAAAAGTCAGCGGATAATGACAACGTCAGCAAAAGCATGTCCGGCAAACACATCTCCTCAGGAAAGAAAAATCCAACTATTATGTATAAGGCAAATTGCCACGGAAAACTGTTAAAGTGAAACTTCCGCAACATCGAAGAGAAGCAGAATCGCAAAAACACTTCTCAAGAATGATGTCCGTCATCAACAAAGTTCCGGAAAGGACAGAACATCGTCAGTTATAAAACTCAGGATAAAAAGGGGTAAGGACAATCGACAATGGAAAAAATGTATTTGAATTTACAGTGTTTAAAATTTTTGTAATTTATTTTGAAATACATCAAATGAATAAAAAAGTGAAGACTAGCTACCTTCATTGTTTTATTTTACAAATAACTTCATTTTAATAAAGTGCATAAGACGTGCAAGCACAAGAATTGGGCATGACCCAAAAATGTTATTTCCGAATAACATAAAGTTATCACGCATAACATACTGGTAAACAGCATAATCACCAAAGTACGTAAGAGGTATTGCAAGCCCAGTACTGGAAGGATAGCCCAAAATTATCCAAAGACTATTACAAACGTGCATATCCGTATAACGTTAAAAATAGCACCGCACAGACAAAAAGAGTGCGCGCAAAATACTATTACAAAATGTGAATATCCGTATAACGTTAACAATAGCACCGCACAGACAAAAAGAGTGTGCGCAAAAGACTATTACAAAACGTTAATATCCGTATAATGTTAACCATAGCAGCACAAAAGTGGAAAGTAACTAAAAAGCATCCACATATAACATAAGGAAAACATTGAAACATACACGCAAGGCAAAAGGAAAGCGTGCGAAGAAACAGACAAAAAGAAAAAAGATGGCTACAATTATCAAAATCTTCATACAGTAGACATTGTTTTGATGATTACAAAGCATCTCAGGAAAGGAAAGAAAAAACTAAACCGACACCAAAGAAGTAGCACTCACTTCAGGCTCCGGCAAAACCGCAAGGACCTCAATAAATCCCGAGGATGGGTCATCCGCAACCCCAACAGGGGTGTCGGATCCACCAACATCATAATCTTCAACAGAAAGTGGCATCGCGGAAATATCAAAAGTACTGATAGGAAGAGACACAACCGGCAAAGAAGCAGAGGCTAACTCACCAACTGAGGACGTTTCCACACCCATTACATTACGAGCGGACAAAGTGTCAACGGAAGAATTGTAAACATGGGCAATAGACAACCGATAACCATCAAGGCGTTTTCTAAACTGATCAACCCTCTTTTGAACAACTTCCAAAGAGCAAGACAAAGAATTGCTGCCAACAGTAGCATTACCACCCTTATCATAGACAGGGACGATGAGTTGCTCTAGATCCGGCTGTAACCCCACAATCATAGGAGCATTCGCGGAAAGCTCATCAACACGGAGAAGCTCCATAACTTCTGCAATACCAGCATTCTTGCTGGTCTTAAGCACAGAGAGTAAAGAAAACTCTACATTCTGAAGGGCCCTCACATCGGAAACATAGTGATCTTCCGCAGAGGGATTATATGCTGTAAGCTTAGCAAGCTCTCTTTTCTCCTTACCATGAATGATGCCTGTAGCCAAGCCTTCTTGCATACCCTTATCAACGGCACTATCGATAACTTTTGCCAAAGTCGCAGTATATTCCGGAGAATTCAAGCACTTAAACACAACAAGACTCATACCATTAGTTAACAACCAACGACGGCTAGATAACATGGTAAGGAACCGAGGATAAAACTCCTCATCAAGATGGCTAGCCAGGGTATACAAGTCAGCAATGGATGAATCAACCTTCCGTTTAAATCCGACCATCTTAGCATCTTGAATTTTACAAAATTCCTCCTCTAGAGCCGAAAATGACGGAGCTCGACTACGGAGCTCAGAACACGATTCCTTCAAAGTCCGTATCTGCAAACAAAACAAAGTTAGAAGACAATGGAGATCAAAAAAGAAAAATAGACACAGACAAACACCTGTCCGGAAAGATTGGAATTCCGAGACTTAAGAACAATAACTTCAGCCCTCAAAGTGGATGACTCGGAATCCTTAACGTCAAGAGACGATCGAAGTGTTGCTAACTCAGCTCGAAGAGAATTTTGTTCTTCCTCAAGCACGGAATTCTGGGTCCTCAAAGATGAAAGCTCAGCAACAGAAGCTGCTAAAGACACAGCGGCAGAAGATGTCTCGGATGAAACAACATTAGCAACTTTAGATTCCAGAGCCGAAATCTCTTTATCCTTACTAGCCAGCAGAGACAATAAGCGTTTCTGCTCCATAACATTATATTCTAAACGCTGACGAAATTCAGAACTAAAGCACAGTTGTCGCGCAGCAGCAACATTAAACTCACCCAGGAGGCTTTCATAACCCATATCACGGATATCAGAAAAGAAGGTAGGGGGAGCGAACTCGTCCACCATAGCACGACACTCATCAACATCATCCAGAAGAGAACCTTTGGCAACATTCCATTTTGGAACATGAACACCAGTGGAAAAAACGAAATCCGGACAATCAACAAAGCGGATATCCCCAGCTGAAACAACAAGATCCGAAAGATCATCCAGAACTGGATAAATGTCACCAACGGAAGAAAGCCTATCCGGAAGGGAGGGAGAAAAATCAACTCGACCTTTCCCCTTCTCAATAGAATGAACAGTAGTAACGACGGCATCCGTCATAACAGGCGCAGGAGAACTGCGAAAAAACAAATAAACAGGCAAGTAAATAAAGGAAGGAAAGGCAAAGGGACTATGAAAAGACAAAAGTACGAACAACAAACCGGGAAGGAGAGCCATCACGATGGAGAAAACCAAAACCAGATTCAGTGGATATCCCAGCTTCACAAACAAGAGTAGTTGAAAATAAAGGAGAAGAAGAAGAGTGAGTAGGCAAGGCATTTAAGCAATATTCAAGAGTTTGTAAACTCTGAGCTAGCAACTTCTTAATAGACTCTGAAGACTTACCACCAGTAGAAACCCTACCAGAATCATTACGGTCACTCCTCGCCTTCTTAGGGGGGTGGACAAGGCTAATCTTATCCCTCCTCCTTTTCCTACCAGAACCAGAAGCTACCCCACTGTTAAAGCCAACATCAGAAGCTGAATAATCAGGACGCAGGACAACGTCACCAGACGAACAAGAAACTCCGATTTCTGAGCAAGTGACCATGCGACTAGCCTCACCAGAGGAAGGAGGGGAAAGAGAGATGGTACGACCCTCGGTCAACTGTAGCAAAGGAACTTTATCCTCTTCCCGTGGCCGAGTATCAACAAGCAACTCCAAAGGATTCTTCTGCTTAACCAAAGATAAAAAATCCATAACTGCAACAAACAAACATGAAAGGAACAAAGTTAAGGGCAAAATAAGAATAAAGTAACAGGAAGAAAAATATAGATATGGCATACCCACCCCGATTCTCTTGATCACAAAACACGGGATAAAAGTCATTGCCCAAAGTGTAATTACGGCTCAACCCAACCAAACAACGGAAAGGTTCCGGAAACTTAACAAATGAAGAAGCATTGGTAACAAGGGAGACAACATGTTCAGCATCAAATTCAGTATCCCTCGGAGTGTCGTCCTTAGGAAGACGTCCACCAATGAAGAAAGGATGAATAGAAGGACAAGCAAATGAGTCAATCCAGAAAAAATGATCGTTCCAGCTTTTAAGGCAATCAAGGGGTTTGGTATAGCAAACACCAAAGCTATCAGCACGTTTACTAAAAGAAAGCCAGCCATGGCTGTGAGACAAGACATAAAAACACCTAAACAAACCAATTGAGGGTTCAATACCAAGTGCAAAACAAAGAATTTCAAATTGAGAAACCTTAGCAGCACCAATAACGGAAAGCTGTGAGATATGAATGCGATAGTAGTCAAGAATCGAAACAAGGAAAGAGGATAAGGGAAGGCGGAAATTAGCAAACTCCAAGAAACGGGTGTAAACACCGATCTTTCCATTCGGCGCTTCATGAATACTTTTGTCAGGATCAGGCAATTCCGGATGAACAAAGAGCGGAATTGAATAATCAACACAGAAGTGATCAAGTGCCTTCTGGGATAATTTAGACTTGGTAGAAGAAAAAGTGCCCATAACGGAAAGATACAAAGGGTGTCAAGAACCTAACCTGACTGTGGAACGTGGAAAATGGATACAACCAACTAGATTGAAAGATCCAGTGGAGAACAGAAGAGCAGTAAAAAGAAAAAATGGCTAAAGCCAAAAAAAGGGGTATTTATACAAACGGAATGACGATTAACCTAGAAGACCCTAAGAAAAGACACGTGTCCAAAAACAATCTAATCCAACGGTTAAAATCAAAGCTACGCAGATAAGGATGGTAGAAGACCAAGGGCCCACGAAGTCAAATCAACCAGAACATGAAAAGCCGTAAAACGTCCACATCGTAAACAATACTTCCCAAGGAAAGGAAGCGTCAAAGGAACGCTTCGAGAATGCGGAAGAACAATCAGCCCGCGAGACGTAGTCTAAGTAAATCCACCGCGTGCGACAATATCTGTTAGGTCACCATAATAGAACACAAGCATTAATATGTAAGAAATAGGAAAGAAGTGATCGGATGAACACAAACAAACACACACGATATAGAGAGAAACAAAGGTTATGCGTAGGTGTGATATTGAAAGTGAACAACCAACTCCCAAATGGGAGTTTACAACATTATTTATAGGGGAAGGGGACTAGGGCAACACTTCTAGTCCCTTCCTTTCTTATGGGCTTGGGCCAAGGCTTATGGGCTTTCTACATAAGCCTTGCCATTAACACAAACATAAAAGCCTAATTAAGCAAACTATTACATAATGATTACTAACACTTGAAATATAGTTTAGGAGTGATTCCAACAATCTCCCCCTAAGTGTTGGTAATTAATTGATGAATCCAGCAATCTTGAAAAGTTGTTGGTGTTGATGTAATAGTTGCTTTGACGTCTTCTGACATTCTTTTTTCTTGTGAGAAGAAGTGCCTTGATTCCAACAATTTCCCCAGTGTAGAGATCTTGTTTCTTTTGAAGATTTTAGCTTTGATGTCTTTGAGTTTCTTTGTTCTTTTGTTCTTTGTGGTAGTGGTGATAGTATGTCTTTGTCAGCTATAGGTCAGCTTTGTTGCTCTAGCGTCTCCACGTCTTTCTCCAACATGCTCACACTTCCTTTGACGGTGAAATTTCAGATGTGAAGTAGTTCTCAAGTCTTTATAACTTTGTAGATTCTTTGATATTGATGAAGAATCATTTTGACTTTGTGTTTCCTTTGATTATAAGAGAACTTCTTTTGTGATGTTGTTGGTATGAGCATGTGGAGAATCTGCACGACCTCTTCCTCCCACGAGCATCCAACAACAGCAGCATCTCAGGTACAGTCACGAACACCAATTGATCATTGTAATCTTTTCTTAAAGTATTGATTACTACAATTGTTCTACTGATGAATGTCTTGATTCCATTCACCTTGGTCGGGCGAATCAGCCGTCCGAATCCCGTGAGGGATAGTTGGCATTACAATGAATAAATTCAAGAAATGACCCACATATTCAGGACTCGATTCTTGAAAGGAATCTCCTTAGCGGGATTTACAGCACTTACAAGTTCGAACTTCGAGAGCGTTAACAGCATAATGTGAAAACACATCTCTAATTCTAGAAAAGTTTGTTCCTGAAACCGGATGCCCTCAAGAAGGCTAACACGATATACCGAAGTACATCTACGGTTTAGGTGAGTCGCTAAGGTACACTGAAGCATCACTCCACGACTGTAGACCGTTTAATACAGCACTAAGCGTAACCCACAAGGAGTTACCGAAGTGACCTGCTGTCAGGGCTGTTTGATGTTGACCCTGGCAGGAGTTTCCATTCAATCACTGAGGATCACAAATGTGAACCCCTCATAAATGTTCTCGACAGATTGCTAAGATTTGTGAAGGACTTTAGAGTGTATCACTTGCGTTCTTATTGTTGAATGACAAGTGATGAAAGTTCAAGTGTTCCTAAGAGATCTTTTAATGAATCTTGTGGCTCTAGACTCAATAGTGCACTTTGGTTTCCTGAGCGGAGACTAGGGAGAGGGTCTCCTTCTTCAATACCGGAAATCTCTAATAGAAAGCCGATAGTTTACGTAGGATTCCCTGTGAGAATGAAACAAGCTTCTTTTGGGAGAAACTTGAGTGGCTAAGAAGGTTTAGTGCATGCGTCACTGGGTCCATGACGACTTTTATTCTTCAATACCGGTGTCATCTAGGTGACAACCAGTAGCATATGAATTGAACCCGGTGTCTGCCCTAAGTTGAATAATTTTGAGGGACTTTTCTTTTCACCCTTTTCTTTACTTTTTCTTTTTAATTCTTCAACTCCTTCTTTCTCCGATTCTCATTTTCTCCTTTTTTATAATCATACCTAAGGACTTCTAAGTACTAACTATTGGTGGTGTCCTTGGGTAGATCCCTTCGGCTCTGGCGGATCATAGGACGGTTATTTCTAACCTTAGTCACCTTATATCTCCATTGCCATAAAACCATTTTTCATGAAAATCTCTCAAAGTGTTTATGAATAAGAAACATTTTGTAACACTTCGAGAGTTTTTATCTTTTGCCGAAATACTCCCCCTCCACACGTGCTTAAGTGTACTGACAGAAATTTACACGGTGAGGGTGGAGCGCACACTTTAGAATTGATCGACTCAAGATAGACAATTCTTTGCGAGACACGATTACGTTGCATAGTTAAAGAGATACATTGTCAGTTTTAAGGTGACAACTAGCTCTAGTAACTACCTTGAAGATGTGGACAACCCGAAAGGTTGTCAAACCCGTCAAAGTTCATGTCTATCAGGAGTTTCTCGAAATGGTACGATCTACTCGGATAAGTCTTGAAAGACAAATCTTTTCGATGTAAGACAGTTCAGATCTCGTCAATTCATGGGTTAAATCTTGTCACACGATGATTCAATTGCAATTCCAACATATTTGTATCACACAAATTTTCTTCCCCTAAAAAATGGCATATAAATGTTATTTTTGATGAAATTTGACCATTTCGAGTTTTGTGGGAAGATTTCCATGAAGAACAATTTGTGAACAAAGATTTTTTTAGCAAATACTCCCCCTCAACAAGTAATATTAACTTTTGAGGTTTTGAAAAACATCGGGGGAAGTACTTGTTCTTTTGAGCAAAACTTTGAAAGATGAAAGTTTTGATAAGTTTTACTCAAAAGTAAGAAGCTTTCGCTCCTTTTATAGGATTGTGGCACTAATGCGTACCACAGGGTCCTTTCATTACAAGTACGGGTTGTACATTGTTATGTGTGCACAAGCCATAGTCAATTATACAGATCATAACATCCAAATATCAATCAAAGAAATGAATTAAGGAGTACCAGGCAATCCTTCAATGAGATCGGGAGTTCTCTCTTGACGTTGATAGCCCGTAAGAGGGAAACTCTGTCGTCCACCCATTAAACTCTCTAGCCTCCGCATCTGATCCTGGTGAAACAACCTTTCATCAATCCGCTTGATAAGCCTCTTCACATCCCTATTTTCTCTAGAATTCCACCGCTTCTTCGACCCAATGCCTTCATGAATCTCCTTTAACCGATATGCTAACCCATCACGAACCTTCTTCAGAGTATGATCACAAAACTTGTGAAGCTCATTGCATGCTATGAAACAGTTATGGTGAAGTTCACTGCGGTAAACTACTCCAAACTTCGGTTTCTTTAGAATGGTGTATTGAGCGAGTTGGTTGATATCGGGAAAGTTTAGCAATGGTTTAGTGAGATTGACCCTTTTCTGGTATGATTTCACGGCAAGTTGAAGATCTTCAACAGGTTCCTGGATCACTATGCTTCTAATGAATATCAACAAATACTTGATGTACTGGAGCTGGATGTTGGTTGAGAAATGTCGCATTCGACCTTGTACCTTAGCCATATACATGTCTTCAATGTCGTTGAGGGACAATCTCAGAAAATCAGCTTCAGTAAATTCATATTCCTGCTCGTCTTGGCATTTGACTTTGATTGCTTCCAGGAATGAGTAATCCCACTTTGTAGCCAGACTGACATTCATTATAGCAACAATCCGTTTGTCACTGTACACCTCTTTGTTTGATTTTAATACATGGAAGCTTCTGTAGTATAGTCTTCTTCGTTCAGGCCAATGATGAATTCCATACTGTGCATCGAGGTCATAATTTACCACATTATCAACAAACATTCTTGTGGCTTTTTCCTTGATGGCAACATTGTTGGAGAAGACTGCTGCCGGGATGTTGAAAGTGAGTGAGGTAGCGTATTTCTTGCTTACATCGCTACCGTGTTGAAGAAATTACAGGTCGTTGTTGAAGAAGTATTGGTAGGGAATCCTTTGTTGATCAGGTCGACCAATGGTTGGTAATGGTTTGGTCCAGTCAGTGTAGTATGGAGTCTTGTCAGGTCTTGTGAAGTCGGTGTTTGATTCAGGGTTGAGCCAATCAATATTGTTGGACATAGCTCGTGCGATGTTGTCGAGATGATATTCAACTTCAATAGCACTATCGGATCTGTCATTAAGCAGTTGAAACGCATCGTTTTTGATTCGGCGTAACGCTCCTTTCGTCATCTCTTCACTTTAAACTTTTCCTGAATAATCTTGACATGCTCCATGGTTCAACCATCTACCGGTTCTAGGCCTTCCGGTAATTGAGGGGTTGCATCAACAAGCTTTGAAAACCAGTCGTATTCTTCAATGTCATCTTCATCCAACCAAGATACAACTGTGGTAGACTTTATCTTATGTGGCTTGGAGGATGATGCTGGTTGGTGCTTGGTTGATGGTCTTGATGAGGGCGGTTGTTGGGGCTCAGGAATCTCTTCGTCATCACCACCGGTGTAATGGAAATAGTCACCAGTTTTATCCTTTGGTGGTGGAGAGTCAGAGTCCTGAGGTTTATCACTAGCAGGAGGACGTTGCGAAGAGCTTGTGGTGGTGGTCCTTGGGGGTGGTGGAGGCATAGAGGAGGATTCGCCTATTTTCTTTTGACGTTTAGGCTCAGAATCCTTGTCCGCATCGTCACCGTCTCTTGGTCGCTTAACCTGACCAGCCGACTCTTTGCACGATGTCTTGAGTTGATATGCCAGTAATGCCTCAAAAATTTTTGCTTCGTCAGAAGTGAAAGTTGTAGATCGTTGAGACATTTGCATAACTAGCTTGGAGATCAATTCTGCATCAGTGACAACAGGAGACGGAACTGGTTTGATTTCCATGATCGCAGGGGTATTTGACAATGTATGCTTGACCAATGACATGAGATATGGATAGAGTTGTCTGGCGAACATCTCTTTTGTGACTCCAGGGACGGTGTCGAGGAGGAACTTATGATTTTAGTCCCTAATCGTCTTGTCCATTTCACCCTGTATATCTCGGTTGAGGAATTACTGGATTTGATCTCTTTCCTCCGAGAACTTGTTTATCACATCTCCAAGTAGATTAACTCTGTCAGCCAACTGATTCAACTTTTTGTTAACTACATTTCGTTTCCTTGCTTTCCTGACAGCCTTAACAATCTTGGTCTTGGCACGTGATAACCAAGTATCAGTGGGTTTTTTGACTGATTTAGATGATGATCTGGTGGTAGCATCTTTGGATGGTGGTGGTGATGAGTGAGATGATGAATCAGATGAAGATGAGTCATGAGAAGGCTTAGGGTTCTTTGGTGGTTCAGAAGTTTCTTCAGGATTTTGTTCTGGATTATCTTGAAGATAATTGTCAGCTTCCTCTTGAGCCTTCGCCTCTTCCTCTGCTTTAGCCCGAGCTTCTTCTTCAACTTTAGCCCTAGCTTCTGCTTCAGCCTTTTGCTTAGCCTCTTCTTCGGCTCTCTCCCTGTCTGCTTCCTCAACATCTTCATCAGTTATCTTTTCATTCTTTTCTTGTTCCTCTTCTTCTTCAAAGGTAAATGGAACCTCATAATTTTGCTGCTACTGCTCTGTAGATTCCTTAGCGGTGGCACCAGTAGTCTTATTGGGTTGATTAACCGCGTCACGAACTGGTATGATTAGTGCACCACCACTGGAATCTACAGGGCCTCTGGTTTGTTGACGATTAAATTCAGTAGCAGCATGTTTTAACCTTAGCTCTTTGAGAGTCTTGTGTTACTCTCTTTCTTCATCCTTAGGTTCATCATCAGAGTTTTCTTCTTCTTCCTCAGCAACTGGAGTCTTTCCCTTGTCTGCTTTGGGATTGGGTGGTTGTTCATCGGACCTCAGCGAGGTTGTTTCTTCTGTAGCAGTTTTGGAATAACAAACCACCTCTTCAGACACAGTATCCTCAGAGTCTTCATCCTCAAGTTTAAGTGCCGGCTTAGGATTAGGAATGGCACTCTTAGATTGGACTTTTCTTTTGCGGGGAGTATTCCTCTTAGGATACTTGAGGGCACTCCCAGTGCTTTCTATACTTCCAGCGCTGCCTGATCTTCTGGTCTTCTTGACTGGAATAGCTGAAGACTTTTCATCCATAAAACCGACTTTGCCTTTGGTCACTGCTTCTTGGTATCGTGAATACGATGGAAGACTTTTGATATCAGCAGTGAGAAGACAATCAAGAAGTACTGCACCTTGTTTCTTTGTTGATGAGTCTTTAAATCTGACAAAATTCAATGTAGGCTCATACAACATAGAGTGATTGTTGGGGTCATTAATTCTCAAGGGGATGTCACGGTTTTTCCCGAGAATATTCTGGATCAACAGCTTCGTGTATCTGATGAAAGGAACCTTTGTACCAGGCTTTTTGAGATGGGACATCATGTCTTCCCAGATCAGACTTGCATAGTCGATGTGCATTTTGTTGACCATGCCCCAAAAGATTTATAAGTGCATGAGTTTAGGATGCTCGTGACCGCTGTCTCTTCCAGAAACAGACTTGGCGATCATGATGTACAAGGTCCTCCACGGTTGAGGAATGTTCTTTAAATCGACCGAGGAGTGCTTGGTAATTATTCCAGCAGCTTCATCATAGCCAAGATCGACCATGAATTGTAATGTAGCCTCTTCACTTGGAATTGGTACATATTCAGCAGGTTGGATAGCGGGGAGAAGAAGAATTGCTCGCAGATCTGCAACAGTGACGGTGACTTCCTTATCATTTAGAGTCACTGTGACAGCATCTTGACCATCAACCTTTTTCATTGTGTGCCAGAATTGATGAATGTAAATTTCTGGCACAGTTGCTGAGTTGGTGAGCATATTGTTGTAGGGATGAGTTTTGAGTATGTCCACAGCAATCCTGCATGAAGACTCTGAGCAGGTGAAGTTCTCAAAATCTACCTTGAGGTTGTTCTTTCCAATCTTCATGTTGTAATCAGTTGGGAAGATATCTTCCATTGTGAGCTCATTCGGTGCGTTGACATTTTCCATGGTGACGTCCATATCATGATCTGAAAGGTATTGAGACAAAAGAACGAACATATCAAAGACATTATGTTAGTCAAAAGTTGATTTTATTGTCCAATTATTGAATTTGTCGTGTTAATGAATGTTACGAGTCCAAGGTCACTTGTTGTCCAATAGTCCAAAGTTGTCGTGATAAGTTACGTAAGTGTCTTAATTTTGAATTTTAAAGTCCAAATTTTCACTTATTCACTCAACATTTAATTATTTTGCTTATCAGTGACATTTTGGTCTTGTGACGTTATGAGTAACTTATTACAAGTTTGTACGCGTAACATTTCATGAGTTTAGATAAAATTTTGGCTTAAGCGTAGGATAGTAAGCTTATGCGTAAACAGTGTAACCATACGCGTAGGAGTAAGCTTATACAAAAGAGTCACTCATAGGCGTAAGAAATCTTACGCGTAAGAATAAACACTTAGCATACAACTTACGCGTAAGTGTAGGTTGGGGACTTACGCGCAAGGTTTACTCGTAAGAGTCCAAGTTTACGCATATCCTTCACAGGATACGCGTAGTCCTATTGTAGAACCTTATGCGTATAAGTTACGCGTGAGATTTCTCTTATGCGTAACGTCTACGCATAAGGTGATCCTTAAGCGTAAATGCCATTATACCCCTGATTCTGAATTGGAATGCGTAAAACCTGAAATAAATAAATCATAACATTCATATTAACTATTTATTCAAATCTTTTCAAGATCACATGGTATCACAAATAGATTCCAGTTACGCGTAGAATTTGGTTATGCGTAATGTTAAACCCTAAACATTCAAAACCTACGAGTAAACAAGCTAGCCATGGAAAAACTACCAACTGATTTCTGGGAGGTCTTAGATGCAAGAGAAGATGTTTTCAATGAGTTTTAACATCAAATTACTCATGAATAAAAAATACCCAAACTTTCGAATACATAAACCCTAAAGTATAATTTTATCAATTTGTTGTTTTTGGGTTAGATTTAAAGGCATTAAATGTTAATTAAACGTGTATCCGTCATATCTCAAGCAACTAATTATCCTAAAACACTCACAATAGAAAATACCCAAATCCACTCATAAACCCTAAGTCACGAGGATGATCAAAAACGTTTTCTGGGTTGATATTTTTGATGAAAATGTTCATAAAACTTGTTTTTACTCACTTTGACACAATCTTTTTCATCAGAAACGCCCCATGGTGATTTCGTGTTCATATGCTTATGCGTAGAACACAAAATCATCTCTAGTTTAAAATCAAACCGTTACTTTTGAATAAGGTTTAAAACCAATGTTTGTAATCATTCAATGAATCTGTTAACACTTACAAATTTGAAGATTGAAGCACGGATTTGAGATTGAATGTTAGGCGTGGATTTGGTTTGGTGAGATATTAATGAAAGTAATAAATGAGGAAGAAGAGTTAGGTGGTTGTTTCGTAAAAAAATAAGTTTTATCTTTTGACAAGTATAGTCCCTCCATCTCAACCATTTTCAACCACAGCCCATAACTTCCATTATGGTTAAGCAAAGCATGATATTTGGAAAGAAACATGACAACACTCCCCTCGACTTTAGAAATAATGAAATTTTACAAATTTGAGTCCGAGGAGTGTTCTGAAACAAGAAACATATCCACCATTATCAAAGATACAACCAAATTTGGGTAACATGCAAGTACAAGGTTTTATGAAACTGAAAAATATTTACTTTCTCCCCCTCAACACTTGTCCGAGAAAAATAATGAAATGTTTTATAGAACAAAGTGTTGACGGAAGATTTGTACTTGCAATGTTTGAAGAAATTAGATAGAGGAATATTTTTGAATTTTATCAGATTTTATATTTTTCTATTTTTGTTTTTGATAAATATATTTACAAAAGAGGTTTTGGTGTTTGACTGGTTTTAAGATTGTGTTAAAAAATTCATCCAGTTCCTCTGGAGTCAAACACTTAATGACAATCCGGTGGATCAAATCATTAAACATAGCAGGAGCCAAGGCTTTGGTGAGAAGAACCGTCAGTTGGTGTTCAGTACCCACAAAATATAATTCAACGGTACCCTTTTCCACATGATCCTTTATGAAATGATATCGAAGATCGATGTGCTTAGACTTGGAATGTTGAACTGAGTTGCACGATATCACAATTGCACTTCTGTTGTCGCAGTACATTGGAATTCTGTCAAATATGTAACCATAATCTTTGAGTTGTGTTCTCATCCAGATGAGTTGAGCACAACACGCAGACATGGCTACATATTCAGCTTCAGTCGATGACAGCGACGTGCAATCTTGTTTCTTTGACTGCCATGACACCAGTTTGTCACCAAGGAATTGTAGAGCACCTGAAGTACTTTTGCGTGAATCAAGGCAACCTACGTGATCAGCGTCTGAAAAAACAATTAGTTCAAAACCAGAATCCTTCGGATACCAGATTCCCAAATTAATGGTTCCCTTGATGTATCGGAGGATTCTTTTAGCCTCAGTGAGGTGTTTCTCAGTTGGTCTCGACTGATAACGGGAGCATAGATAAACAGCAAATACTATATCAAGTCTACTGGCTGTTAGATACATGAGAGACCCAATAATACTTCGGTATTTGGTAGGGTCAACCAATTTCCCATGCAAATCAACATCCAGTTTGTCAGTGTGTGCCATTGGAGTGGCATAGGTATCACAGCTTTGCATTCCATATTTGTTAATAATTTCAAGAGCATATTTGGACTGACTTAGGAAAATACCACGGGGTGATTGATGAACTTGCAGTCCTAGAAAGAACGTAAGTTCACCTATCATGGACATTTCAAAATGTTTTTTCATAAGATTTGAAAAAGCGTTTTAGTACTTTTTATGTGTTGACCCAAAAATGATGTCATCAACATAGATTTGAACGATTAAAATGTAAGCCCCGTGATATTGTATGAAAAGAGTTGGATCGACCGATCCTTTAATGAAATGATTAGAGAGGAGAAAGGATGATAACTCATCGTACCACGCCCAGCCTTGTTCAGTTTGTAGACGTGATTCGGGAACTTTGGATCAACAAATCCTTCCGGCTGGCTAACATATACCGTTTCCTTCAGTTTACCATTCAGAAAAGCAGTTTTGACATCCATCTGATATACAGTGATGTTCATGTGAGCCGCAAATGCCAGAAAAATCCGTACAGCCTCAAGACGAGCAACCGTAGCGAATGATTCTTCAAAGTCAATACCCTCTTCCTGTCTATAACCCTTAGCCACCAGACGTGACTTGTTTCTAATTACCGTACCTTCAGCATCCAACTTGTTTTTCCAAATCTATTTGAGACCAATGACATAGACCCCTGTTTGTCTGTCAACCAATTCCCATACTTCAAGACGTTTAAACTGATTGAGTTCTTCCTGCATGGATTCAATCCAGTTGTCTTGGTCATTGCATCTTTAATGTTTTTAGGTTCAGTTTGACAGACAGTGAGTGCATAAATGCAATGTTCACCGTCTGTGTGAAGGCGTTATCTAGTTACGACTGGTTGATTCGGGTTTCCAATAATGTTTACAAGAGGATGGTCTTTAGTCCAACGATGTGTGGAGGGTTGATGTTGATATACATTATGTAGATTGGGTGGGTTCATATGACTTGTTGAAGATTACGCAACATCAGAGTTTGCAGATTCATCAGCGAAAGGGGTAAAGAACGCATTCCCATCATAATCTGCAGGTGCAGGTACATCATGATTCAGAAGATCATCAGCTGGTTCATCATCATTAGAAGCGGTTTGTTCGACTGTTGTTGTAGAATCAATTGGAGGTGCATCAGCAACAATTGTTGTTGTATCAGGTGTAGGAATTGTATCAGGTTGAGTAGCGAAAGCATCAGATACATTTGTAGCACGTTGATCAATATCATCACTAAACAGAGGAGCAAATAGATGTTCCATTTGACGACGAGTAAGCTGTAAGCTTGGTTCAGCTGATGATGGAGTTTGGGGGAAGTTTAGACGGTTATGTCCAGGTTCCAAGTTGTTTTGCTCAGAAGCCATTTCAGTAAGCTCATCGAAGTTAGCATGAATCGTTTCCATAATCTGCCTTGTACGACGATTCCAAATCCGGTATCCCTTGGAGTTTTCACAGTATTCGACAAATACACCAATGTCAGCTTTAGCCTTGAGCTTTCCAAAATCATCACGATCGTTGTTTGGGTAACATAGAGCACCAAATACATGAAAGTGTTTGAGGTTTGGTTTACGGTTGTGGATAAGCTCATAAGGAGTTTTGTTGTGTCGTTTGGTACTCATTGAATGGTTTTGAGTATAGCATGCAGTTGACACGGCTTCTGCCCACAGGTAATCTGGAAGTTTAGCATTAATTAACATTGTTCTTGCAGCTTCCACTAACGTACGGTTTCGTCTTTCGACAACTCCATTTTGTTCTGGTGTCCGTGCAATAGATGTTTGATGCTCAATTCCCACTTTCTCATAATAATCACGAAGAATTTGGTTCACAAATTCAGTTCCTTTATCTGTTCGTACTTGTCTGACCGTGTGCAGGAGCTGAACTTGAATTTTGGTGAGAAAGGTGATGATCATTTATGGAGCTTGATCCTTACTTCGAAGAAAGTAAACCCAAGTCCATCTTGAGTAGTCATCACCGATTACTAAAATTTAGCGTTTTCCATTGATCATCTGCACACGCATCGGGCCACACAAATCCATGTGAAGAAGATGAAGCACATGCTGAGAGATGTGTTCCACCTTTGAGGAAAAATGAGCACGAGTGCTTTTTCCTTGTTCACAAGCTGAGCATAAATGATCTTTAGAATACCGAAACCTTGGGAGACCTTCAACTAGCTTGTATCGTGCAAGATTGGTTATGGTTTGAAAGTTCAAGTGTGAGAGACATCGGTGCCATAGCCAAGATTTTGTAGATGTTGCCTTAGAAAGTAGACAGATGGGAGATGAAGCAATCATGTCTTGCATTGAGATAGTGTAAAGGCTTGATGTGCGGTTACCTGACATAAGATCATTTCCTTGTAGATCACGAATGAAACAAGTTTTCTCCTTGAATGCCACTTCTAAATCACCATCACAAAACTGACCGACTGAAAAGAGATTATGACCGAGGCCTTCCCACATAATAAACTCTGCTAATTTCGATGTTCCCATTGATGTAATCTCCGTAGCCCATGATAGCTGCGAAGTGATCATTCCCGAACCTGATAGTTCCGACGAACTTTGAAATAAAGTTTGATAACAATTTAAAATTGCCTGTCATGTGTCGGGAACATCCGCTATCAACAATCCAGAGAATGATCTGTATCACCTGCATTACACACAGACGACATAGGTGGAATAGAAGTAGAGGTGGAACCCGAATAATTTGAGGGTTCCGTTACAGTTACACTTGAAACACACATGTTAATGATTTTAGGAATCCATTTAAAGCCAGGTGTATTTTGTAACCATCTCTGCCAAGTCCAACTAGTCTTTGCTTTTGTCTTAGTGAATGCACTAGGTGATATTTTCTTCCTAGGAGGTGAAGTTGGTTCTATGGGTACATCAATGATCGTAGCAGAAACACTAGAGGGCGATTTACCTAGCACAGCCTTAGAAGCTTTAGTGGGCCTACGGGTAATCCGTTTTCTATTATTCCGCTTACGAGATAATATAGACTTAGCAACACACTTATCATGACAACCAGAAAACATGCTTTTATGACAACCAACACAACATGCTTCAAACAAAACATTCAGAGTACTTAAAGATTCAGCATTCGTTACATCACTTTTGCTATTACATTTGTCTAACGCAATGTCTAAAGTGGGTGCAACATGAGTTTTATTCAAAGTCCTAGGGTGTTCTTCTACTTCAGAGGTCTTTATTGTTCTTCTCTTACGGTGCGACTTCCTATTCTTCCTTGTTTTGCTCTTAAGCTGTGAAGTGCAATCGTTGGGAAAAGAGGCAACTATTCCTGTTTCAGTGGAAGGAAGCACATTAGAATCTTTTGGTTTGTCATTAGGCGTTCTAGTGTCAATTTTGAATTTTCCTGGTGCAATTACTTTAGTGTTACTAGCCTTAACAAGTTCATACTTTCCTAACTTTTCCTTCAACTCAACAATAGTGTGCAACAAATCTTGATTTTCAAAGCGAACGTTTCCACATTGATTAATTACTTGTCTAGTGTATGCAAGATGATCATCAAGATCTTTTGATGCCTTAGCACGAGTCTTTTTGAGCAAATCAAATATGACACCATATTCAGTTTTGACTTTGGCAATTTCTTGTTCATATTTTGAAAGTTGACATTTTAAAGACACGTTTTCATCATCCAGTTGTTCATTTTTTAGATCAAAAGTTTTGTCACGCAACTGGTTGATTTGGTTTTGCAAAGCAAGTTCTCGATTTTGACAATCTTTTTGACACCATTGAAGACGACGTTTTGCATTCGAAAGCTCATTTAACAAACGTTCATTTTCAATTTTCAAAGACTCGATTTGAGGCACATTATCAATATTCTCAACATTTTCAACAGAATTAACAGAATCAACCGCAATATAATCAAATGCATATGCAACAGTATGAAGCAACACAACATTAATGGTATCAGCACAGATAACATCTTCTAAGAGTCGATCAACATCATTTCTTAACATTTTCTTTTTACGTTTAGTATTTGAAATCGATGTTTCTGTTTTCTCGAAAACTGTTTTCATAAGTCCAAGCTCCTTATGGAAATCCCGTTCCCAATATAGTGCACACATTTTCAAATTTCAGACATGTAGTAAAAATCGTTTCTGAAAAATATCTCTTTGATTTCGCGCATGAGGCGATTGAAAATGTTTAACTTTTATTTCAGAATTGATTTCAATTTCACATTCCAAAAGTTTGATGTCTGACATGAATGTATCAAAATATTTAAGAATTTGACATTGTTCGGGTAATGTTTTTACTTCATTTAATGATGGTAAAGGACCATTCATTTGTGCACCATTGTGTTGGGGACCAACATTAGAAGACTCAGAAATTGGTGTGATAACCCAAGGTGTGTAAAAAAAATCCTGCTATTTTTTAAATTGTATGTGTTGTGAGTAATCATATGGTTTGTAATATTCAACATTTTCCATTTTTTATCGACTCTCAGCATCAACATCAAATTCTTCATCACGGTTATATTCAACAACACTCATAATTAAGTCATCAATTCTATGTTCTACACTGTAAACTTGAGGATTTGGTTTGAATGCTCTATGTGAAAAACGTGGTTTGTAATCAGCAAGAATTGGTCCATATCCATTTGGATTCGGCTTAAAAGAAAACTTTTGAATAGTCGTGATTGAGTCACCATGTTTATAGACAACAGTTCGAAACTCTTTGATTTTGTTTTGTAAGTTGACAATTTCATCAAGATATTCATCTACTTGTTTCCTCGAATGCTTTTTATACTCACAAAACTGTTTTTGACAAGTTAACAACTCATACTTGGTTTTTTTATGTTCCGAAGTGAGAGCGTTAAGTTGTTGTTTATGATCAAAGTTTAGTTGTTCTATTTGAGAAAGCAAAGCATTCTTGGAAGCAACTAGATCACATATCTGTTTTTCCAAAGATTTTTCATTTTGGTAAGATTTACCAAATGCGACTTCAAAACCTATTTCATGTTTCTCTTGAGTTTGAAAAATGTTAAGTTGGAACTTATAGCATTCATTATCCTTAGTCAATAGTGCAAATTTATCTTTCAGTTTAGCATTTATCTCAGTGCAATTTTTTAATTGAGTCTCAAAGAAGGTCACGATATCGGGATCTGGATTAGACAAAAATTCATCTTGTTCAACCGGAGTCTCCACATAGTCATCATTTAGGTCCTCAAATGAAACCACGGGGTGAATTTGATTTTCAAGGATAACCGGAAGGTCATCTTGATCGTCAAATGTAACTACGGGATCCATTTGATTTTCTTTGTGATGAGATGTGGAAGGCTCATTTTGAACACTCTGAACCTCGTCGAATGCAGATGCCGGTAGAGATATCAGATCATGTATTAGTATGTTTGGATCCGGTACCTGAGACAAGCCATCAGTGTCATACACTGGGCCTGTGTCACTCATGTGGAGATCTTGCATATTAGCCATCAACATCACTGCTACATTAGCTTGCAAGTCCTCCATGTCATCATCAAAATCAGCATTGGCCATGAAGCTCTTTTCTTTGTTTGTCACTGATCACCAGCTTCATCCTTGAGAGCCAAGAGCAAAGCCTCTTTATGATAAGCGATGCCTCTTGGTCTCGGCTTTGGACAAGCATTTTCTAGATGACCCTTCTCGTTACAGTTGTAACATCTGAGACCATTAACTCCAGTCTTGGCATTTCCCTGATCAACCACTTGAACCCTTTGTTGTTGAGCACCCATGTTATTCCTACCAGTAGCATGAAACCCTTTACCACTACCCATTGTACGACCATTTCCACGATTCTGAATCTCAACCCGTTCATTGTTGACAACAACTTGATTTCTTGTATTTGAAGAGGTTCGAATGCGATTGTTGGATTTGTTGGCAAAACGACCGAAGGCTCTTGCAATCATTACAAATCCTTGATTCAATGCATCAAAAGCTTCAGCATCCTTAGTTGATTCACTGTAAACTGCTTGATCATTGTTGTTGTTGTATGGAACCAATTGAGTTTCTTGGGATTGTTGCGGTGATGGATCATATGGTGTAAGTTGAGCAGTTGGTTTTGGAGGGTTTGTGAAGACAGTTTGCAAGGTCGGGAATTGAGGATAACATGCTTGAGCCCACAAAGCAAGAGTTTGATTATCCGGTAACAATGGAGAAGCAGGGTTTCCACGGATAATTCTTTCTTTGTCAACTTCCTTTTGGTGGTGCTTCAAATAGTCGTACAACAATCCGTAAGTAGCTTGATGAAGATTCTTCGCTCGACGGATGAATGTAACGTACTTCTCCCAATCAGGACCAAGACAGCTCAAGAACTTTGTGTTGATTGCAATCCTTGGCATAATGATATTATGTTTATCCAAGTCATTGATCATATCTGAGAACCGATGATAGTATGCTTCTAAAGACTCTCCTGGTAAAATCATGAAGTTTTCATATGCTAAGTAAATCTTGGATTCCATATCTTCTTGATTTAGTTCCGTGCCTTCCATTAGAAGATGAATGTGCTCCCACATTGCTTTAGCATTCTTCTGAGCATCAACACTACAAAGTATCGGATTGGGTAGACCCAAAAGGATATATTGCATTGCCATTTCATCAGCTTCTAAGTGAAGAAGTTGATCAATAGTAAGTTGATCAAGACTGACAATATTGGTAACATCATCACTTGGTGGATTAGCAGTTGGATCTCCGGGTACAGTAATAGTAGGCATCTGAAAAGGACCTTCAAGTATGACCTTCTTCAAAAACTTACCATGTGGTTTCTTGAGATCACAAAACCTAAAGAACCTTATCACCCATTGATTGTAGTTACCGGGAGTGAGCATTGGAGGTCTATCAAAGGATCCAACTTCATGAATGTATTGTTGGCTAGTTAAAGCTTCACACATCTTTGCAAACCAAGAAGGTTCCTTTTGCGTAGTGACATTCATAGCATACTTAGCTGGATACTGATATTGGAAGTAGTTACAATGTTGAACTTGTTGACGAGGGTTAGGTTGAGGATTCTATGGTGGAAGAGGTTGTGCTCCTGGAGGAAAGTACACTTGAGATGGTTGTTGAAATTGATGTTGATGAAATTGTTGATAATATTGTTGTTGTTGAAGTTGTTGTTGGTTTTGTTGTGGAGAATATTCATGAGGAAAGTAGTTAGAGTATGGTGGTAGATACATCTTGAAACTTGTGTTGATGATGGATCTTTGTAGTCGAATGAAACTTTGAGTTTGTTGAGGAAGTAACCTTAAGCGTAGAAACCAGCTTATGCGTAGAAAGTACCTTACGCGTAATACCCAACTTACGCGTAGAAGAGAGCTTACGCGTAGTGATAGCTTACGTGTAAACTTAAGGAAAACGTAGCTTAGGCATAAACCAAAGACTTAGTAGTAGAATCCTTATGCGTAATATTTCCTTAGGCGTAAGACAAGTTTAGGCGTAAGAAATGCTTAGGCAAAGAAGATTCTACGCGTAAGTATTAAGCTTAGGCGTAAAACTAGGGTTTTACCCAAAAATCCTTTACACTTATACCAATGTAAAAGATATCCAAAGTCGAAGTGTTTTCAGGCTTATCCAAGCAAGAAAACACTGAGTAAACCAACAGCTGTGAAGATCAAATGATGAAATCCTTACGTGTAACAGGAAGCTTAGGCGTAGACCTAGTGCTTACGAGTAAAACTAGGGTTTTGTTACAAGTAGAGTCCAACTATCACCAAAACTAATTTTTATGCCCAAAAGTGTTTTGAAACATGATTTTAATGATGAAATAGCTTCAATATCACCAAAATAATAAGAAAGTTTGAAACTTGATGATCCAAAACAAAATTCACCCTTACGCGTAGAAATTCGTACTTGAACAAAACCAAGCTCAAAATCGAATCTACACACGTAGGTTTGAAACGTTTTGCAAAAAACTTAAACTTTAACACTAAATAAACCTAAAACCACAAGAATCTGGAGTTTTTAAGTGTAAAAATTAAAGCTTTTAGGCGTATGGAAGATTAACCTTGAAAAACCCACGCGTATTAGATAAAAACTTCAAAAACAAAAGTGTTTCACCCAACTAGATGGCGATCGATACCACTGTTAGGTCACCATAATAGAATATAAGCATCAATATATAAGAAATTGGAAAGAAGTGATCGGATGAACACAAACAAACACACAAGATATAGAGAGAAACAAAGGTTATGCGTAGGTGTGATATTGAAAGTGAACAACCAACTCTCAAATGGGAGTTTACAACATTATTTATAGGGGAAAGGGACTAGGGCAACACTTCTAGTCCCTTCCTTTCTTATGGGCTTGGGCCAAGGCTTATGGGCTTTCTACATAAGCCTTGCCATTAATACAAACATAAAAGCCTAATTAAGCAAACTATTACATAATGATTACTAACACTTGAAATATAGTTTAGTAGTGATTCCAAACATATCCGCACGCAGTGCACATACTAGACTGGGGGGGACTAGATGGTATAGCAGCCCCCAAGGGTAGGAAAAAGTATCTCCAGAAAAGAAAAACGCACGAGGAAATCCTTAGTCAACCTAAGTCTAGTGACATCCACCGCATGCGACAATATCCGCACGTAATGAATATACTAGACTGGGGGGACTTGATGACGTATAGTATGTATAACAGGCCTACTAAGCCCAAAACATACTCTGCGCCCACTCTAGGCTCAAGCCCAATGACTGCAAATCCTGGACTCATGTCCAATAACCACAGACCCTAGGCCAACAGTAAGCCCAATGACTAAATTGGCTATGGCCCAACCATTGGAATGCGCGCAAGGTGCATAACTGGCTGAACCTTCAACCGTTAGACCTCTCACGTCCGCATCCGCGAATAACACGGAACCCTTGTCCGTCAAGGGACTGGCTCCGGCAACTAACCACTATATGCGATAATCTAGGAAGCCCCAGCGGAAAACCTCACCTATAAAAGGGGCTCTAATCCCCATACAAGGTAGAACAACTTTCTCTCTCATAATTACACACACATGCTTCTACTTTCCCTCTCAAGAATGTATACTTATTCTCACGCCGGAGTCTAATCGTGGGATTCGTCCCCACGGTAAGACTAACAGTTTACCTTTCTTGTGCAGGGATTTCATTCAGATTACTTGGATTAGTACAAGATCAACCCACTAAAGGTTTGTTGGCCCAGCCCAGCAAACTACGTCCAAATCATCCGTAACCCATCACACAAATTGTACTAACATCAGTCATAGACGTTGATTGGTTCGACAACTACTCTCAACTAGAGTTATCACGATTGACTACGTAAAGTCAATGGATAACATCGCGGATCCGCTTACGAAAGGCTTAAGCATAGAGTTAGTTACTAAGTCGTCTAAAGTAATGGGACTAAAGCCTTTAAAGGAATGAGTTTATATGAAGGAAAACCTAACCCCAGTTGACTGGAGATCCCAAGATCTGGGTTCAACAGGACAACCTAATCATATAAATGTGGCGGAAGTCAAGTCAATATGGGGGAGTTACTTAACATTGTAACTTCCTAGTCCATTCCTATAATAAATGTGACTAGTTGAGAGGTTAAACATATAACTTTTATGATTCAAGATGAAATCATAAAGAATAATTATTCAAGATGAAATCGCAAGCATATGATTTTAATGATTCAAGATGAAATCACCTATGTGAGAGACAAGTGGGGTCGCTTTGGGAATTGTGGGGGGCGCAAATCCTAAGAGCTCTTGCAGAACCAGGAAAATGTTCAGGACCATAATGAACATGGCTATGAGGGCTTAACAATGTTAGGGAGAGTCTTGTGTGAAATGTATTGTCGTCTACATAAACAGCAGCTCAGTTTAAAGACATTGCGTCTACTGACAGCTAGGAGGCTAAGTGCATTTCACAAGGGAAGGTTCAAAGGGTCACACCCACCTATCCTTTGCAAGATTCAACTATTGGAATTTCATTGTAATTTTTGTGTATTACGACCGATCTCCATTCATGTGGGGGATTGTTGGAAAATTGGCTGGCAAAAGTGACTTTTGACCAACTTTGGACACAATTATCTATATGTATGTGTCACATATATGAGTAATAGTTTGTAGGTTCGGGTTCTCCTCGAAGAGAGCTTCGTAATAAGCCTTTATGTGTCCAAAATAGAGTTGATGTGAATGAGATATCGGGTCTCAAAGTTAGGCATTTGGTACCATGCCTAAAAAGGAAAATTAGTTTATTTTCAATCCCACATCGGTGGGATGGGTAAACTTAGAGGGATTCTATTGTGTATAAATAGAGGCCCTAATTCCACAAGTTTTACACACATCGAATCAATAAGTATTATTGATTTCCAACGTAAAGAATACGCATTTCTTAAGATGAAATTCCTGGCAGTTTAGTTAAGTTCGACAGTACAACTTACTGTTTTGGCTGTTGTACCATAGGAAACAGACGGCGAATCTGTTTTAAGGGAAGCATGTCAAACACGTGTCTCGACTTTTAATGCTTCTTTGTTAATCTCTATTTGGTGATCAAGTAAGTCTTTTGACTATTTTATTATTTTATTTAATTATCGTTTATCTGCTTACATTCTGTTTGTATTTAATTTTCTGTTATTTATTTACTGTTAATTTTATTTATTGTAATTTAGATTTTATTAATAAAAGTGTAACCGTTTCCCTACATTTTGCAATTTACTCTACTGTAAAAGATAAAGCTCCTGTGAGATCTTGAAAGCTTTGAGCAAATATTGTACACCACTTAATTAGTGAACAAGTATGTTCATTAATAGTAATATTAGTCACCAATTTTGAAGCAATGCAACTATTTTAATGACGACTTACACAATGATTTTACTCATAAGATTATGCTGCCATAAACATTGGTCACTTAAGATGATTTTTCTTAGCTTGTAGTTAAACCAACTAGTTTCCATGCCTAAAAAATGCCATATATTCGCATTTTAAGTATTCTAAATTTTGATTATAGAACCTGCAGACAATCTTTAAGTGGCTAAGCAAGTATGATGAATATTTTATTTTCTTTAAGATATATAGGAATTAAGACAGTTATGTTTATGTACTAGCTTCTTGCTAGTTTTTCTTTGTGGTTTTAGTCAAAGAGTGTCACTTTGTGGTTTGGTGTTTGTAATGTCTAGCTTCTTGCTACTTTGCTATTTTTTCTTTTTTAATATAAATTTTTGTTAAAAGAAAAATGTTTATGTACTCTTTCAACTGTATAGTTAAGTTCACTCTCCCTTCCCTTTGATCTGGTGATTTTGGTGACCACTTTTTAACCCTTAATCATATTTTTCCTAACCGATTATCTTTTAATTCAATTATCAACTCCATCAAAAGCTTGATCATTCTTTGTATGATCTTGTGTTGGTTGTACATTGATCTTTGATTTGTTAGGGTTTCGTTTTTTGGTTAAATTGGTTTGGGTTCTTTTCTTAAATCGCAGATCTAAGGTTTGGTGTGATCGCACCTTAGGGTTTTAGTTCATCGTTGCAATCACTACATCAATTATAACTGATTAATTTACTACACTATGGGTTAGTTACGTGCCTTAATGTTCTATAAACCCTAGTTTTCACTAGGGTTTTACTCGGTTTCTTGAAGCAGGAAGCGTTTTGTTATTCTGGTTACTTATTGGTTGTTGGGTTTTAAGTTTTTTTTTTATGTCTAATTTGGGAGAGACGACTAAAAATATGTCTCGTCCAGTCATTAAGGATAACGTGAGTAATGTGAATTTTATTGTTGATGAATTGGCTGCTCGATTTAAGGATTTGCAAGCTAGGAACTCCGGTGTATTTCAGACGCAGAAAGCTGTTAGGGTTGTGCAAAACCCTAACCTGGAATCTGATAGTGTCGCCACTAGTTCTGAATACGTGAAGCCGGTTTCACGTTCCTATCCTGCTGATGCCAAGATTCTGAGGTACCACGAGTTGTTGTGGATTCTCATGTGGCTGAAACAATGGTGCATCTGGCTACTCCTCAATTAAACACAACTAATGAAACCGTTTGTGACTTTAATTCTTCTTATGTGAAAACTAGTCATCCTAGTGGTATTGATCAGGTGGTCTTGGATGCTTGTAAGAGTTTTGAGGAAGCAATGCATGGTGTTGAATATGAGAATGCGAAGGTGGATGCTTCAAATCATTCTACTCGGATTGATTCTCATACAAACACTCCAAGTGTTCTGAAACTGTATACTACAAATGTATCTAATGTGAAGCCGGTTTCTTATGCGGGTGCTACTTTTAGTGAGCCACTGAAACACAAGTCTAACTTTCATAGGCTGGAGTGTAGCAACAAAAATAATAAAGTGGACCTTTTCGTTCCTATGGAAGTGGTAGAAGAGGTAAAATCCAGATTTGAGAATACTTTATATGGGTACTTTCTTGATAAACGTATTGCTTTTCATGTGGTTGATTATTATGTACGTAATACGTGGGCTAAGTATGGTATTCAAAGGGTTATGATGAATGCGAAAGGGCTCTTCTTCTTTAAGTTTAATACGAAGAAAGGTGTTGAAGATGTTCTGGAAAATGGTCCGTGGATGATTAAAAACGTTCCTATTATTCTTAAACCTTGGAATTTGAACACTAACTTACTTAAAGAGGATTTGACTAGTATTCCGGTATGGGTTAAACTCCATGATGTTCCCTTTTCTATGTTTCTGATGATGGCCTCAGTCTTCTAGCCACATTGATTGGTAATCCGAAAATGCTTGATTCTTACACTAGTCAGATGTGCATGGAATCATGGGGCCGAAGTAGTTTCGCTAGGTGCTTGATCGAAGTGAAGGCAGATGAGGTGCTTAAGGAGAGCCTCACTGTTGAGATACCATTACTTGATGGGTCGGGTTCAACGATTAAAGTGATTGGGTTGAATACGAGTGGAAACCGCTGTGACAATTCTAAATTTCAGGTCATTTTACAAACTTTCAAATTTTTACTATTCATCTCGGGAATTTACTATTCATCGGTTACTAATCATCATTTTACTATTCATCGTTTTTGAAGTCGATTTGATATTTTGAGAGGTTATTTCAAAATTTTACTATTCACAAAACACTATTTATTCCCGGAGAAAAATTTATATTCATGATTTTTCGTAAACTAGATTTACGAGTATCAAATTCGCGTAACCGTGAGGGTTAAGCTGCGTATTCATGAAACATCATTGAGAACATTACACATAGACTAGAGTTAGTATACATATCATCAGTAACATCATTTTCATATTAGTTCATGCATAGGTTTGCATATTTCATTAACGTATATCTATTTATTAAATAAACGCTATCGCACGATCATCTATTTTGAATAATTGATCCGACACTTCCGACAATTGTCCTGCTATATTTTTATACTCATTTTAAAACTATAAAAATTATATTATTAGTTTACCCGATGCTTTGAATTTATTTTGATATATAAATTGTTATATATATATTTACGACGGTATTCGTAAATTCTATTTGATAATTATTTATTCACTCAAAACTTGCGAGAAATGCATTTTTATAATTTTTATGACATCGATATATTTTATTTTGTTCCGTTAAAAATCGATTTCTAGCTAACGCTACACTTAATAACTAATTATACGTACCAAATACACATTATACATAACATTATATACATTTAAATCATCATAATACAAAACCTATCTACCCAAAATCCCCTTGCCGACCAACCCCCCATTAGTCATCATCTTTTTATAAAAATCTTGAGTTAATAGATGTACACATATACATTTTGATAGATATTTGCAATATACTAATAATATACCAAACAAAAACACATACAAACACATAATAAAAGGTGAAACAAAGCAAAAACCCTCTCCTTTCTTCTTTGATGGTTGGCCAAGCAAGAACAAGAAGAAGAAACCATAAATTTTTCAAGATCAAGTGTTAAACAAGTTCATTTAGTAATCTATTTCAAGGTTTTGAAATAAAAACCTAAAGATTAATTAAGTTTTTTGTTCCAAAAACTCTTCAATCACTCAAGTAAGTTCTAAATAATTTTTACTACTCTTTCATAATCATATTTGATCTATTTTTATTATGCTGGTACAAAAACATGCAAGCATTCTATGTATTCATACCACTTTTTACTTGTTTTTCTACTTATAATGAGTATTGATTATCCTATAATTATTCCTATGAAACCTATCATTGTTGATGAAATTTAGGAACCCATGACACCCTAAGAAGGTGTATGGTAGGTTTAGAATAGTTTTGGTGTTGATTGGAAAGGGTTAGAACAAGATCTACACTAGAAAAATCATTTTCGACAACATATAATTAAGGGCTGTCCTATTTTGTAAAATCTGGAAATTTCAGTAGGCTGGGGATTATTTTGGTTAGGATATTCAGAAAATATACTTAAAAACGAAACTGTGGCCGCTTGAACGGGTTAAAACGGGTTTATAACGAAGAAGTTACACCAGTTTCAAGTTTAACGACGAAAACTATTTTCTGAAATAATACTTGCTGTCAAGGGTTTTTCTAAGGACAAAAACGAGTTTTTAACGTAAACTAGAGGAGTCGACTTATCAAAAATATATTAGTATATATTAACAAGAAACCAATGATATATAGATCGTCTAAAACGAGCTTATAATGACCGAGATACAAGCATTTGAAAACCGACGTTCACAACTTATTTCCATCAGCTTTTACTAAAATATTTCTAAGTGTTGAAACTATCTTTTCGGGTACCCATGTTTGGAGCCGTTTTTCTCAATGATCGAGTTGGTTTTGGTAAAATAGTATCTCTGAGTAAAAGTGAGTTCGCCTATCATACTTTTCAAAATGACCAGTCGTTCCTCAAACGGAGTTCTAACTAGTAAAATACGACCACTCAAACTTTCCCAAAAACTACCCATAAACTACATTTTTAGCTCAACTACCTCACTTCACTATTATTTTTCTTTATGATCGGAACCCGTATGGATAAAAGTTCAGTGTTATGACTTTTAGATAATGTTACAAGCTTTCTAAAATCATTGAATTTGTTTCCTAACACTCGATATTCACTATTTTACTACTAGCTTTTCGAGGCCACTTAGCCACTTTCACGAATTATCAAAGTACACTATTTTGCGACGAAAAACTATATTTTCTTGATTTATCACTTAACGACTATCGTGGGAAGTTGTTTCAACCTATATAAGCGTAAAGTATTTTATAACTTGACAAGATGTCATAAACATATATTTCGACGATAAACTTCATTTTCAAAAATGCGCAAGTGGTATGGATATCATATGAGTTTGCATGCACGACATTGTTTCATGACTTACATTAGAACATATCATTCATATTAGGTTGCAGATAGAGATTGCACCTCATTTCAGTGTATCCACTTTTGTCATCATAATCATTGCATCAGGTGAGTTCGTAGCCCCACTTTTACTCGTTTAATCATTTTACAAACTCTTTGGGGGAGATACATGCTCAACTATTTTAATTTCAATTTTGATTATTTGCAAACTATATGTTGAATCTAAACTTAAACTATATTGTTTGAACTATCATGAACTTGTTAATCTTTTGTTTCACTCTTTATGCTCGTAAGTAGATTATGCCCGAACTAAATTGATTACTATGTTATGAACACTATTATTTGAACCCTTCGACATATATGTTTGAACTCTTTTCAATTGATTTGAACTCTTTGACTTATTTTGAACTCTTTTGACTTGTCTTGACCTTTTCACTTGACATGAACTTTTGAACTCGACTTAAACTCTTGAACTTAATAACGAACTTTTGAATGGAACACTTGAACTTAATTACAAACTTATGACTTGTTTGAACTTATTGAACCGTACGTGCTAAGACCTAAAAGTCTCGCCTTATTGGTGGAGCGTGCAAAGTCTCCCTATGTGAACGGAGCAATACAAAGTCTCGCCTTATTGGTGGAGAGTTCTAAAGTCTCCCCGGTACGGAGCAGCAATACAAAGCCTCCCCTGTCGACGGAGCAGCAATACAAAGTCTCCCATGTTCGGAGCAGCAATACAAAGTCTCCCATGTTCGGAGCAGCAATACAAAGTCTCCCATGTTCGGAGCAGCACTATAAAGTCTCCCTTTTTCGGAGCAGTCTTTATTTATTATATACTACGTGCTCTTATTGTGAACTATTATGACAACGTATACTTGACCACTAGACATATTACTTTTAGCAGTGGGTTGTAAACACACAGGTTGCAAGTTTTGTATGGGCGGAACTTGGAACTCAGTGGATTTACAATGCCTTTGCTGTGTGAACATTCTTTAAAAGCTTTACATGTTAAACAAACTCTATGAACTCACTCAACCATTGTGTTGACACTTTTAGCATGTTTTATCTCAGGGGGTATCTAAGGCATTCACTTTATGGCATGCATGTGGACTTATCATAGAGTCGCGGTGACGACGCGTCTCACATATGTTTTATGCACTTAACTATCGTTTGATTGTAACAAACTTATATTGGTACTTTGGAAATCTTTTGGGACCTATACTTTGAAAAACTCTGATTATTTTACTCAATCAAACGATGTATTTTCAAAACGACACTTTAGATCATTCAATATAACCGTAACTGTGATGCTATGGCAGTCATCCCCCAAGTATTCCATTCCGCTGCAAAACAGGTAATTTGGGGGTGTGACAACCGCCTCGATGTGACACTTGTAAGCTCTTTGGTCATATTCTGGAGAACTGACCTAAATTCCCCCCCCCCCCCCCAGTTCAGCCAATGCATAAGGCGAGTGATGGTTTCCAGCCGGTTCACTATAAACAAAAGGGTAAGAGTGGAAGCCAAACTGCACCGGGTAAAGGAGGGTTTGCTAAACCAAAGGCGGGTTCTAATTTCCGTTATCAACTAAAAGCGCCTCCTCATGAGCCCAAGAAGGTGGATGTTACTAAAAAGAAGGCCACTGAAGTGGCTACTACGTGTAGGACGAAGATTGCTACATCGAATCCCTTTGATGCGCTTAATTTGATCGATACTGATGAATGTGGCATTCATTCTGATGTAGTGGCGAAGGATATGGCTGAGGTGGAAGCTGGTAGTACAATGGAAGAAAAGAAGAATGAGTCTCCAAAGACTAGTAATACATTTCATGAACCGCTTGTGAGTGATTCAATGAAAGCTAACGAGGTTGGTCTTACCCCTATTGTTGAGAAAATTGGGGAGTTTGAAAAGCTTCTTATTGATGGAAAAGCTACTCTTGTTGATGATGATGGTAATCCTATTAAAAAGGTTAATTGTCATGGTAATAAAAAGAATTTTCCGTCTACTTCTTCTACTAGGAGGGTTAACCCATTCTCTAAGGTGGGAGAGATTGTTGACTACAAAAGTGATGAAGAGAAGGTTGTGAACACTTTTGATGAGTCAGTGAACCTATTTGGTGGTGGTCATGATCGTGAAAATGATTATGATGACTATGCGGATCAGGTCTACAATCTTTCAGGGAACTTGGATGCTCTTTATGACACGTATGGTATCAAGCTCTAAGGCCTTGGTAGGAAGTAATTTTGTTCTCATAGGAGTTATATTTCTTTTGAGTAGTGGTTTATTTTCTTGTTTAGAGAATAGGAAGTATCTTGTTATTTAAGCCTTTCCGCCTATGTAACGGGCTGAGATATAGGATTCACCCATATCCTTTGTACTTAAACGTTTTTTGGAGTAATATATTTACCGGGTCTTTGACCTTTTACCCAAAAAAAAACTGTATAGTTAGGTTTTTTACTGACTGAATCTATATTACTATTAGATGCACATTTTGGGGTCGCTAGAAAAGGTTAGAAATGATCACGAGGATACCTAGGTTAAAGTTGCGTACATATGAATTAGAGACTCGGCCTAGAATAACATCAACAGAAAAGCAGTATTCATTTACCCGTAGATGTGAGATCAATACAAAACACATCTAATCTAAAGAACATATCATAAGATCTCAACCATTCATCTTCTTCTCATCCAATGCATGAGATGAAAGCAAAAATTAACAAAAGAAGGGTAAAGATGTAATTCTATAAAAACCCACTTTCCACATTTTTTTTAAAAAACAACATATCTTGCAAACGGTAAATCTTCAAACTACAAAAAATACACCATCGCGACGAGAAAAAAATCATCTTTCTATTGATATGCACTTTTATATACTTTCGACGAACATTTTTTTCAAAATTTTCGTCCAGAAAAATCCCACGGGATTCGTAAAAAAATCCCACGGAATTCGTAAAAAGACGAACTTTTTTTTTCAAAATTTCCGTCCAGAAAAATCCCACGGGATTCGTAAAAAAATCACTTGTGATTTGTTATTTTTAAAAAATCACAAGTGATTTGCAAAAAAATCCCACGGGATTCGTAAAAAGACGAACTTTATTTTTTGTTGTGTAATGTTATGAGAAAAATTCTTGTTCACTTTTAATATATCTTGTTTACTTTGATCTTAGTGTAGTTGTGAATCTTTTAGTTGATCTAATTGCCTGAATTCATCTGTTATCGCTTTTATTTTAAAAATAACAAATCACAAGTGAATTTTTTACGAATCCCGTGGGATTTTTTATGAATCCCGTGGGATTTTTTTACGAATCCCGTGGGATTTTTCTGGACGGAAATTTTGAAAAAAAAAAGTTCGTCTTTTTACGAATCCCGTGGGATTTTTTTACAAATCCCGTGGGATTTTTCTGGACGGAAATTTTGAAAAAAAATCGTCTTTTTACGAATTCTATGGGATTTTTTTACGAATCCCGTGGGATTTTTCTGGACAGAAATTTTGAAAAAAAAAATCGTCTTTTTACGAATTCAATGGGATTTTTTTACGAATCACGTGGGATTTTTTGGACGGAAATTTTAAAAAAAAAAAGTTCGTCGAAAGTATATTAAAGTGCATATCTATAGAAAGATGATTTAATTCTCGTCGCGATGGTGTATTTTTCGTAGCTTGAAGATTTACCGTTTGCAAGATATGTTGTTTTTAAAAAAAAAGTGAAAAGTTAGTTTTTATATTAAAAAGGTGGAAAGTGAGGAAATATCATATAATTACCAAAAGGCCCTTTTAAGAGATAATTAAATTAAAATATAAATTAATCTAAACCATTAAATTGAAGTTGGATGGATGCTTCAGATCAAGAGATTTGATCTTTAGATAAAATATGTTTCGCATTAAACTTTTCTCTTTACCCGATATTTTAATTTAATGCTCCCATGGTACTATTCGTAATAAAATAAAATAAAGAGGCCCTTTTTCATAAAATGTAACTATATAAACGACATATATATGGTAACATATCATAACACAAACTACAAAAAATGAGTTTAACAATCTATTTCCTTCTCCTAACCATCGCAACAGCGGTTGCATTTCCAAGCAATGAAATCCACTTGATCATGCCACATTCTGGCTCGGCCGGCCTAAAACATCCCGACCTCGACTGCTTGAGCTGGCGGCTAGCAGTTGAGACCAACAACATTCGGGACTGGGACGCAGTTCCTCAAACATGTGAAGACTATGTCGGACATTATATGCTCGGAAAACAATACCGTAAAGATGTTGATCTTGTCACGGAAGAAGCGTATGAGTATGCAAAAGGCCTCAACATCAGTAAAGATGGTAAAGACATTTGGGTTTTCGACATCGATGAAACCACACTCTCTAATCTCCCATATTACGCTAGAGACACCGTTGCTTTCGGGTAAAAAGACATTTTTTTTTAATTGTTTTAATTACTTCTTTTTACAGGAAATTCTAGCTATTTTTCTTTGTTATTGATACATTTAATTCTTAGGGCAATACCATATAACTCGACCGCATTCAATGCTTGGGTGAAGGAAGCAAAAGCGCCAGCGATACCAGGGTCTCTTAAATTGTATAAGAGACTAGTACGTTTGGGATTTAAGATCGTGTTTCTTACTGGAACACGCGAGTATCAAACCGAACCTCGGACCAAAAACCTCAAGGCCGTTGGTTATACTACATGGGAGAAGCTTATACTTAAGTAAGCATATATGTCTATCAACTGGAAATATTTATCATATCATGATAAACTCTTTCAAATCGAATTTATTAACCATCAAGGTCTCCAATAATTCAGTTTGATATATGCATAACAGCATAAGATTTTTACATTGGCAGAAACAGGAGGGGGACAAGGTGGGCACGTACATGTAGCGAAAAAAATTGTAGTGTAAAATTTTTAAAATATTTAGCTATTTTTGTAATTTGCTCCCCTAACGAACCGATTTGTAGTATAGTTTCTAAAATGATCAAAGTTTGTCTTCTTGACCATAACTTTCTGGCTTTGCCCTTGTTTATATATATACTCGTTTGGTCGTCAAAAAAACGTTCCTACCAATTTAGTTAAAATCATTAATAAGTTCAGTTTTCTTTTGTTTCCTAGACTTCAATGGAAGTATGTAATTCTTCATATATAAATGTGCAGGGGAGATAATGATTATAGTAGCGGATTCAAAGCGAGCAAGAGAAAAGAGTTGGAGGAGTCCGGATACAAGATTAGAGGGAATATGGGTGATCAATGGAGCGATTTACTTGGCAGCAACCCTGGTGATCGCACTTTTAAAGTTCCAGATCCAATGTACTACATCGGTTAATTGACTTCGTTACTCGAAGAAAACCGGTGTTTCAGGTTTCTTATAACAAGTTCAAATAAATAAGATTGTTCGAAATGAACCAGTCTTTTGTTGTTTTGAGATGTATTGTAATAATTAGTATGCATGTATTATTTGAGTTACTAAAAATTTGTCGTCACAATCTTTCTGATCTCACATGTCATAAATTCATAATGGCGTTTGGTTTCAATTTCGGGTAAGAAAATATATATATATATATATATATATATATATATAGGAACGAGAAAGAGGATTTGTCAATCTTCCCTAATAGCTGGACACAATTTGCCTATAAATCTTCTAATCTCATGCTTCTTTAACGGCAATTGACATATATTACAATAAGCTAGTATATAAGTTACAAACATGTTGTACATGCTAAAATAGGAAGATCCATTCATTGCAATTCAATCAAGAGTGTTTTACAAGGAGGTTTTGGATGAGATAACGCACATCCTCATCTTATCACCAAGGGATGTAAGATAACAAAATAGTTCCGTTGATTGAATGACTTAAAAATAGTACGTGTATTTATATTAAATATATAGTTTTTATAATAAGTAACATAATTCAGACCCTAAACGTAATGAACCCAAACTTACTATCGGGTTTGGGCCAACTAACCTATCTAACACTCTCATGCAGTTTGAACGGGAGGTTTTCGAACCAATAAATTGAAACTTATGTTGGCCACTTCTTTTTTTCTTCTATCTTCTTTTTTGTTGTTTTTTTGAGCAGAAACTTTGGCGGCATAATGGTATATTGCTTAAGACTTCCTCTTTTGTGTGACCCTTTTTTACATTATGATTTGCTTTGCCTTTAAGCAAGAGCTGCAATTTTGTGACCAACTATTTGTGAATAACGACAATGATCTTCAACAATGAAAAAAACTTGATGAGGAAGAAAAAAATATGGTTGGTTAAACACAACTCAACATATTTTGTGTGGTTTGACGGCTAGTGTTTAGGGATTACACATTGATTATGAAAAACAAAATAATAAAAAATAAAAATAAAGCTAAAATAACTATGATCCTTCCAAATCCTCAGCGAGTAGCCGATGACCGGAGGATAACAAATTTTGTAGGTGGATCTTACCTAAAGCTTGGATACTATGTAAGATAACAAAATAATTTATTGATTGAATGACTTACACATGAGATAGCATATGTATTTATATTAAATACATAGTTTTGATAATAAGTAACATAATTCAAACCCTAAACCTAAAGAAACCAAACCTACTTTTGTTTTGGATCAAAGCGTTTTCAATTCCTATATTTTTATATTTTCATATGATTCATGTGGTTGCTTGAACAACCATGTCAAAAGAAGCCTTTGCTTTTGGATTAGTGTCAACTAAGGGTGGTAATCGAGTCGTGTTCGTGTTAACCTATTCGGGTTCGTGTGTTAGCGGGTTAGTATAGCCTTTACCCAAACACGACCCATTTATTAATCGTGTCAAGAAACTCAACCCTAACTCAGACCTGCATAACACGTGTAACCCATTTGTGACTCGTTTAACCCATTTAAGTAAATAGGTCAAGCGGTGAATAAAGTTGTTGGTTTGTCGATTTAACTAGTTTAAATACAAAAATGATATAAGGATCTAAAATATGATAAGAATAACATACAAATAACTATGCGACAATTTTCTGAATTATAAGCGTCAATTTTCATAATATCTAAGGTATAAAATTATAACTCACTCATACTAAGTAAATAACAAAATACATTAAATCCACATCCAATATAAAAAACCAGGTTATATATTTTATTTTTAAGATCTTATATACTTAAACGGGTTCACGGTGACTTGTTTAATACTTATTCAACCCAAACACGACCCGTTTATTAAACGGGTTAGACAGGTTGACCCGTTTTTGACCCAAACCTGTTTATCCTCAACCCAAACCTATTTAACTTCGTGTGAGTTCGTGTCGTTTATCGTGTCGTGTCAAGAGTTGCCACCCCTAGGGTCAACTGAATCATCCCTAGAAATTAAACCTCCAAATGGCTTAAGGATAGTCTTTGTAACCACCGGTAAAAATCCGCCTTTATATTAATCAATGATAATTCATTTTCTACGTACAATTTTTTTTATTTGATTACTACAACTAGATAATCTGCTGCACTCACAAACTGCTCATTTGCATGGTCAATGCCTTTGATATACACACTCTTAAGTGACAAAGGAATTCTCACAACAATGTCATACTTGAAACTTCCCGGCATGGTCACCCATGCCAGTTATATCCTCACTCGAGATACATGATGTCTGGTATATATTACCCCTATATCATTAGCGTCATTTCCGAAAGAATGTTTACTATATATATTAGGGTTTTCTCAAAGCTTTGATTTATAACAATATCGATACTAGGTCATAAACCCTAAACCCTTAAAATTAATGTACAAGTTTACAAGGCATAAAAACTCTAACTCTAGAGTATTTTCCGGTTAAAACCCTAGTTTGCAAACCCTATGATTTTATGTAAACGAAATCACAAACTAAAATCTAAAATATACATGAAACCTTTACAAATTACCAAAGTACAAGTTTATCAAGCCAATGTACAAGTCATTGATGCATAGAAGCATACTCTTAACATAAAACTCATTATAAACTATGGTGTATTTAATTTTAATCACATTATACAAACCTTTCAAGCACAAGCCCTAAATATATATATATATATATATATATATATATATATATATATATATATATATATATATATATATATATATATATATATATATATATATATATATTTAGGTAAGTACAACAAATCAATGCCAATGTACAATCATTAAAACACTAACCTTAAACCTTTATTTATATTTATTTACACTTAAATAAACTTAAACTAGTATTTATCTAAAATAAATTAGAAGACCTAACTAAGTATTTACAACACTATACTATAGGTACAACATGCAAAGGCCTAAGTACTACCCTCTAGAGCCTAACGCCCCCTCCCCTTATTACCATAGTTAGAATTGAACTAGACAATTACCATTTAGTTTCCTACATGCTACTTGTAATTACCCTAACCACAATATTTTACTTATACCATAGAGTAACACATCATCCCTTTTACCATAAGATTTTACCATGGTCAAAGATTGGGGCACAACTCATGGCTGGAAACCAGCCACCCTACGCCACCTTAGTCTTCACCACATGCCACTTACAAACTCCAAAGTACCACCTCACCATGTATCATTCTTCCATAACCTGATCACTACAATTTTCTAGAACCATACTTCTTTCATCTATATATAGCGACACACATAGCCATTTTCTATTATCACCATTCAAACCATGCAAAACCTTACACACTCATACACATTCTGATCTAGAGAACACTCATATACATACTGAAACTAGTGTACTAATAGAAGCAAAGGAAAGGTTAAACTCAAGCTTAGAAGGGGTGGAGTTACTTGGAGATAATTAGCAGCTATTAGGAGTTTTCTTCTGGTTTAAGCAACATACTATTTGTAAGTGTTCCCACACTCTTTCTTTAACCATTTTTACATATTTAATATCACCCAGTTATGTTGATAAAACCTATAACATGTAGAACTAGAACTAGCACTTGATTTTGTACACTTACTGATGAAAAACGCACATACATAAAAACCTTTTCGTTTTGCGGTATTGGCTAGGGTAAAAACTATAAGGATTAACCATTAAGTATGTTATAGGATCAGTAGTAAAAACCAAACCCAAGTCATAGTCCTTGCAAAGTTTAAAACTTTTTTTTTTTTTTTTTTTTTTTTTTGTCTTGGCGCAAAAACAGGCCATACGCCCCTACTTGTGCCTTATTTTTCTACATCATGTTAAAGGTATTAGGGCCAACCAAAGTATCTTTGTAAACCCCACCTAGGACACTCTAAAACGCCCCCATAACCTGGTTGAAAAGCCTAGTTTTCATGCATGAAAACATCGCTTCATTAGGGCCATATGTCCTAAAAACCAAAAGCTTCACTCATAAGGTCTTGGGTAAAAACATGGGATTTTTGACAAATGCGATTTTGAACTATTTTAGAAACATTAAAAATAAGTTAAACAGCATTTCACAAGGTTGCATGCAAAAGATATAAAGTTTTATGGTTGGAAAACGAGAATTTCAATTCGTCAAAACTAGCCTAAGTAGCCCTTTTCCATGATTGATATCTCGTTAGATAAAGGGTTGTTAAGTATGAGAGTTACACCATTTTAAAGATCCCGCTGCAAGGATTTTAAAGCCCCAATAACGTCTTTAAAAACTCTTATAGTCTCTTTTATAATCAACCAAAAAGTAGGTGACTCATGATCTTTTCATAAAAAGACCTTGCATGCATTTTACAAAATTTGAGTCGTCGGAGTTATATAATGTTAGATAATGAATTAAAAAGAGTTAATTAACATATTACGATGTCCCTAGGTGACACCGTAAAAGTTAATGAGACAAAAATGAAATTTCCTTAAAACGCGTCGTGGCCAAGTGACCATGTTAATGGACTTGTTTCTCCCTAACCAAAGATGACTAGGATATGATACCTGTACCATTTAGAAGAGCTTACAGCAAAGTTTTTAAAGGGTCAAATGCGCTGTAAAAACACTAGCTTGCCTCGTGTAAAATATGTCCTCGTTTGGCCCTGTTATCGCCCAAAACCAATACTATTCACAAAAGGCACCTAAACCCCCTACTTTAGGAAATCATTGCGACCAAACCGTAAGAGCTTAAGACCTCTAGTTTGAACCATTAGAAAGACCACCGGACAAACTCTTGAAGGGATCAAGAACGTAGTAAAAACCTTTTAAGGTCTCGCTTCTATTTACCCGCACTTTTGTCAATTTAGGCCTAAAACAAGTGAATTTTTCTTATAAAAGTATAAAAATTGTAATTTTTGAAAGATAAAGTTTTCTTGGACTAAAAATGTAATTTCTTCAAAGTTAATTATCCAAGGGCTGATTTTGTCAATAACCCATAGTTGAGGGTTTAAAGTGTCATTTTTGAAAGTGCAAGGGTAAAAACTATAAATATTTAAAATTGTAAACTATAACATTTTGAAAACATAAAATATTTAACAACTTGGGTTTTGATAAAAATTATTATCAATCATCCGAGCCATAAAAATAAGAATGATAAGTATTGCTAATTTTTGAAGAGACTTCATGTTACCTAATTATCAATAAAGCATTATTATCACATAAACTCGAACTCGAATGCTAAAAACATGACATACCAACTCAGGTCGCGAGTCGGAGCAGTTTGTTCATAGTACTTAATTTGTTTTCCATCCAGACTACGATAACACCAAGGTGAGTTCGTAGCCCCATTTTCTATCATTTATCAGTTTTGTAAACTCTTTTGGGGGAGATACATGCTCAACTACTTTCTTTTACTATCACAAATACTCTAAACTTTTTCATATTACTGTGAGTCATAGCCCCTCTTTTCCTTATTTTGAACGTTTTGGGGGAGATACATGCTCAAATATTGCTTGATATGTTTACATTTATTTTAAACTCTTACGAATTATCGTGAGTTCATGGCCCCTACCTTTACTTGCTTTTAAACTGTTTTGGGGGAGATACATGCTTAACTACTCGTTTTTACTTTCACAAGTACTCTATACTTTTACATATTACTGTGAGTTCATAGTCCCACTTTTTACTTGTTTTTTTTAAACTTGTGGAGGGATACATGCTACAAAATCGACACACAAGTATTTTTCTATGCTACACCTACACCTGGTTGCTATTGCTTAAGTACCTACTGTTGCCACTAAAAGTTCCTCATATCATGAACCATTAATCACTTGCGAGTGAACGCGAATATCGTGAATAGATCTATTGGCAGTTGACGCCCCATTTGTGTTAGCCGGATAGGTAACCAAATGCACTTTATTTGAGAATACTATGAGAATGGCAAACTCCTACCAGATGGCATTGTTGCTCACATCATTATTATGATGTTTGTAACTTACGTCATTATTATGACGCGTTCGTGTTAAGCTTTGCGTGTCATGAGGCTTAGGGCAATATACTGTACTGCAATATTACTGATTTTACTACTGCTTATCTTGTGTTCAACTGATTGTTATTCAAACACTATGGATTCACTCAACCTTTGTGTTGACTTTTTTTAGCATGTTTTATCTCAGGAAACTAGAGCACGACCTAGCACGGAGTGGCTATGGACTTTCTTATAAAAAGGGCGTCCATTTTGTTATCATTCACCAGAAAAACTATGTATTTCAGTATTTCCTTTGGGACCTTTATTTTGTAAAACTCTGATTTAAATAAATGAATGATAACTGTTTTATCTAAAACGTCTCTTTTGAGCCGTTTATCTATTATTATGACTGTGATCCATGAAGTAATACCCCAACCTTAATTCCGTTGCGTATACCGAATTTAGGGGTGTTACAGTCTTAAAGCCCCCGACCAAGAGGTAATCGATTTCCATATATGCTGGCAAATGGGCTGTAGATGAATAGGTGTTTTGAGGTCCAAATGTTCCCATCACAAACTTGGAATGTTTGGATCACCCATTCAAAAACTTCTTGTACTTATATATATGCTAGCCGGGTACTAGCGTGTTGCGGGAGAGGATACCTGCGTAATTAAATATTCCGGAGAGCAAATGCTTTTATTTTAAATGTTTTTCGTGAGAATAAACTTATTGATAACATTGCTAGAATTATTTATGGTGATTAATAGATGAAAGATACTATGTATTTTTAATTGATAATTGTATTTTTGTATTATGACATTGTAACAGTATTCATGTTGTGTGCTAAGAAAATATAATAAATATGGCAGGTTACAAGAATAATATTGATGAAATCTAAGGTATGAAAATATTGAATGATAACAAAGATAATATAGTCATTTTGTTACACTGAAATTTTAACTTTTAATATTGTGCTCCACTCACTATATGTGTATAGATATAGTCATATAGATAATGCTTGCTTGTTCACATAAAATATCAACCATTCGAATTAAAAGGAAATCTTAAACGTGCTCTATTTATGGCTATGATATCCTTGCTAGTTTTCATAAAATATCAACCATTAGAAATCTTAAACGTGCTCTACTTTCGGCTATGTTAGTTAAAGCAATTGTCTTGATTAGATATAAAGTTGGACTTTTACTTGGACATGGTAGATCTAGCTAAACAATAAATAAATAAATAAATAAATAAATTCTTTTTAAAGATTTTACCCTGATAAATATATTATATTATTAAGACAGTTAAGCACATAAGATATGAGTATGACTCATATCTAAACCAGTTAAATAAACAAAATTACATCATAATGAAAACCAAAAACTACAATTAATTAATGATAACCAACAAAAAAAAGCCAAACATAGACAATGATCTTCAAATTAACCATCTTTACTCTCGTCATCATCATCCTTGTCCTCGTCCGCGTTAGTACCTTTACTCTCATCCTCATCTTGCATGTCATCCTCTACATCGATAGTAGTACTCAGACTCGCGATATAATCATATTGTTCATCCGCCTCATACACATAAGTAGTAGTAAGCAAAATATCTTCACAATTGCCCTTGCTATCCATTATTTTAGTAGAAGCAAACCGCACAATTTTTTCCTTTCTTTTCTTATCTCTCGCTTTATCTTCCATTTGTTTGTCATTTGAAGTGCTCGGTTTACAAACCTTTTCCTTGTTCTTCATTTCGAGCCCTTGATCTTCCTTTTCGTTTACCACTTTTTCTATCGGAGGAACATTTGAATTCATGCCAACATCATCTTCCAAAGTAGCAATACTACTCAAGACATCAAAAGAATTAGAAACATCGGTACTAGTATCAACCGTTTTACCATTAGGTTCCTTCTCATATTTAGCATTTTCAACATCTTTTTTGGGCCTATAAATGAACAACGGCTTTGATTTATGCCCAACTTGAACACTACGTATCTTATGTCTTGGAGCACTCTTTAATGTATCCGAGATGATCTTCTTTGGGCATTGTTCATTACAATGACCAAGAGCCTTACATGTAGCACATCGCGGAGGTTTTCACTCATTCAATATGGAAAGTACTAAGAGTAGGACCTTCCACATCCAATCTAGGGACAACCACAACCACGCTTTCTTTCAAATCAACATTAATCTTTAAATCAATCAAAGTTATAGCAAAACTAGACATACCCCACGAATCCTTGCACATAGAGCTAGTGTGAGAGTCAAGCATCATTAAGGTGCCAAGTTTAGTTGTAATCATACTTAAACCATCATCCGTGAAGGCTGGAATAGGGACGTCCTGGATTTTTACCCACACTGGGATCAAACTCAAGTCACCTTTACACAAATTTGAGTTAGAAGTCCATTTCCTGAGCATAATACGGATATCGCGAATCATCCAAGGACCATTCTAAAGCATCACTTCCATACACCAAGCTGAATAAACTTGAAGAAAAAGAAGCCATTTGAGTTCATCTTTATCTTAGCTAGGCCAAATTTAGTCCAAGCATTTTTCGCATAATTATTCACCACCCGTTACACAACCTTTTTTCCAAAAAAGTACCCATACACCGTATTTTAAAAGCTATTATTAACTTTAAGAACCAATGACATAGGTATTGCAATATCATCCCCATCACGTGTAGGCGCTTCAAGAGTGCGAAAATTGACATATTTCATTGATGAATCATGTTCAAGCAGTTTGGCATAGTTTTACGACCCATACTAGTATAACTAGTATTAAAAACATTCCCAAATACATCTTTCATGCTTGGAAACTCCTTGTTTATGTTACACCCCAAAACCGGTTTTGAGTGTATAATTACGAGAATGCCATTGTAGAAAGTGACTATGACTTTTATAAGTTAGAAGACTCAATATGATTGCTTAGTTAACGAACGTTAAGTTAGTAGTCAAGTTTGATAGTCAACTATAAGTTTAATGTTAAGTTATAAATATGTGAGAAATCTTATGTGGCTAAAACATAAGAGATGAAACTTGAGGAGGACCACATATGAATCTAGACCAACACTATCAATCATGTACCAAATCCTTTCAACCTCGAATGCCACTGAAGTAATACCATGGAAACCCCAAAACCGACCTAATGATTGATTTAAGAGTAGTTGGAATCAAATTAAGACCCAAAAACACTCCACAAACCGATTAAATACATACGTGTGTCAAGTTAGATGAATTTGAATATCACAAGTTAATCAAACCATTTATAATTGAGAAAGAATGAATTCCCAACTGATATAGCCATATAGAACAAGAACAAACAATTAGCAATAAGCACAATCCAACACCTACTAGCAAATTAAAATCAAAACCCTAAGTAAAATTGAAACCCTTTCCGAATAATAACACTAAACCGATTAGAACCCGCTAAATAAGGCAATAAATAACCCCTGGTAATAATCAGTGCCTAATATTATTGCAACTAACAATTAGAAATCAATTAAACGAATTAGAGTCACGTGAATTGAAGAAAATTAAGGTTTTTACTTTGATCGCCGAATTTGCCAAAAGAGAGGAAACATGGGTTTCCTTTTGCCAATTAGGTGTTGGACACCCACTACAAGAAAAAGGAAAACTGGCTACAAAGAAAATCCCGACGACACCATGTCGTAGGGAAAATGCACTAAACGACAAAAAAAGGGGTTGAATGACACTAAAGAGCGTTGAATTTTTTTAGTAATAAAATGCCGACGACATGTCGTAGGCATTTTAATGGTCAAATTTGACTTTCAACATTTCATCCAATTTTTGGGCGGCATTTTTTCCCGCTTCTAAATCCCTACGACATGTCGTCGGTAAAATAAACACATGCAATTATTAGGGTGATTAACGTTTGATTAGTGTTGATTAATGTTGTGGTTTGTTGTTTCCCTACGACATGTCGTAGGCATTATTAATCGTTTTGTATTTTTATAAATGTCTACGACATGTCGTAGGCATATATTAGCACTTTTGGCGGTATTTTTCCCGCCTTTTGTTTCCCTACGACATGTCGTAGGCATATATTTCCCTAACAACTTTTACATCACAAGTCGATAAACGACTAATATTAGTGCGTACGATTTACATTTCAAACATCAAAACGTATGAAGTACATTACAAATCGATAAAAGTTTAAACATCAAAGTCGTTAAGCGTCTAATATTAAAGCGCACAAATTACATTACAGATCGATAAAGGTTCAAACATCAAAGCGTACGAATTAAATTACAAACCGATACGAGTTTAACCATTAAAGCATACGAATTACTTTAAACCAAGTTGTCACGTTGAATGAAATTAGAAAGAGCATCTCGACCCATCCGTTTAACATGTCATGTATCTCCACAGGTATCACGTTGACATGTCATGCATATCCATAACATCTCGACTCATCGTTTAGCATGTCATGCATATCCATAACATGACAAAGGACATCTCGACTCATCCACTTAACATGTCATGCATATCCATGACATCTCGACTCATCCATTTAACATGTCATGTATATCCATAACAACTCGACTCATTCGTTTAACATGTTATGTATATCCATAACATACCGACACATCCGTGTAACATGTTATGAATATCCATAAAAACTCGGCTAATCCATTTAACATGTTATGAATATCCATAACAACTCGACTCATCCGTTTAACATGTCATGGATATCCATAACATCTCAACTCATCCGTTTAACATGTCATGGATATCCATAACATATCTATTCATCCGTTTAACATGTCATGGATATCCATAACATCTCGACTCATCCGTTTAACATGTCATGTATATCCATAACAACTCGACTCATCCGTTTAACATGTTATGTATATCCATAATTAACATACCGACTCATCCGTTTAACATGTTATGTATATCCATAAAAACTCGACTCATCCGTTTAACATGTCAAGGATATCCATAGCATCTCGACTCATCCGTTTAATTGCCTTGTTTGCCACAAACAATTTGAATATTTTCGTCCCTTCGGTATAACTTTGTTCAATGTTTTCAGCCAACTTTGTTCAATGCTTGTGTTAATTTGGTTATAAATTTATATATGTTATTTAACTTGTACTTTTACAGTTAATTTGGTGCGAGTGAGAGTGGCGCGGGCGGGAGTGGTGATCAGGAGGATGGTAGCGATTCTGATGACGAGGGGCATTAGATCGAGGTATATGGGTTAGTTTGTGTTACTTATCATATGAACTATATTTTGTCGACCCATATCTTGTTATCGTGTAGCGAACATTTTGGCAACTTGAACCTTTTGGATATTGCAACATGTGTGGTTATGGCAGCTAGGTTTAGATGTTATAACACCCGTTTTGTAGACTTTGTATTGTTTTGATGTATTTTGAAGGTATTTAGCGATTAAATATAAGTGTTTATGCCGTTTTGGCCGTTATAAGTTGTTTTGAATATTGAAATCTGGAATTGGTTGCATACAGGTTTTGGTTTGTATACATGTTTTGGTAGATTTTCTCCGGAAATATTTCCGGAAAAAATCTGTGAAACTGCTGCTGTGCAGGCATTTGTGTAGAAGCAGTTCAGCATAATTCCCTACGACATGTCGTAGGGACAAAAAGAATTTAATTTTATATTTTTATTATGCCTACGACATGTCGTCGGTATAATAACAGAAAAATTCGTATGTGCTAAGTATACGTAGACGACATGTCGTAGGTATAATAAAGGATAAGGATTAATTAATTAATCAAAGTGATTAATTATCTTTATTATCCCTACGACATGTCGTAGGGAAATATATAGCTGAAATTACAAAACCATTGACCAAAAAGGGTGTGGGCCCCACCTTGTCGTAGGGGAATGTCGTCGGCACAGTAATCGCAGACGGGCATTCTCGACAAGTGAATGCCTACGACATGTCGTAGGCATAATATTATCCAAACGACTTGTCGTAGGGATTAGCCAAAAAGGAAAAGTGATGTTTGGTGTAGTGACCATACTAAAAGAATTGACCTACAAGTTGAGGGCTCAATTTACTTATAACAAAATTAAATCTTAAACCACACATACGTGGTTAAGTGTGTTGCTTACATAAGGGATAAGACTTAGCTTCGAGCATGTTCTACACACCACAATCATGGATTAAAAATAGAAAGGTTGCTGTAAACAGCAACATTCATTGAAACATGTAAATCATCTGTATAAAATGGCAAGTATTGCATTCAGTAAAGGTGACAATACAATATCACAGCCGAATACCAATGGAGCATTAGTCCAATGGTTGGAGCACTTGTACTTGAGTCAATAGACCCAAGTTCAAGTCTCATCCTTGGCATTTGCTTCATATAGGTACCCACCTCCGCAAAACCTATGGGCACACTGGAGAGACTTTGTGGAATAAGAGCTCAGGGGTCCGAGTCTTGGCTCGTGCTCACTCCAGTTGTGCCCCACTAGGCCAGGAGAGTTGCCGGAGCTATTCCTTGTGGGGTGGACAATGGCTGGTGCCAAAAGGCACACGGGGTCAGGGTGTTCCCCCCAATCTACACCTTTTGTGGAATATCACAACCAAATGGATCGCAGGGAACATAAGAATGACAGTACAGGAAAAGAGCCAGAAAAGTAGAAAAGGCGGATACAAATCATACAATGACCTCGCCACACTGGCTAGAACCGGCATTGCCGCCTAACTCATAGGATTAAAGAACTGTCATGTTGAAAACTGAAACCCGTAATGTGATATCTTGTGATATCTTATTAATTGAATACATATATATTAACCCAACACAACGTAGGCCCTATAAATAAATAAAATGGCCAGGCCGATTAACTTATTGTCTAATAGTTCCAACACCTTAACATATACAATTATTATTTCTTAAATAATTTAGGTTTTGCTAAACTTGTTTTAAAGTCACATTTTAATTTGCAGAATTAGAGAGTAAACGTTACTAATTAAGAAGGAGTCTATATGTTTTCCCATATTGAAAAGTAAATAAAATCCTAATAAGAGACTCTCAAAGTATCTATAGTATACTACTAGCTGTAATATATGAGAACATAAAGCTCCTTTTGACTAAAGACAGCTTTTTTTTAAGCTCCTGTAATATATGAGAACTTAAAGCTCCTGTAATAATGATTCGCGTCGATCATAAGCTGGCGCTTTAGCCTATAACGCACTGTCAAGGAGTGCTCTTGGTAATTTGAGTTGACGCTCTCTAGCTGATCAAGCTAGCTACCTACCCACGGTATTGGTAGTAATATAAGAGCCCTTTTCTCACAAAACGTAACTATATAAACGAGTAGCCATTTTTAAATTTTGCTAACACAAAATACAAAACACGAGCTTAACAGTATATATCCTTTTCCTAACCGTTGCAATATGCAGCGGTTGCATTTCCAAGCAATAAAATTCACTTGCTAATGCCACACTGCGGCTCAGCCGATAAAAAGCATCCCGACCTCAACTGCTTGATCGAGTTAGCGCCTAGCTGCCGAGCTGAGACCAATAACATCCGGGACTGGGCCACAGTTCCTCAAACATTTTAAGACTATGTCGAACATTATATGCTTGGAGAACGATACCGTAAGGATTGTGATCTTGTGCAGAAGAAGCCTATGAATACGCTAAAGGCCTTAAGCTCATTAAAGATGGTAGAGACATTTGGGTGTTCGACATTGATGAAACCACACACTCTAATCTCCCACATTTCGCTTGGCACTTTTGGGTAAAAAAACATCAATTTTAATCATATATGTGCATGGCTTGCTTCTTTTGTTATTGCCAAATTAGCAAAGAGACTAGTACCTAATATATTTCATGTACGTGTTATTAGGGCAATACCATATATATAACCAGACCGCATTTAATGCTAGGGTGACGGAAGCAAAAGCGCCAGCGATACCAGGGTCTCTTAAAATGTTAGTGTGTAAAGCGTTCAAGATCGTGTTTCTTAGTGCGTCACACGACACTTGCACCAAAGCTCGCACCAAAAACCTCAAGGATGTTGGTATTCTACATGGGAGAAGCTTATACTTAAGTCATCCAATCTTTTGATCAAAACGTACAATTATAGAATTATGAGTCAAGAGACTACTGTATTTAGAAAGTCAAAATATAAAATAAAAATGTTAATGAATAATTAGGAACATATACTATATATGGCCTGTCTGCAAAGACGTAGGACAAGGTGGAGAGCGGACTCCTTCTGGAAGGGTACGTCCATCAGCCTCAGCTGGTCCTCAAGGGATGCCTTCCTTATCCTGGATCTTCGCCTTCACATTATCATCTGATCGAGACACATGTTCTATTGAGCAAACCAAATTAGTTTGCCCTCAAGGTGACCAGTGAGTGTGTGAAGAACGCTTTTCCAAGAAGTTGTTAGAGCCTCCCAATTTCCATTATGAGGATTTTTCAATAAAACTTCTTTTAGCTGATCAGTCGTATTCCCTGCTTCCATCATCTTCCTAATCACCTGGTAACGGGACCTTACGTAACTCGGATGACAAATCAAGAAAAATGCATCAAAGAATCGCAATTGCTCCCACGTTTGTTCATCTAAACGTGTTACAAGTTCAAGTTGAACGTTCGTAACCGGAGACAAGAGTACCCTTCTTCGGAGATCATCAATATCAATGTTCAAACGCCGCACTACAAAATCAAGGTTAGCAAAACTTATGTTGATGTCAAACTTGCTTGGAAAATTGAGTGTTTCCCTAATCTTGAGAAAGTAAGAAGGACCCAAAGGTTCCCCCCATGAATCGAAAGTAAGCTTAACTTGCTTGGGAGCAGTGGTTCGGAAAAGGAGGCCGGGTATTTTACCAGTATAGATGAAAGAAACTAATCTTGGAGCATAAACTTGAACGTTGACCTCCAGGCTGGTTGTTGTATTAAGGTATAGGGTCAACCACTTGAGCGAAGCACAAGTGAAAACCATGTTTTTGAACTCCCAATCATGAATTGAGAGTGTCAAACTCTCGAGCACAGGAAACTTGAATTCGAGTGTGTCGAAAAACGAATTGTCAAAAATCAGATCACCCTCAATACATAATTGTGTCACACTTGATAATGAATCCATTTGAAACGGTATAGGCTTCATGTGAGAAAATAGATGCCGGTAACGAAAGGAGCAAAGACTTGGTACATTGTTGATCTCCCAAAGATCGTGGCGTTCTATTGAGTAAATGTCCAATTCGGTAAGACGAAGCCCCCGCAGTAGTTAACCCTAATCTTCTCAAGCAAGCTACAAGTAGATAACAAGGTGTGAAACACGTCTTGATTTATAAAGACGCATTCCAAGTCCAGTACACGTAAAGAAACACAGTTGATGACATTGGCGGAACAAATTCGAAGACGAAGGTTTGTGACACCCACTGATTTGACATGAATTGCATGTAGGCCTTGGCTAGAGAATAACTCATTTGGCAAAATTCGAAAACGAAGGTTTCCTGGGTTGACCGTATACTAGGAGGCATTAATTTAAGGGTAGGGAGGGTATACCAAGCGCGTAGCCATGATTTCGACAAAATGCAAGTGCGCCCGCCTTCTTTTAAAGGCAACAACGATTGAATAAGATGAATCAACTCAACAGGAAGAAAACCATCATCATCTTCGTTGCTAATTCTACTTCTTTTCGACATATAAATATATGTTTCCCCCAAATAGATCGACCTTGTAATCTATCTATCTAAATAATAATAATAATAATAATAATAATAATAATAATAATAATCTCTCTCTTACCTAGAATTCGAATCGATCTCTGCTTTGGAATTGTTTTTGTTTAGAATACCCAGGGATTTTTATAAGAAAACAAGGCGGTAGAATTTTGGAGGAGAAAGTCGGCGGAACTTTGTTGGGAGAATATTCTCTTCTCCTATCATGTACGAGTATATACTAGCCGGGTATCCGCACGTTGCAGCGGCGGTCCCGTGTAGTTATATTTTTTGTCCATTGCAAGGTTTTTTCGACAAATTGCTCTTATAAAAGCGAAAAAAAGAAAGTCCAAACAAATGTTATCAATTGAAAGTTAATATAATTTTAAAAAAGTTAATGCGAGAATCAATTCTCATGTGTAGGTTTTAATGTGTGGTCTTAATGGAGGGAGTATCAGTTTTCAGTTTTTATATACTCAGGTTCGGGTGTGTTGCTTAATTTTAAGCTTGGAATTAAGATCGGAGTTAGGTTCAACATATTTCTCCATTATAATATAGTATGATATGATATACAGTATTAAACTATCATGGTACCTGCGCAAAGAAACGGAATATCAAATGTATAATTTTTGTCGTATATTAATTCTGGTATGCAATGATAGTCGGTATATGACATTTTACCGGTTTGATAGTTCTAAATAAATAAATGCGTGTTTAAATTTTCGTAAAATATTTTAGTACAAATATAGATTTTCATAATTATACTCATTTTAACTTAGTAAAACTTGAATGTATAATGATAAAATTTAGGACTCTAAATTTGTAATATTATTGTAGGTTTGTAACATCTATTTTAACGTTAAAATTTAATATGTCATTAATGTACATTATAAAGTAATTAGTGTAATGTAGTATTTAATTGTGTGAATTACTAAATATAGTAACATGTGTAAGGTTAAAAATTTAAGCCTTCTATTTATCAAAGTCCCAAATGCATTATAAATAGTTATAGATAAGAAACACTGACTCTCAATTTTATTCATCCATGTATACAAAACCCTCCCTTACACTTTTCTTTCTTTCAAATACACAAATTTATATGTCTATAAGGCTTGTTTGTTTGTTTAGTTTTTGTAGTTTAGATGGATAAAGAGTTGATTAACCAAAAAAATATATATATATTCCACCCAATAGTTTGCTAGACATTCTTTTCCTGATATAGACCGCTTGATTTTTCTTTTTTCGTGTGACTTTTTGTTTTTGCACGACTCCATAGAAATGTTGTCAAGTATCATTTTGCACGAGAATGTTTTTTGCATGACTTATATGTTTTTGCTCGACTTTAAATGGTTTTTGCTTGACTGATGTGATTTGTGATAGATAAATTTTATTTTTTATCAATTGTAGAGACTATGGTTGACTTTGAATTTTTAGAAAAAGACAAAATATTTTAAAAAAAAAATTTTTACTCGACTAATGATAGAAAATGTGCTACTTTGAACCATTTTGCTCAACATGTACTTGTTTTTTATGAACTTTAACCACACTTTAACCATAGTTTAACCCAATAATCATAATTATAAAAAATAAATAAATAATTCATAACATAATAAGACACACAAATTTCCTACGGAGTAGTTCTAATGGAATGTTTAGAAAAACTTGTATGTTATATTTTAAGTTATATGGTTTTATTTATGTTGTGTTATGTCTATTTTTAAGGTTTTGTGGTTTATTATCAAGATTCATCACATTTCAAGATATATTTATCCTATTTATGAGCATGATAAGAATACCATTTGTTTGATATAGAGCTTATGCATCTTTGACTCATATAATGGGAAAGAGTGATTTACATATCAGTGTGTAAATTCTATATCTTTTTCACAAGATTCATAACTGCTTTGATGGCACCCGAGAGATCTGTGAAACGGCATGATTTTGGTAGTATCGGTTAAAATTATTCCCAAGTAGATAGGATAAATACCTTAGGAAAGGTAAGAATTTAATCTCCTAGAGTCGTATCCAGAGCGAAGAATGAATTTGAAAATCACGTATACGGGGGAATTAGCAGAGATCGATTCGATTTCAAGGTAAAAGAGAGATTATTATTATTATTATTATTATTATTATTATTATTATTATTATTATTATTATTTAGCGTAATACTCAAAATGCATACATGTTATTGAGTATATGCACAAATTAAATATAACATATATAAAAACATATATCTAATGAATTTAAATTATGTAAAAATATCACATTAAACTACTCAAACAACAAGATTATTAAACAAAATTGATCATACTTTCAAAACCGAGCAAATATAGTTGAGATGTTATTATTTAATAACTTGGTCGTACACGGGTTAAAAAACTAGAATATAATGCTAAATTATTTAATTCTAATATCAAAAATCTGTAAATGCACGAGATTATAAGTTTTAAAATGAAAGCACGATTTATAACTTATAAGTACACACCAACAAATTTAATTAGAATATAATTATTGGTTGTACTTATAGTCTAAATTATGTGTTTAAATACCACACTTGCAAAATATTAAACATTGTTATTATATACCCGTATATTAAAATAAAAATTAAAACAAATTTAATTCATAAATAAATCTCGTGCATGTACGGGACTTGTAACTTTTTTTTTTTTTTTTTTTTTTTTTTTTTTGCGATATAAAAATTGAATGTAACGTGATTCGTGCCTGAAATATATCATCACATGATTCCCAAATTGTGCTTCCCAAATCGACATGAAACACGCATCAAGAAAGTCAAATGAACAAATACTCGTAACTAAATAAGCGCTTTAAATTAATACAAGATTGTTTTTTGAACAAATTAATACAAGATTACAATCCTAATTTGAGTAATACAAAAAAAAAAGTGTGAATACTTAAATTTTATATAGAAAATGAGTGTTGTACCTACTAATCATGCATACAAATAAATCTAAGACTAAAATACACCGTTGGTCCCTAAACTTGTAGTGGAGGATCGCGATGGGACGAAACCGGGCATATTCATCGTCGGGGGTCCCTATTTCAAGGTTTTCACTCGCTACAAGTCCCTTTGACCATTTGCCGTTAGTCAAGGACATCTCAAGGCGTTACATTTGTCTTTAGTCCAAGGGTAATTTTGACATTTCCATATTTTAATTAAAAATTTCTTAATTATTGGCACAGGTAATGTAACCCTCTTCCCGCCCCAATAAACACATAGTCTGTATTATCAATCGTCCCAGAACTTTCGTTACAAGAATCATCAGAATTCACAAACCCTAATTGCATGTCACAAAACCCCTGTTTATCGATCATAAAACCAAAGGCATGGAGTTTACCCTATGGAAAGTAAGAAGACAGTCAGGTTATCCAGTTGATGATACCGTCCTATACGACTCCGCTAAGAAGAAATACGGTACTGTTTTTTTTTGTTGATTACAGTCATTGGAATTTGTAATTGTGGTATTTATTGTTTCCCAATTAAGTTTATAGAATGCTTCAAACATATATTGACATGTTTTCAGGTGGTAGATCTAAAATGTTTAGTATGAGGGTTCATCACAATGGTGTCTTTAAGTACTGGCCTGGTAGAATATACGTTGGAGGTATGGAAAGTTTAGTTGATTTGGTTGATGTTGATAGTGTGTCAGTTGAAGAGTTGGATGTGCTTATGTATGAATTGGGTTATGAGCTGGGTTCAAAAAATTACTATTACTTTGTTAAGCCTGGTAGTAATTTAGATGATGGTTTGTATAGCTTAAGTGAGAGTGCTAATTTAGAAATATTGAAAGATCTTGTTGATGACCATAAGATGATAGAGGTTTATGTTGAAAATGGTAAGACAACATTAGACGTTGATCAAATGTCACCAAAGTCAATTAGGACAGTTATTGCTGATGTGGATGCAACAAAGAAAAAGGCAGCTCTTGCTATTGTTCCATATTGCTCAAAGAAATTGTTCTTAGAAAACATTGTTAATAAGTCTGTGGTAGAGGACTTATGTGAGGTTACAGATCAACCTTTGGAAGTCAATACTTTGGTACAATCTAGTCAGATGCCAGAAACACAACCCTTGTTTCCAGCTGTAGAGGTCTGTCATACTGAAGATATTGCAGGTGATGTCAACAAGCATATAGATAAACATATTGAGCATATCCAAATAGATAGTCCTGAAGAGGTATCTCAAAATGATCAAGAGTTTGGTCATCATGAGGAGGAAACATGTAATCCTGTGGATCATATCCAAAAAGGTAAATCTGTGCAGGTTAGTGAAATCGATGAAGCTGTAAGTGATGACAATGTGAGTGAGACAGACACTTATATGAGTGACGATGATGATATTGAAAACAATGGTGATGGAAACACAGTTGTCGATGAGGCTAATACTTTTGAGGAGCCTGATTTTGATGTTAATCTGTTCAAAGTGACCGAGACTACAGATTTACCATCTATAGGTACCACCAGCCAGCTACCACATGATTTTTTTAAGAAAAATGAGTTGGATTTGTTAGATGATAATGATTTTGCAAGTGGTTCTGAGAATGAGGATGAGTATGTTATTAGGAGGAACAAATTGAGGGCATACAAGAAACAAAAGTTAAGTGAGGCAGCACAAACAGAGGACGAAATATATTTTTTCTGTGGTCAAAGTTTTGTAACTGCAAAAGAAGTGAAAGATAGGATCTACATGCTTTCAATAAAGACTAGGAGGAAATTGCAACTAATTAAGAATGACAAACAGAGAATTAGGGTTAGGTGTCTCGAACAAATACCTGTTTGTGGAATAACCGAAGGTTCAGGGCTGGGGAAAGTCCCAAAGAGGAAAAATGGTCCGATAACTAGAGGCCTCGGTAGGGATGTGTATTTGCGAAAGCGCAAGGAGCAAGTAACAGAGTGTCCATGGTTGTTGTATGTAGCCAAAAATACAGATAAAGGTGTATGGATTGTTCGAACTTTCAAGGATGAACACAGATGTTTGCAATCAAGAGATATTAAAGCTTGTGACTACAAGTTTCTTTCGAAGTAAATAGTTGACCAAGTTCAAGTCAATCCAGATATTCCAATCAGGGCTGTTCAAGATCAGCTCAGTAAACAGTTTGAAGTTCAGGTGTCTATGCAAAAAGCGTTAAGGGCAAAAAAACAAGGCAGAAAATGAGATTAGGGGTGATCATAAGCAGCAGTACACCCTTTTAAGAGACTATGTTGAAGAGTTGCAGAAAACTAACCCAGATACAACAGTTAGGATAAGTGTACAAACTGCAACAGATGCAACAAGTCCAACCAGAGTTTTCAAGAGAATGTATGTATGCTTAGGCGCATTGAAGGAAGGATACAAAGCTTGTCAAAGAGAGTTGTTGGGGTTAGATGGTGCTTTTATGAGGGGTCCTTTTCCTGGCCAGCTTCTAACAGCAGTCGGTATAGACAGCAACAATGGAATATACCCTGTAGCATACGCGGTTGCAGAGGCTGAAAGCAAAGACTCATGGATTTGGTTTCTTGAATGTCTAAGAGATGATCTTGAGTTGCAACGAAACTCAAACTACACTTTTATCAGCGACAGGAAAAAGGTGATGTTACCATTTTGTTGATTAGAATCACTTGTATTTTCCTTATATGCAAATTGTATTAGTAAGGAATTGATGTTTATTTGTGCAGGGTATCATTCCAGCGTTAGCAGAAGTATTCCCTAGTGCTGAACACAAATATTGTTTGAAGCACATCCATGATAATATGAAATTGCAATGGAATGCTAAAGCATACAAGGAACATTTGTGGAGATGTGCAGCAGCAACAACCGTCCAACAATTTGAGGCAGCCATGCTGGAATTCAAGAGTTTTAGCGAACCTGCCCATGCTTGGTTAAGTAAGATACCACCAACTCATTGGTGAAGGTCGCCTTTTTCAGGTACCTAACCTAATCTATGTCTACTTGTACATCTTTTGTTCTACGGCATTTTTAAGGAACCTAACCAAACAAGTTGTAGGGAGGGCTCATTCTGATGTGCTACTTAATAACATGTGTGAGGTGTTCAATGGGAAACTAGTGGGAGGTAGGCACCAACCGATCATTACTGCTTTGGAATACATTAGAGAGTACTGTATGAAAAGAATAGTGAACGTTGTGAATGTGATTCAAAAATGTGCCGGAACATTAACACCAAAGGCAACACTCATGTTAGATGCAATCAAGAAAGAGGCTTATAAGTACACTGCTTTACGGGTTGAAGGAGAAAAGTATGAGGTCAGTGGATGGGGAGACAAGTGTGTTGTGAATGTTGAAGCTAGGGCTTGTACATGTAGAAGATGGGAGCTTACAGGCATGCCATGTAAACATGTTGTTGCTACCCACCGGTGTATGAGGTTGAATGGAATGCAAATAGGATCTGTTGAATCATGGGTTCATCCATGTTACTTGCTTAAGACTTGGGAAGAAACTTACAAACACCACATCCAGCCAATAAACGGTTATGAGCATTGGTATAAGTCACAGGTGCCTACAACCATTCTTCCACCTAAACATCATAAACCATTAGGTAGGCCACGAAAGAAAAGAACCAGGGCTTTTACTGAAAATGATAATTGTGAAAAAACCAGTAACTTGTCACAGTCTGGTAAGAGTGTGGTTTGTGGTATTTGTGGCAATGCTGGTCACAACAAGAAAACATGTCTTGGGCAAGGAGGTGTAACAGGAAGTCAAGGCACTACACAACAGTCTCAAAAAACAGGTTCATCCCAGCCAAAAGTTACATCAAAGAAGAAGGCAAAGGTTACAGGTGACAACTATGCAGGTAATGATCAACCAAGTGTGGTCCAGTCTCAATCTGGAAGTCAAGTTGATGCTGCTTCTGGTGGGTCTCCAAAGCAATTCTGGACTAAGACCAAGATTATAGCAGCAAAGCTTTCTTCACCACAAAAAATTGCTAGTTAAGCATATGAAAGCCAATGTTATCCATCGAATATGTATTCCCCTAAACAATATTTGCTGTGTTTAAACAATGTATGTTTATGAACTTCGTAGACTCCAAAATGTTATGCATTTGGAAATATATCCATTTGCGTTATGTATGAAATCATGTCATTTTAGTGTATGGGTTTAATTGTGTTTTTATTGTATTGTTTTTAGAGTCTTCATACATCTGTGTTTTGAGTTGGTTACTGTTATTGTATTATCACAAACACTAATGAAGGATCAACGATGGATGAACAACACCATATGGAGTTTATGTTGATACTCAAAAGTGGTGTCTGGTCATCCATCCTTGAGACTTCATATGTCTATGGTTCTCTATGGTTGTTGGATCTGTTGAACTTGGATTTGTGTTTTGAGTTTAGTTACTGTTATTCTATTATCACAAACACTAATGAAGTATCAAAGATGGATGAACAACACCATATCAAGTTTATGTTGATGCTCAGAAATGGTGTCTGTTCATCCATCACTGATCATTCATCCATCTTTGATACTTGTATCTGGGTTTCTAGTTGGATACAGTTATTCTATCATGACAAACAGGAATGAAGGATGAAATATGGATGAACAACACCATATCAAGTTTATGTTGATACTCGAAAGTGGTGTCTGTTCATCCATCTCTCATCATTCATCCATCTTTGATACTTGTAGCTTTGTTATGAGTTTGATCATTTTACTAAGGTGTGGTTTGACTTACATAATATTTGTGTGGCAACTAAGGTGGGTTTGATCATTTATAAGGGGTAGGAGAAAGTATTAAAGGCATAACACTCAAAAAGACTAAAGGATAAAAGTAAAACTACGAATACTGTAGAAGGACCAAACTACATAAAAACTTGACTTTTCAAAAGTCAACCATCGCCACACTTCTACTTACACATCGCCACACGTCTACTTACACAGACCATACATACCACCGACTGAAAAGGCAAAAAACCACCTACATTGCTAACCCACTAGATAAACCAAACACAGACGGCAAAGATGAGTATCCAGGAGACAACACAGAAATTCCTCAGTCGGCAGAGTTTCTCCTTCTCAAGGAGGAGTTCAGTTAGGGTATCGGCTTGAGTAGCCTCTAGCTCATTTGCCCTGGCGACTGCGTCCATAGTATCCATGGTCTCGCTGATGAGGGCTTGTTGGCATTCATGCAACGCCGCCTCATTACGCTGGATATGCCTTTGAAAGTAGAGGAACACCTCCCTTGCTTTGGTGGTTTGTGGTGGATCCAACCACCCATTTATGGGACACCTGGATCCCTAAAAAATCAGAAAACAAACGTTTGAACACACTTAAAAGCTGACTCCAAGATGAAACTATTAACTAAACATGTTAAATTAAAAAAATACAACCAGTAGAATGCTAGCCAACCTGAACAGGACATGCATAGTATCGCCTGCCGGCGTTGACATTATTCCAGCAAGTTTTAACTACAGCTAGCCTACCACAAGCACAACGAACCATTATTAAAAGTAGATCGGAAAAATTCAGGATAAGATTTAGTTTTGGTAGAGGAGACTTTAGGGATGAGTGGTGAATATGAGTTGCTTTTATTAGGCTCTATTTACTGTCGCAGCCACAGAAAAGTGTATCGAGCAAGCTTTGAAATATGGAAATGTCAAAATTACCCTTGGACTAAAGACAAATGTAACGCCTTGAGATGTCCTTGACTAACGGCAAATGGTCAAAGGGACTTGTAGCGAGTGAAAACCTTGAAATAGGGACCCCCGACGATGAATATGCCCGGTTTCGTCCCATCGCGATCCTCCACTACAAGTTTAGGGACCAACGGTGTATTTTAGTCTAAATCTAATAATTTGATTTGTTGATTTAAAAAAATTGATTGGTGGAAATTTAGAGAGCAAAGTAGTTAATGCAATTGTACAAATGATTTATGCATTAAGTATATATTTAGTCTTGTGTTGTAGGTCTAAATAACATAACTCTTTTATATATATCCGGTAAATATTCGTGTCTTGACCAAATATGGTCTAGTCGTAATATAATTCCAAAAAAGAGCCCATTTTTACACAACATAACTTATATAAACATGCCATTTCATAACATGAAGATGCAGCGTACCATGCACGCCCCAAAACAAACCATGACGACCTTCACATTCTTTTCTCTTCTCCTAACCATCGCAACAGCCTCCGCGCTTCCGAACAACGTAATCCACTAGTTGAAGCCACATTCAGGCTCTGCGGGCCACAAACATTCTAAACTTAATTGCGTAAGTTGGCGGCTAGCAGTTGAGACCAACAACCTCAGGAACTGGACACAAGTTCCCGCAACATGTGAAGCATGTGTTGGTCATTACATGCTTGGAAAACAGTATCGTCGAGATGGTTATGTTGTTGCCCATGCAACTTACGAATATGCCAAAGGACTAAACCTCGCCAAAGATGGCATGGGCATTTGGATTTTTGATGTCGATGAAATCTCCTTTTCTAATGTCCCGGATTTTACTCGTGACACCGTTGCTTTTGGGTAAACCCTAGCTATTCCAACTTGTGTTCCTTATAGGTTCTATCGTGTTTCTCACCGGAACACGCGACACATACACAGAAGCGCGCATAAAAAACCTAAAAGCAGTTGGTTATACTACTTGGGATAAACTCATTCTTAAGTAAGTTATCAATTCATATAAGAGTAAATTACACCATTTGTCCCTATGGTTTGCCCAAAATAACACCGCAAGTCCCTTTGTTTTTATTTTTGCGTCATGAGTCTTTATAATGAAGTTTGATAACACCATCAGTCCATATCTCTAACGATCGTTATCTTTTTCCGTTAACTACCACATGTGCCTTACATGTGCTGTCCATTTCTAACGATCGTTAGCGTTTTGGCACGTTTTCGTCTGTTTTTGCAAATTTTCGCATGTTTTTTCACGTTTTCGTCCGTATTTGCCCGCTTTTGTCTGTTTTTGCACGTTTTCTTCCGTTTTTACACGTTTTCGTCCGTTTTTTCACGTTTTCGTCCGTTTTTGCACGTTTTCGTCCGTTTTTACACGTTTTCGTCTGTTTTTGCATGTTTTCGTTCATTTTCGCACATTTTTCGTCCGTTTTTGCATGTTTTCGTCCGTTTTTGCACGTTTTGTCCGTTTTACACGTTTCATCCGTTTTTACACATTTTCGTCCGTTTTTGCACATTTTCGTTCATTTTTTCACGTTTTCATTCGTTTTTTTACGTTTTCGTCCATTTTTTCATGTTTCGTTTGTTTCTTCACGTTTTCATGCGTTTTTGAACGTTTTCATTTGTTTTTGCATATTTTCATTTGTTTTTACATGTTTTCTTCTATTTTACATGTTTTATTCCATTTTCACATGTTTTCATCTATTTTTACACGCTTTTACATGTAAATAGACAAAAACGTGCAAAAACATGCAAAAATGAACGAAAACGTGCGAAAATGACGAAAACGTGCGAAAACGAATGAAAATGTGCAAAAATAGACGAAAACATGCAAAAACAGATAAAAACGTGTAAAAACGGACGAAAACGTAAAAAATGAACGAAAACATGAAAAAACGAACAAAAACGTGAAGAAACAAATAAAAACGTGCAAAAACGGACGAAAACGTAAAAAGATGAATGAAAAGGTGAAAAAACGAGCGAAAACGTACAAAAACGAACAAAAACATGCAAAAACGGATGAAAACGTGTAAAATGGACGAAAACGTGCAAAAACGGACAAAAAACGTCCGAAAACGGATGAAAACATGCAAAAACGGACGAAAACCTGAAAAAAGGAACAAAATTATGCAAAAACGAACGAAAACGTGTAAAAATGGACGAAAACGTTCAAAAACGAACAAAACATGTAAAAACGGATGAAAACGTGCAAAAACGGACAAAAACAAGCAAATACGGATGAACACGTGCGAAAACGTGCAAAAATGGACGAAAATGTGCAAAAACGCTAACGATCGTTAGAAATGGACGGCACATGTAAGGCACATGTGAGAGTTAACGGAGAAAGCTAACGATCGTTAGAGATAGGGACTGATGGTGTTACCAAACTTCATTATAAGCACTCACGACGCAAAAATAAAAACAAAAAGACTTGCGGTGTTATTTTGGGCAAACCATAGGGACGAATGGTGTAATTTACTCATTATCACTTATTCGATTGTTGAAATACACATGTTCAGGAAAGTCGGGGATCAAGGAAATGTCGTGGTGTACAAATCGAGCAAAAGGAAAGAGTTGGTCGATGCCGGATATAGAATCCGAGGTAACATAGGTGATCAATGGAGCGATATAATACACAGTAAATATTAAACAAGTTGCAAAGATAATATTAAAGATGATCAAATCAAACTGAGATTTGGATAAAGCAACATGGGATTTGATAAGATCTTGCAAGGATATGGTAACAACAGATATTCATCCCTTCGAATATTTGCTTATGAGAATAAAAAATAATAGGTCCCAGTAATATATTTCATGATTCAGTATATCTTTTCATTCATTGCATCTTCTCCATATTTCGTCTTATATATAGGAGTAATTGTTAAGTGATTTGAACACACCAATTTCCCTCTACATTCTCATCTATAGCTTAACACTCTTAAAAGAGTGTCTAAGTATTCTTATGCAAACATAGCAATATGATCAATACTGACTTGATTGTCGGAGGGGGTTCCCCCGGGCTGAGCCCGGGGACCTCTCTAACGATTTTTTTTTTTGTCTTTTCAGCACTGTTACCGAAGACCCAAAAGTCAAGGTCAAAGCGAGTCAGACGGCCAAGTCATCACCTTGACGACTATGCGGATTTTGGTAGCATCAGCTACCCTGGTGATCGCACGTTTAAGTTCCCCGATCCTACGTACTACATTGGTTAAAGTAGTATAATTGCTATTGTTACAAGTTTGCATGAATAAGACTAAGATCAAAGTTAAGCAAAGTCTTTATCATTATCATTATGCATTCGACCGAGTTTAAAAGTTACCATATGGAGTAGTTTTGTTATAGATTGACAAAAGTCATGACTTATGTTTTCAACTTTTCATCAATAACTACAAAACATAGCTTTTAGAAAAAGCTTACAAAGTTCAAGTAAAATGTAGCATGAACATGACCATCATAAGTCAAACAAATACAAAAAGATAATCACAATATATAAAATATTACTATTGCGTAAGGTTCGTGAATCTTGAGTTTATAATTAAGTTATTATTTAATATGTGTACATTTGTTTTTTTATCGCTACACCTTATTTTATATTTTAAATTTCCTCCATTTGTGAGGTGTGATATGAAATGTAATCTTTGTTCAAAAAAAAAAAATATTATATTCTTAACTAGTGTGAGATAAACAAATGCGTTTATATAAAGGAGTAATTTTCATTTGCTTATTATTTTTTCAGTGCTTACCAATGGGCAAATCCTCATCATACATTTAGTTTGATCTAGTATGGATTAATCTAAGATTTAATAGATAAACTTAAGTCCATGTATTTTTTTTGTCTTTTTGTCTTTATTTTGTTTTTTTCTATTTTTTTGTCTTTTTTTTTTAATTCACGTCTTTTTTTAATTTTTTTTAAGTCACGTTATTCACCTTTTTTTTTAATTCGCGTTTTTTTTTCTTCGCTTTCATATATTTTCGTTTGTTTTCATGCGTTTTCGTCCGTTCTCATACATTTTCGTCCGGTTTCTTACGTTTTCATCCATTATGCATACGTTTTCGTCCGTTTTCATACGTGTTTTTACGCTTTCATTCGTTTTCGTCCGTTTTCATACATATTCGTCCGTTTTCTAACGTTTTTGTCCATTTTCATACGTTTTCATCCATTTTCAAATGTTTTCGGCCGTTTTCAGACATTTCATATGTTTCAGAATATCACAAGTGATATTTTGTGATATTCAGATGATCACAAGTGATATTCTGTGATATTCAGAATATCACTTAAGTGAGTGTTCCGCGAGAAAAGAGAGGGATTCAAACCCACCGCATAGGCAGCTTTCGAATAGGCCTTGATTACACCGAGTCTGCGGCTGGCACTCGAGGAACCACGGGGCACTCCATACAGAGCAAACAATCCCAGTGGGAGTAGTGACTAGCGTTATAGGTCGTTGGGCGGCCGCAAGGTTGCCACGAGTAAGTCAGTTTAGGGGACCGAAGGCAGTTCTCCGTGGACCGGACACATAGCTTACCAAATCAGTTGACTCCTTAACCTTGATAGGAAGATGGCTTATTCAATAATTTGTGCATAAGGGTAAGGAATAGCATTTCGTCGGAATACATCCTGTCTTTTCACCTTAGTAGTCCTATGGCGCACATGAGGGATGTGACCTATGTTAGGTCCATAAAATAGCACAACTTTTGGTCAACCATGTTCCCTACGTACCCTCTCGTTATTCCTATGATTCCCCGTTGCAACGCCTGCTTGACTAGCTCAAAAGGAGGCAGCTGGAGTGTGTAGATGGGCTTTGTGTCGGTTTGGGGTACGGTCAGTTCACCGGGAGGATCGCCACAAAAGGCCACTCGCGCCACAGAAGTGGTATATAAGTGGTTATCCTTAGCAGAGTGGTGAATATCACAAGTGATTTTCAACTAATGTTTTGTAACATGAAATCGCAAGTGATATTTAGAATATCACAAAGTGATATCTAGAAAATAACAAGTGATATTCATAATATCACAAAGTGATATTCAGAATATAACAAAGAGATATTCAGAAAATCACAAGTGATATTCAGAAGTGATATTCAGAAATTCACAAAGTGATATTCAGAAAATCACCAAGTGATATTCTGAATATCACAAAGTGATATTCAGAAAATCACAATATCACTTATGATAGTCACTAACGTATGAAAACGAACGAAAACGTAAGAAAACGGACCAAAACCAAAACGTAAGAAAACGGGCGAATACGTATGAAAGCGTAAAAACACGTCTGAAAACGTACGAAACATATGAAAAATGGACGAAAACGAAAGAAAACTGATGAAAACGGACGAAAACATATGAAAACGAATGAAAAGGGACGAAAACGTATGAAAACGAACGAAAACATATGAAAACGGGCGAAAGCGTATGAAAACAGACGAAAACGTATGAAAGCGAAGAAAAAACACGAAATAAAAAAACGTGAATAACGTGAATTTAAAAAAAAATAAATGCTAATTGAAAAAAATAATAAAAAAAAATAAAAAAAAATAAAAAAAAAATAGAAAGAGAAAAGAACGACAAAAAGACAAGAAAAAAATATGGACTTACGTTTATATTTTAAATCTTAGGTTAATCCCAACCATTAGATCAAACTATATGGATAGTGAAGATTTATCTCTTGATAAGCATGGATTTGTGGGTAAACAAAATAAAATGACTCTATGTTTATGATTTAGGGATTGTCTCTAAAATGAATACTATTGTTGCATAAAATATATATTTATTTCCTTATATAAAATAAAAGTAACTTAGAAAATTAGTAGTATCAACTAACATCAAAAAGTTTATAATTTGTGACTTAATAAATGCGTATAACTATTACTTTAAGCATGTTTACAATGAATATATCAAATTGACCTGATAAACCCGACAAGCTAAGATGAAATCGAATCAACTCGACTTTATAAGGTCTTATCAGGCTTGGATCGAATCAGGTCGACCTATTTGAAACCTTTAAGCACTATGGTGCTATGATGTATATTCAGCATGTATGTTTTCTAATTTAATTTGTGTTTGATTGTAGTGTTGGGTATGCCCAAGACCAATTATATTTTGGTTATTTATATTACGTGCTTTTATAACTTCTGGTGGCACAAGCTTTAAGTCATTAAATAAATGTAATTATTAAAAAAAAAAAAAAAAAAAAAAAAAAAAAAAAAAAAAAACTTTATTTTATATAAAACAATTCGTCAATTTTTCTAACTATCAATATTAACTAAGTACTATATAAATATGATAATTTTACTTTGTTTAATGACTTAAAGTTTCTGCCACTATGACACAAGTTACAAAATTCGTTAATATACTAATTATAAATCTCGTGTGTGCAATATTGGACTTAACTAGGATTGTTTGAAATTAAAAAGTTTAATGTAGTTTAACATTATTCTCTTTTTAAAAGTTCAATGCTTTATTGTAATTCTATTAATCAATGTTTATTTACAGTCAAGTCTCAAATTAAAAAAATAATAATAAAAAAAAAAGTTCACAAAGCCATGTGTATTTTCATTTTTATTTTCCACTAAATTTTTAGAAAGTTTGATTAAACAAATTTAAATTTGACTTTTATTAGCCAAAAAGAGGGCTGGATTTTGCAATTGAACTCTCTTATTGAACAATAAAAGGATGAAGTGTCACAAAACATATATAAAAGATTTCATCGTTTGAAAAAAAATGTTAGAAAAAATTTGTGCAATAACACTAGAATACTTGAAAAATGTAATGGTCAATTAGCCATTTTATAGTCATCGGACTTGGACCATAGTCTAAAGAACACTCAGAACTAGAGGTGCGCAAATTAACCGATTTTTAAACTGAACTGGAGAAAAAAACCGTAACCGGTTTTGATAAAACGGGTTTTAATATAACCGAACCGGCGGTTTGAAAACCGGTTTACATGTTTAGATTTTAACTGGTTTGAACCGAACCGGTTCAGGGTCATGGAACCACTTATTTATGTCCAAAACCGATTTCAAACCGAACCGGTTCGAGTCAAAACCAATTTTTGACCATTTGACTCAAACCAGAACCGTTTTAAAAACCGGTTCGATTTTGAATTTTAACCGATTTGTGCACCTCTACTCTAAACACATAACACAGCCCAATAAAAGGAGACCAATATAACATGTAACTTTGGCCCTTTTCAACAATACATAGTTTTAAGTTCGAATTTCAAAGCTTATTTATTACTCTATTTAACTACTAGTACAATTTTAACTTTTTTACTCTCCATCTAATTTTAGGTTTCAAAAAATAGAGTATGCCAAGTACATTTTCATATTGTGAGAGGCGAAATTGAACTAGACCTTTGGTCACTGGGAGCCTAGAGTCTATCTGCACTTTTGAAAGACCGGGGATGAAAAATGCAATCTAAGCAAACCACAGGAACAGTTTTTGAATTTACTCTGTAAATAATTTTAACCAAAATCCTACTATCTCACTCGCGACATACTTCACAATCAACCAAACAACCCATCCACTATACGTGATGACGCTGGTATTATGACGACAGAATGGACTGCAATGCCAATTTTTGCTGGGGCTGCAGGGCAGACCATGTTGAAGCCAATGTGGCAGGTGGTAGCTTCTGTTGAAGCTGTCTCAAAATACTGATTATGCGACTTATGGTTTGATCTGAAGCAAGATCCTTACCAGCACATAGAATCTACACCAAAAAAAAAAAAAAAATTGAGATTATTTTCAAACACAAATTGTAATGGTACACTCCATAGAAAGAACCAATCAACGGAAGTACACAAACCTCGGCAAAAATGGAAAGAATTTTAGGAAGGTTTTGATTGTTGGGGCCTAAGAGTACCGCATCTGACCTGTAAAACGAGATAGGTTAATGATGTCAAATGAAAGTAAATAGGATATTTGATTAATAATGCTGGTAATGTGTATTTTTACTTACCTTTCAACCATTACAGAAAGCAACTCATGAACAGCTTTAGCCTTGATAACATCTACTTTTATTGGCAAACAATTTTACCATGCAGGAATAACCTGTCAAAAGATATATTGTAATATACAAATGTTAACGCCATTGTCATTTGGCAAATTTAGTAGCAAATTTAGATGAAAACACGAAAACCCTTCAAAGAGAAGAAGTCCTAATAAAAGCAAAAATAATACAAATAAAACATTAGACAAATTGGTATATAATAATAAAGGAATATTGAATAAATTTTGATAATATATTAATATGTAACACGTTGTGATCCTTTTGGCATATTTGCATGCTTTGTATTTTCATGGTATTTTGTTAACTAGGCAAACAAAATTTTGGAAGATAGAAATTTCAACCCCTTTTTCTTGTAAATGGGACAATTCAGGTCAAACAAGTAAATAAGACTGATATAGCAAATCCTTAATATTTTGCGGCATTGATTAGACATTAATGAAATAAAGCTATATTACATGAAAAGTAAATCTTGTACAATATATATGAGAAAATATTTTCACAATCTCCACCAAAATTATAGTGAGCTCACAAACCTAGCTTGTGTAACCGCCAGTAAATTTATATATAGTATCAAAAATAACAGCAATAAATAACTAACAAGAATATGTAGATCTATGAAAATAAACAAAGCAAGGACCTACCTGAGCTGAATCAATACTATCACGATGAAAATGACAAACTTTCCCTAAAGTAGAAACAGCATTATCATATGCCATCACGTTATCAGGGTGAAGAGCATTAGGGTGCCTTATCACAGCATTTAGCCTTGTAAGAACCTCTGCGAAAGCAAGCAAACAAGTCAATATAAAATGTAAAGAGTGTTGATTGTTATCTAGATGATATCCAATTTACCTCCGATAAGAGGCTTTATGACAGAACCTCCATGTTCTGCACATACACCAAGCCCGTATACATCCGCCTGAAAATATGATCCAAAAGGGTAAGTTTGTAACTAAGTAACTAGTGACAGAATCAAGATTGTAATCATGCAGAGTGCAGACCTGTCAGACATCCGAATTCTCATCATTGCATGCTTCAAGGACTAAGGGAAGATGCGTATCATAGTACCTGGTTTTAAATAAAATTAAAAATTAAGTTAACGTACGAAATTAAGGTAGCCATTCTTTGAAGAAATGTAGAGGTAGAAATTAAATCAATAGTAGATGGGTCGATTCAGTAACTAATTATCTCAAAAGTGCAAACGTAAAAAATCAAAATATTAGTATTAAAAAATGGGTCAAATGGGTCAAATAGGTCAAGCTGATCAAAAGTCAAGGATTACAAAGCCGTACTACGCAGTGTTGTAAAACAAGGATTACAAAGCCGAGTAATCAATTACTTGCTACAAGGTCAAAACTTGAACTCACTCAGTCAAAATGCGGTCAACTTGGTAAAAGCTCAGTCAACACTTTGTTAACTTGGTCAAAACTCGGTTTGAAGTATTTGAACAATTGTGTTAAAAGTTCTACTTTATAAACATATTTCTATAATTCTAGAACAATTCTATGGTCCTATGAACAAGTCATACATATAATTTCAAAATTTGTATATAAACATAATCAGAGTACTCCCAATCTAGGCAAATTACTCACTCGAGTACCGCCTAGAGAGATTTATTTAATTGAGTAGATTATAACTTGTAATATGACATAATTGAGTAGAAAGCAAATACAGAGTGGTATTTGTACCTTAGAGCTGCTTCACAACACTGTTCTGCAACATCGTCAAAGATGCAAATAGCAATTCCTTTTTCTTCAGCTGTTTTGTCCTTGCCCTTCAATTAAGCGATATTGTGCATCATTATTTACCCAAATAACTAAACTCCTCAAAAGAATTTGGTTAACTCAAAAAAAATCCAGGAATAGCTAGCATTGGCTACTTACCAGCATAGGCATCAGATAGGACGATAGCTCTTCAAAGAAAGGCAAGAAAGAGGCTTTAAAGGTTTTTACTAGAGTTCCCAAGACTTCACCAACCTGTAACAACGAAAGGTGAGTCAGAAAAGAGAATTTATATGATTCAAAGTTTCAAACAAATTATGGTTTTACTTCATATTGGAAATGGGAAATTCGATCCTTTAGTTACGAATGGACCAATTTGAGTTATGTTAGATCTCTGATGGACCAAATGTTTGAAATAAAAAAATTGACTACAGAGAAATGGCTTAAAATGGTAAGTTGGAGGGTTTCAGGTCAAGCCAACCCATCCCAACCAGCCCCTATTGCCACCTCTACTAGTTCTGATCAATAATGTCAAAAAAACTTTTTACAGGAACCTTTCACAAAATTCCCAACTAATAGTAAAATTATCAACTAATCAGACTGCTTGATTATTAGACCATGGTATTTGATTCGGCAAATACATCATTATTGTATATTCTTTCATATATATGGCGCAACCCAATTCTTACTTTTTTTAATCGAAATACCTAAAAGTCGCCCAAATACTGCTAAAATCCCTCTTGATAGTGAGATATGTTGCAAGTGATATAGGTTGTATATGTAAATACTATATGTGAAAAATGGGGAATTTTTCTATGAAAAGGTACAAAAAAAATAATAATAATAAAAAAAAAAAAAAAAAAAAAAAAAAAAAAAAAAAAAAAAAAAACCATAGGCTAGACGTAAATCAATAGAAATAAGAAGAGCTGATGATTTAGAAATATTGAATCGTAAATAGAGTTCAGGTTCGATTCCATAGATAATATAGATCGGATTGTCTATAATTATAGACAAATGAAAGATTTTCTCAAGGTTCTTATTGATATTTTTGAACTTGATTAAAGACTTCTTTTTCTTGTTCATTTTCCTCTTTAAGTAGCTCTCCTTCCTCTGCATCAAAATCTTCAGCGTTGGTCCTCTTGGCTCGTTCTCCCTTTCCGCTTGAACTGGCAGTGATCACATGCTTTATCTCATCCACAATGCTTCTGACTTGGTTTTCATCTAGCAGTGGTCCAGAGATCTAAAAACAATTGTCAGAAGGACATATTCAAGTCTTAAGATTTATCATACATAAAATTTACTCAATTTTCAATAAGAAAACCGGAGAGAAAAAAACAGTGAAACGACAATACCTAGCTGGTGATTTCAGAAAATCAAACCAAAGAAAAACAAATCTGAAACAGAAAGAAACACTTAAACAAACCCATTGACTAACCTGTAGGCATTCACTCAAAGCATCCAACATGTTTGCAATAATTTCTGTATCGGGCTCCTGCAGCATATATATCTATAGAATTACGACCAATATGGTATGCACATATCTTACGAGGTGAAAGAAACAAAAATAAATAAAAATAATCTTTATAGATAGTACCACCATTACCTTATGAAAAGCTTCCACTAAAGCTGAAACTATGTAGTCTGACAGCTGTTTTAGATGAGTTCCATCACGGCCATGAGCAAGCCCTTTCTCTATAGCTAATTTTGAAGATCGCAAAAGATCCGGCATGGCTGAAAGAAAGAAAAGAAATAAGAATGGTAACTTGAAAACATATTACTAACTGCAAAAAAGGATCAACATTCAAACCTGAAACAGCTGCTTTCCTAACTTCTTTGTGAAAATAAAATTTGAGAAACGGCACTAATATTGGGGCAACCTAGCGAATAAACATATTAGCAATCCTGCAAAACAATATATACTTAATTAACAACATTATCGATGCGGACAAACCTGGTCAATCCACGGAAAGAAATCCTCCTTCAATTCAATTGCATAGCAACACAACGTATGGCAAGCTGTAGCCTTTTCCTCAAGGACACTAGTCTTTATCCCTATTCTTTTATCACCAATTGTGATGGTCTCCATACTGCATAAAGTTACAGAATATACAACTTCAGTTACCGATAAAAAAAACAGCGCGTGAAAAGTCTGAGCTAGAATTTTCAGATAAGATATGTTCCATAACCACATTAAAATCCGTAACCACATTAAAAGTCATTAAACTAAATGCATATAATACCTTTCATTATCGGAATCGGCAGATGTGATGATCATATCAGGTTTAAGTTGAGCAGACTGAAGCAAAGGAGGCATAACAACTGCCATATACGGAAGGAAATCATGGCCCAGACACTTGTATAGCCTGACCCATGCCTACAATAACAAAGACACACAGAGAGTTAGGAAGAGGGCAAACATCAGATTTCCGATGTGCTTTCTGTTGAAATAACACTTACTTGAAGCATAGAACTTGTGGTGGGGTCATCAGTCTCCATTTGAGCTCCTGGCAAGGACATAAGAACTTCCATCACCTAACAGAAACAGCAGGTCAGCACCAACCATTTTCAAGATTACTAAAAACATTATAATTACTAACTTCTGCTATTTTGAACCACAATGAGAAAATTTGCATTACGAAGTGGAAGCATCAGATAGTCTTTACATGCACATACACAGACACAATCACATCTACAAGAGTGTCAAGTAGATATCGAGATAACTCGATGTCATAACATGCAAAGCATACAAGAAAGTGAATGTATAAATGTGAATGATTACCTGCTTAGCATCATCCCTAAAATTTTCCTTTCCGACAGCCATTCCAACCAGACTAATGCATTCAATGACCTTAGCTCGAAGCATACAGTTAGCTATGTCATTCGCGTTAACCAATATTGCTTTCAAGTTGGGCATAACTGCATCATAGTACTTTTGGACTTGTACCATTTGTTTACCATTCTGCACAAAAAACCATTATGAACACCGTGTAAAACTAAACAAATGACCCCAATGAATATTAATTATATTAAACAGCCTTGATTCTGTCTGTATATTCTTCTTGTCATCGAGTTTTACCTGAATCAGTTTACTCGCTATTGCATCCAGGTAAGGCGTCAAAATATCAGGTGTACAGTTCCCACTGAAATTTAACACAGCAGAAGCAGCATGTGCCTGCACATCAGCAAAACGCAAACATCACGTTTAGGCACTGGGTTTAAGGGACAAAAAACCGGTTACTTAGACCGACCAAACTGTCCATATCACCAATTCACCAATAAAAATGTTTTTGTAATCATAGGTAGCGCTTTACCTTGTGTAAGGAATTGAAAAAAACGGACGAAAGTGTTTTTGGAAAAAGAAGCATACAACCTTGTAATCTAATAAGTCAAGCTTTCAGTAGTATTACCTCAGCAGAAACCATTGGACGTGTGAGTACCAAAACATCAGGATACTTATCATCAAGCCTAATATATATCAACGAATAATTGATGCTAAACACAAAAGTAGCAATTGCTTGCTCGCTAAAGGGACAATTCCTCAATCTTAGCTTTCTTAAATTTGGGCACCCTTTTGATAACTCCAAAAGTCCTACATCAGATTCTCCTGTACCGCATAGAGAGAGAGATCTCAAATTATGACCATACTTCCCAATGTATCCTAAACCCACATCCGTCAATCCACGATAACGAAAACCGATATCTAGCCTCTCGAGTTTGCTGCAACCCATTAGCATAGCTCGAACCCCATTGTCTAGCGATGAATCTGTTTCTCCAATAGCCAACCATATACGTAAATCACGCAAATTCTTCAAATGAGTTCCTACACACTCGAGAGCTTCTTTTGAAATATCTACAAGACAAACCTTTAAATAATCCAAATTAGGACATCCTTGTGCCAGGGCTATAAGTCCCATGTGAGTCACCAACCCACGATGGGTAAATTTGCGCAATTTCTTGCAAAACTGACCAATAACTTGCAATCCCTCGTCTCCACATATATCCTTGGAAACTAGAACTTCCAAATTGGGACACCTCTCAAACAAGAAACATTCACAAGAAGGTCCAACACTCCAATATTTGAGATGCAATTCCCGTAGCTGATTGAGATAAGGGAGTAGAAAAGGGATTGAAGCTTCACGAAACTGCTCAATACGCAAACCACGAATATTCGGGGGGAATTTAAAACCACTATAGTCCCAATCTTCATTAATTCTCCCTACGCCAAAATGATCCAGCTTCTTAGCATGCGTAAAGACTTCTCTGAAATCACTCAAGTATTTTGAAGAAGTATCCAAATATACTAAAGAGTTGCTACATTTCTCTGCAAGACGTGTAACATCTTTCATATCGTACATAACAAAGGGGGAATGAAAATCCAACGACTCCATAACCGTGTTACACAAAGCCAACTGATGTAACCATTTCCTACCGAATTTTGATCTAAACGCAAACTTCTCAAATCAATACAATACCTAGCGATATCCATTAAACCATCCTCTGTAAACATTTTACACCCACGAATCTCTAAACTCCTTAAACTATCACCTCGGGTTGTAGCCAAGAGTTGGAGATCAGAAGGAGACACAACCATGTTCCGGATAGACAGTGATTTCAAACGCGTAAACTTAACAGCTATCTCTTGAATCCATGGGGTGACAGGAATACAACACTGGTAAGCAGAATCTAATCCATAGGAATAAGACTTAAGTGTTAAAGACTCGAGATTAGGGAATCTTAGACTTAAACGTTCCGGGTCGGGGAGGTAATGCACATGGACAGTTACGTGTTTACGCGTTAAGGAGTCGATGTCAAAATACTTCCTAGAAACTAATGAAACAGAATTAAGGTCTTGTATGTAAGGCATTACACAATCAAACACTAACTCCATATTTCTAAATAAATGAGAAACAATAAGTCTTACCAACGTTTGCAATTCATTTTCAAGTTGTGTTTTTTTTTTTTTGGTAAATGAGAAACAAGAAGAATTAGGGTTTGCAGTTCATTTTCCAAGTTGTGTTTCAGAATGTGTGACATGAAAGTACTTTCATTTGGGGAAAATTATGGTCAAAGAGTCAACCATCTATATAAGGGGCCCGTTTGGTTTAAGGGATTTCTTTTGGGTTAAAAACAAGAAAAGTGTTGTTTGGTTGTGTTTTTGAAATTTGGGTTTAGATTTTTAATCTAAATATAAGGTATTGTGTAAAAGATATGGGTGGTGGAGGGTTTTATGTCAATGGTGGGACCTGTACATCCTAAAAAAATATTTTTTCTCTCTTAACTTAAATCTAAATCTAAATATATCTCAAAAAAATATTTTCTCTCTTCTAACTTAAATCTAAATCTAAATCCTAAACCAAATTTAAATCTAAATCCTAAACCCATCTACAAACCAAACGGACCCTAACTTTTCTAAAAATTTAAAAATTTTACTTGGAATTCCTTACATAATTAAACCATATATCCCCACTTTAAACCCTTAAATGTCATATTTGCCCAACCGAAAACCATAATGACATATATATCCAATTTAAATACAAAATTTGCCATATATACCCATTTTACAAATTAATTCGTTTTTGAATTTCAAAAAATCTTTACAGTTATTAATATAAAATATATAGACTATTTTACCCCTTCTCAGTATAATGTAGTAATGTCGTCCTATTATTTTCTTGAGTGCAAAAGTTGAGCGTATAACATGTACCAATGTTGATCTCCAAATGTGAGATGGTGTAATACTTGGCTGATAATGTAAACATGATATTGATTAAACTGTTGAAGCCAAGAATTTTCAGTTGCCCAATTACCAATCATGCTCGCACACTTGTAACTTGTGTTTTCTTTTCTTCTTTTCTTTTCGATAAAACAATGAAGACATTGAATTAAGTTTGAATTCATATGCTGATATATCACAAAGTTATGTAAATTCATCTTCGTTTTCTCAAAGCATCACAAGTTTTCTTTGGTTACAGTGAGTGGTGTTTTTATATTAGTTTGTTGTTTGGCACATGCTCGATAAGGAGACATGTTTGTGTGAAGGGTATACGGGTTTTTAACAATGTAAATTGAGTTTTAATTGATTTAATAATAAAATGGGTAGATATGACAAATTTGATATTTATTTTGGGTATATATGACATTATAGGCTTTGGTTGGGTATATATGACATTTAAGGTTTTAAAGTGGGGATATATGGAATAAGTCAATAAACCCTTTAGATTTTATAAAACTTTTCTAGTCCAAAAAAGAAATTATGCACAAAAATTATGTTATGTATGTATATGATTAGTACATAACTAATACACTCGATGTGGCATGATTATGATTATGAACCGGATAGTAATTGGGTAAGATATGATACGGGAACCGGATAATAGCTTGGTCGATTATTTTTATGAAACGGGTAATAGCCAAGTACGAAGATGTTAATGAAGTGGATAATATCCGAGTACAAATATGTTTATGAACCGGGTAATAGCCGAGTATGATTATGTTTACGAACTGGATGATAGCCGGATATGATTATGTTAGTAGAACCGGAGTTAGCGGGGTGTGATTATGTTAGTAGAACCGGAGTTAGTTGGGTATAATTATGTTAGTAGACCGGTGTTAATTTTACCGCGTTATTTGGATTATTTTTGTTGGTAAAATTGGTAAAAGGGATTTTTCATCCTGGTAAAATATATTACTCCAAAAAACCGTTTATCTACAATAGAATGTAGCTAAAATACGACATTAACCTCAAGCAACTGCTTGAACAACCACTACATCATTTGTGACAGATCACAAACAAAACACTAGCAACAAACAACTAGAATACCAAAAAGAACTTGCAAAAAGCTAAAACATAAACAATTAGTTCCTAGCACGGCCTTGGAGCTTAAAATCAAACTGATCACATAACGCATCAAATTGCCCTGGTAACGTATACTTGAGCCGCATAATCATCAGAAATATAATCTTCAAGATTGTTCCCGCCACCTGTTGATGAAAAGTAACTAGCCATAGGATCATTTGGCTCCAACACCTCATCATCATTACTATCAGAAACAAGCGCTTCACCCACATTAGTAACTAGCCATAGGATTCTTTTTGTTTATATGTTGTAAATTTGATAATTCTAATTTGAACCATTTTTACTAAATTAGCCATTTGTAACACATTCCTTATGTGGCTTAGTTGAGCTAAATTTTTCGTCTAATTATTTGCTTTTTTCAGCTATGTAAAAAGAGTGGGATGACGTGCAAAGTTGTTCAATCAATCATATCCATAGACTAGACAATCAAATAGTAAACGGTATACAAAATAAAAAACACAAAAACATTACACTTAATACCTACCGATATACGAAATATAACAACATAAAACCATAAAAAACGCAACTTTACGAAGCCACCCCTGCAACGCTAACTAAAAAAAACTCCCTAAAAAAAATATAAAAAATCGGTATCATTTTCAAATAATAATAATTATTAATTTGCATATACAAAAATCATACTAAACGGTATACAAAATACAAAACGAAAAAACATCACACTTAATATTTACCGATATACAGAATCTAAGCGCAAAAATTTACGTTTTTTACTTCGCAAGCTAACAAAGACCCCCCGCAACGCGGGGGTCCAACGCCTTTCTCGTTATTACTGTATTTTAACTACTTGTACAATTTTAACTTTGTAATTCTTCATCTCATTAAGTTTCCAAAAGGAATTAGTATGCCAAGTACATTTTTCATATTGTAAGCAAACTTAACATCAAAACACTTTTTATATTACAAAAAACACAGATAATTATTGACAGACAAAACACCTAGATATTATTTTCCCTACCAGACAATTTACATACAATTAAAAGAATTAAATATATTTAAAAAAACAAAACACACTAATCTAAAATCACATCTAGTCAATATCATATAAATTTTAAAATTTGTACGTAAACAACACATCAACACAACATAAATAAAACCATATAACATAAAATATAACATATAAATTTTTCTAAACATTCCATTATAACTACTCCATATGAAATTTGTGTGTTTATTATGTTATGAATTGGATGCTTTTTTCTTTATTTATTTATTTTTTTCAATTACGATTATTGGATTAAACTATGGTTAAAGTGTGGTTAAAGTTCATACAAACAAGTACATGTTGAGCAAAATGGTTTAAGGTCGCACATTTTCTATCGTCAGTTGAGTAAAAAATATTTTGAATTTCTATTATTTTCAAGGATGTTTTGTCTTTTTCTAAAAATTCAAAGTCAATCATGGTCTCCACAATTGATAAATAACAAAATTTATCTATCACAAATCACATCAAGCAAAAACCACTAAAATTCGAGCAAAAACATATAAGTAATGCAAAAAACATTCTCGTACAAAATGACACCTGGCAACATCTCTATGGTTTCGTGCAAAAACAAAAAGTTGCACGAAAAAAGAAAAGTCACGCAGTCTATATCAGGAAAAGAAAGTGTAGCAAACTATTGGGTGGAATATGACATTTTGTTTTTGGTTAATCAACTCTCTATTCATCTAAACTACAAAAATTAAACAAACAAACAAGCCCTATTGACATATAAATTTGTATGTATGCGAAAGAAAGAAAAGTGTGAGGGAGGGTTTTGTATACATGGATGAATAAAATAGAGAGTCGGTGTTTCTTATCTACATCTACAATTATCTATAATGCATTTGAGAATTTTATAAATAGAAGGCTTAATTTTTTAAACTTATACATATTATTAAGGCTTAATTTTTTAAACTTATACAGTACATATTATTATATTTAGTAATTCATACAATTAAATACTAAATTACATTAATTGCATTATAATGTACACTAATGAAACATTAAATTTTAACGTTAAAATGGATATTACAAACCTACAATAATATTACAAATTTAAAGTCTTAAGTTTTATCATATACATTCAAGTTTTAGTAAGTTAAAATGAGTATAAATTATGAAAATCTATACTTGTACTAAAACATTTTACGAAAATTTAAACGCACATTTATTTATTTAGAACTATCAAACCGGTAAACTGTTATATACCCCGCTATCATTGTATACCATTAAAAAATAAAGATATGACAAAAACCGCATATTTAATATTTCGCTGGTTTGCGCGGGTACCATGTTGGGTGAAGGTTGAGGCCCAAGAATTCGGATATGATTTGTTGTTCTTCCTGCCTTGTACAAACTTCCGCCGACTTTCTCCTCTCCTACAGAATTCTACCGCCTTTGTTTCCTTATAAAAAGCCCTGGCTATTCTAAACATAAACAATTCCAAAGCAGAGATCCATTCGATTTCAAGGTAGGAGTGATTTTATATATATATATATATATATATATATATATATATATATATATATATATATATATATATATTTATTACAATCTTACTTATATATATTTATTGATTAGCTAGATAGATAGATCGATTCGGGGGAAACATATATATTTATTGAGTAATAATTTAAGGTTTGATTTGGGAGAAACATATACAAAACACTAGAGGACGTTGAAAATTCTATACGCCTTGTAGTTTCCAAAAGTTGTCTCAAAGAGCTCTCGCTTGATATCGCTGTTTACCCTGATGATCAATCTCTCACTTTGCCAAATGAGTTGTTCTCTAGCCACGGCCTACGTACAATTCATGTCAAATCAGAGGATATCACTAACCTTCGCCTTCGAATTTGTTCCACCAATGTCATCAACTGTGTTTCTTTGCGTGTACTGGACTTGGAATGCGTCTTTATAAATCAAGACGTGTGTAACAACTTGTTGTCTACTCATGTTGTTACACACGTCTTGATTTATAAAGACGCATTCCAAGTCCAGTACACGCAAAGAAACACAGTTGATGACATTGGTGGAACAAATTCGAAGGCGAAGGTTAGTGATATCCTCTGATTTGACATGAATTGTACGTAGGCCTTGGCTAGAGAACAACTCATTTGGCAAAGTGAGAGATTGATCATCAGGGTAAACAGCGATATTAAGCGAGAGCTCTTTGAGACAACTTTTGGAAACTACAAAACGTATCCAACTTTCGACGTCCTCGAGGGTTTTTTTAGAAACGATGGTTAACAGAAGATGAAAAGACTGAATGGGTGTATCGTCTATGTGGTATCTTTGCAAAGTGGTATGAATGAGCTTGTTGTAGTTTGTTTCGTTTTCGTGAGTTGGCAACGACATTATACTATGTTCAGGAGGGATTAATTTAAGGGTAGGGAGGGTATACCAAGCGCGTAGCCATGATTTCGACAAGATGCAAGTGCGCCCGCCTTCTTTTAAAGGCAACAACGATTGAATAAGATGAATCAACTCAACAGGAAGCACACCATCATCATCTTGGTTGCTAATTCTTTTCGACATAATCCTTAAATCATCTTGGCTGCTAGTTCTTCTACTTCTTTTCGACATTGTATATGTTTCTCCCAAATCAAACCTTAAATTATTACTCAATAATTAAATATATGTTTCCCCCGAATCGATCTATCTATCTAGCTAATCAATAAATATATATAAGTAAGATGGAGTAATAAATATATATATAAAAAATCACTCCTACCTTGAAATCAATCGATCTCTGCTTTGGAATTGTTTATGTTTAGAACAGCCAGGGCTTTTTATAAGGAAACAAGGCGGTAGAATTTTTGTAGGAGAGGAGAAAGTCGGCGGAAGTTTGTACAAGGCAGGATGAACAACAAATCATATCCGGATTCTTGGGCCTCAACCTTCGCCTAACATGGGCTAAAAATAAGATCTAGATTTTTTTTTTTTATTATTATTACTAGTCTCATGACCCGGCCGATGGCCGGGCTAGTGTCATGCAAATTGGTTAATAATTTAATATAGTAAAATAAAATATCGTAAATGCACATGTACTATTCGTGATTATGAACTCCTAATTGGCTTTTTTATAGCCATACTTGAATCTTTGAACCTTATTTCACACCAAAACCATCAATATGTATGATATTGTACAATGTATATGTAAACAAAAAAAAATGGAAGACCCCTTACAGAGGCAATAGTAACTTAACCCATAATCATTATGAGATATTCAATCTATGGCATGTGCCCATTGGTTACAAATTATGAATATCAATGATGAACCTATTCAGCTGGGGGAGAAGGGAACCAATCCATCAGCAGTTTCTTCAGGAATGTACAAAAGATATTATAAAAGCTCGTGATCAAGTTGCAATGTGGCTTTAAAACAGTCATCATAAAAATGTTTGTTGGAAGCGAAGGCATTTAACTGTTTAGCCGCTCTAATTGGCTTGACATTGACTACAATGGAACTCGAGCATCAATCTTCACATCCATGTTAACCTGAAGACACCTATTCATAAATCAAACCAATTCATATGTTAAGAGTTTCAGTTTGAACCAAACTTTAAGTAACAATAGTAAAATGTTAAATTCAAAATATAATTTTGAGTAAACTCCAAAATACATCCATGTGGTTTATCCTGTTTCGCACTATACATCCCTCTCGCAAAAGTTTCAACAGATACATCACTCCGTTAGTAAAAGTTAACCTATATACATCCCTCAGTTAAAATAAGGACTAACGGTGAAAATTATTTCTCCGTTATCTCCTAACGAGATATAAAATATTTACACCGTTAGTCCTCTGGGCTAACGGTATTTGCACCGTTAGTCTTTTTTAATGTTTTCGTCCGTTTTTTACGTTTTTGAATGTTTTTTTTACTTTTCGTCCGGTTTTTTACGTTTTCGTCCGTTTATTTACGTTTTTTTACGTTTTCGACCGTTTTTTTTACGTTTTCGTCCGTTTATTTACGTTTTTGCCCCTTTTTTTAAGTTTTCGTCCGTTTTTTTACGTTTTCTTCTAATTTTTCAAGTTTTCGTTCGTCTTTTAACGTTTCCGCCTGTTTTTTTAAGTTTTCGTCCATTCTTTTTACATTTTCGTCTACTTTTTTACGTTTTTGTCCCTTTTTTTACGTTTTCGTCTGTTTTTTTACGTTTTCGTCCGTTTTTTACGTTTTCGTTCGTTTATTTACGTTTTTGCCTTTTTTTTTACGTTTTCGTCCGTTTTTTACGTTTTCATCCATTTTTTTACGTTTTCGTCTATTTTTTACGTTTTCATCCATTTTTTTACGTTTTCGTCCGTTTTTTACGTTTTCTTCTGTTTTTTTTACGTTTTCGTCTGTTTGTTTACGTTTTCGTCCATTTTTTTTACATTTTCGTCTATCTTTTTATGTTTTTCAATAAAGAAACATTTTTATCTATTTTCATATGTTTTTATCCATTTTCAAACATTTTTATCCATTTTCACACATATTATATGTATGAAATGGATAAAAACGGATAAAAACATAAGAAAAATGGATGAAAATGCGGAATAATCAACGAAAACGAATAAAAGTATATGAAAACAGATAAAAAAGTGAAAAAAAAGACGAAAAACGTAAAAAGATAAACGAAAATGTAAAAAAATGGACAAAAACGTAAAAAAACAGGCGAAAACGTAAAAAAAAACTGACGAAAACGTAAAAAAACAGAAGAAAACGTAAAAAACGGACGAAAACGTTAAAAAAAGGGCAAAAACGTAAATAAACGGATGAAAACGTAAAAAAATGGACGAAAACGTAAAAAAAACAGAAGAAAACATAAAAAAATGACAAAAACGTAAAAAGGTAGACGAAAATGTAAAAAAATGGACGAAAACGTAAAAAAAACAGGCGAAAACGTAAAAAAGTGACGCAAACGTAAAAAAAACAGAAGAAAACGTAAAAAAACGGACGAAAACGTAAAAAAAGGGGCAAAACGTAAATAAAACGGACGAAAACGTAAAAAAAATGGACAAAAACGGACGAAAACATTAAAAGTGACTAACGGTGCAAATATCGTTAACTCAGAGGACTAACGGTGTAAATATTTTATACCTCGTTAGGAGATAACGGAGAAATAATTTGCACCGTTAGTCCTTATTTTAACTGAGGGATGTATATAGGTTAACTTTTACTAACGAAGTGATGTATCTGTTGAAACTTTTGCGAGAGGGATGTATGGTGCGAAACAGGGTAAACCACAGGGATGTATTTTGGAGTTTACTCTATAATTTTAAATATACTAAAAAGGAGGACTCAACAATTTTAGACTTGAGAAGAGTTCCCAACCCGACTATCTAGAACTTGATTCAAAAGTCTCCCGAAAAGGTTTGCATTGCTTCCACTAGACATGCTCATTGTCTAATATGGATAAGGTAGAGAAGTACTTCAATCATTTATATGTTAATTCGATCAAAGAAATTAACTTGTAGTAAAAAAAACATTTGAAGAAAAGTGAAAGAATTAAAATGCAAACCTTTTCTGGAAACCGATTGGTGAATATACTCAACATCTGAATACAATCTACCCAAAAAAACCAGCAACCACCACATAGAAAGGATTGGTCAAATGACTACAATCTTCTTCTCTTTAGTCAGAGATACATGGCAAACAAACATCCTATTGAATAAATCAAAAGATGAGCTTATTTATCAAATGACCATAATCTTCTTGAAGGGTCCTTAAGAAGGAACTTATGCATGATATTTTCACCAAGGTGATTATTATTTTTTTTTAGCAAAACCAAGGTAATTATTTAACTTAGGGTCAAACGGGCCGAATTTGCGCATATATACTGATTTATGCAAAAACCTCCTAAATCGCTTGATTAGAAAGTTCTCATTCATATTGTAATAATAAGGGAAATTAAAAGTTAGTTAGCATATCAATTATTCCGTAAACAATATATACATTTCGAGTTCACTGCATATGGATTTATAAAAGTTCAGATTGTAAACTTGGCCACCTATTGCCTAAAGAAACCGACATCATATATGTCAGTTATATAATTTGTTTCAGGAAGTGGGATGTCATCTAGAGTTAACTTTGCAATACCAATTCATAGTGGTGCAAACTGTTCCTTACTTGATTGTTTATGGAACTGCTTACGGGGACAGATTTTGACCGTTATCCTACTTCAAAGATAGATCACTTACCCAATCCTTATAGTTTTAGGGTTGTGATGCATACATTCTGTTGGATGGAAGCAATGGATCGGAGAGAAGACCACTTTACCAATCAATAATTCCGCTAGGGGATTTGAGGTCGTGGATGCTATTAAAACGGATGTGGAGAGCTCATGCAGTGGAATAGTTTCTTGTGCTGGTATTTTGACCATAGCTGCCCCTGATTCAGTTCTATTGGTAAGTATCCAAAGAACATACACAAAATAAAATTGAAAATTATACCCAAAGGTTAAAAATAAAAAGTGATATGCAGAGTGGATGACCTACATGGAAGGTCTTGTTAGGAAGAATAGATGGACTTGTGACTAACCAAATCGGAGCTAATTCAATGTTCCCACACCAATTAAGTCGGTTGGTAACATTACCCTCAAGTTTCAAGCCGTTGGCCTCAATATCACATACGTCGTGTCCCTATCAGGTGCATTTAAGTTTTGTTTTTTTCATGTTCACACGATATAATTAGTTAGAACTCTAGAATTCTGTTGCAAACGACCTTTTTAGAAATAGTGTAAAAACAATCTATGTTAGCACAATCTTTGTAGGTCTATGGCCCTATGGGCCTGTTTGAATAAACATATGATTTAGTGTTGACTCAACAATATTAATTAACTATGGTATGATCGGGGCCGCTACTGGTAGACATTAGTTTGCAAAATCAGGAAACATGTGCGCCAAATGGTAAGTATAGATATGTTAATAAAAACATTTTATGTATTTATAAGTAGCATTCCTATTATGTTTGTCTACATAACTAAATACTATTGATCTGATCTTTATGACAAAATATCCATCTAAAGAAACCACATGAGCATGCTCTCTTAGTTTACCAGGAATAGTAAAGAACATGCATGTCACAATAAATAATGTAGGCATAAATGTGAGGTTTCTTATCAGGAGTGGAGACACATGAGTATATACTAGCTCTGTCCTATAAGTAAGAAGGTTGAAATAGTGCTTAGCGCATGCTGCTATCTTTTTTCTGTGTAAAATGAGAAAAATCAGTGTAATATGCCCAAACTGAAATCCAATCTGTTGTTATGTACTCATGTAACTATCTTCCGTTTATCCGTTATATAGATATATTCTCTAAACCAAACACTATATGACTGTTGTAAACCTTAGACGAAAGGGGGTACTCAAAATCATTCATAGACATCACACACACAAGTAAAAATGACTTCAAGATAAAAAATTTGAATCTTAAATATACATCAGCTTTTGTGCAGTAAATATTTTTTGACTCTTTTCTTTTTGTTTCTAGTTTCCTTTTCATCTAAAACAATCATTCTTGATGGAGAAATTGGATAACTGACTAATTTGGCACTATTACTTATCCATTATAATTCTTTTTGTGACGATAATGTTGGTCCTATATATCTTCCAAACTCGTGAGTCATACCTCATTGTATGAGTTCTCAGTTAGTTAATATATTTACCGTCTTATAAGTCCATCTTTATTTCTAAACTAATCCCACAAGTTTGAAATTTTTAAAACCTTAAAACATAAATTTTTTTTGTGAAGTGTGACTATGTGAACTGCAACTTTTTACAGTTAAATAAGTTTATTCTAACATTCATATTATAGATTCGTGATTTGTTAAAACAAAATGTTTCAGGAAGACATTTGACTCAGAAAGTCAACAAACTTACTGTCCACCGACGAAAGGAACACCCTTTCTTGAACCAGCAGGGATATCTCCTTGTAAACCTGGTATAATCTCAGTCATTAACTTAACGATTTTGGGATCTTCACTATAACTCTCGTAGCAGCGACCCCATCGCGGATCTCTACATACCTGTTTAGCGAAAATCACATATGTAAAAAGACTGCACCTTTTTATAACGGCAATATGAAAGAAGAGTTAAGCATAAACTTTTATTTACTTACAGCAATACAAGGTGCGAAAGCATATCGTATGCCCGTGGCTCTAACTTCAAGTGCAGTTGCAGCTCCAATCTTTTTAACCAAAACAAGATCCCTGTTCAGTATTATTTCCATAATGACTTGTACATCATTTACGTTAAAAGTTTTATTTATTATTTGTCAATTTGGTTTTTGAATGACTTGCCTGGTAACTCCAAGGCCAACATTGTGAGGAAAAATTGTTGCCTTGTAAACATCGTTATGGCCATGAACATCATCAATATTTACTTCACCTTTATAAGAACTTACATACAATACCTTTCAGGTTGCTAGTATATACACGAAGAATTCAAGACTTGTCTTCTTTTATAGGTTTTTGGTTCTATCTTGCAAATGTTTATGTAAAAATATCATCATCTTAAATGTTGTATTATATCAACTTTTGCAGATCCACATTACATTGATACCTCTGATATGAGGATCAAAGTGCTGTCACACTGTCCAGAACTGCTGCTTTCTGAAGTTTTTATTCATCTGCATAGGACAGAGAGGAGATGGTATTGTAAGTTTAGTTCGACAATGACATATACAATAATCATTGCAACAAATGAGAAAACTAACACAATATTTATGTGATCCAGCATCCATGATCATTTTTAGATTTTTATAATATCTCATGAGGCGATCAATCAGTACTTTAAGCATCAAAGATTTATATATATAAAACGTCCATACATGGAGTCATATTGCAAAAAGAACCAATATATGAGTTTACTGTGCAAAAGGTGCTCTATGCTTTTTTTTTTTTGTTCTTCTGAACCCCCAGACCAGACACCCGAGGGGGTTTGGGTATGAAAGCAGGACAACCGTTTTCAAACACATGTGACAGAAGCTAAGGTCATGAAATCAGGATATACAACTTTAAATTAATTTATACGCGACGACCGACAACGAAAATAGAAAATAGCGAAAATGGTACTTATAACTACAATGTTGAAAACAGTTTTTTAGTTCGCATTTTCGAAGATGAAATGCACCATGTTTGAAGGCAGATGCACATATCACCAGGCTATCCAAGAAATTACCACCAACACAAAACATGTTCAGGTGGCACAATCAATAAATGTTCAAACTATATTAGCAAGATTCTGCGAACGCCCAACTACTACACCAAATCCTAAAAATCATATGCATTATATTTCTAACCCGCAATAGAAGTAAAGGTGTGTCCAAAACCTGCTTTTTCTATTTCTTTTTTATGGAAATTTAACACTGCGATTAGGATAAGACAGGGGACTCAGACTCTTGACTATTTAGGAAAGATTGTCTAATTCATCACAGAAAGGGCTTATAGAAGCTGTTTCCTATTAGGTCATTAGCTATCAATCATATAGCCTAACCACTGATATGCTAATTCATTACACAACTAAATTATTCATTTGCCTACTCAACAGCTTTCTCGAGTTTTCGAGTTTATTTATGGTATAAGCAACCAGCAATATGGTATTACTTATTAATAAGTTAAATAAACCTCTACCTGAGTCCATTTTTTATACCGGCAAAACCTGCGCCAAGAAATATCTTATCTTTTTGCACACGTTTTCATGCATCGCTAACCTACCCATTATAAAAAGCCTTCTTTGGATAAAAGACAAGTTTTAGCTTTGATTTTAACCAAATGTTCAAAGCAACTATCAAAGGAGAGCTTAAACTTTTAATAGCAAATCAGCAAAATCACCCAACTACTTTAATAAGTAAACTCAAATACTTATCTTTGTCTTATTGTATGTCATTTTGTGCTTTTTAACTATGAAAAACTTAATTAAACACCTAATACAAATGACATCTAAGAATATTAAAAGACCGATAATAAAAAGAAACAATATTAGATTGATTCTTTTACCAATAAAATACTTCTTCATGATCTCATTGGATGCAACAGATTTATCAATTTAGGTCATTTGACCAATCTTTTCTTCTAATGTCATTCTTTTCATCAAGTCTTTGATCCGAACATTCATCGGTTGCTTTGGATCTTTGTATTTGAAGTACTCAGAATTAACCATGGAAGTCCAGCAGCTCATCACCATAATCAACAAAGCTAAAAGTTTCAGTTATGATTTTGAATCAAGAATCAAAATAAATTGATTTGGGCATATTTTTAGGTTACTTTGAATCATGAATCAAAATAATATATGATTTGGTGTTTTGATGGTTTTGAATCCGTAGTTCCACCAAAAAAATAAAATTCAAAATCGGTTAATTCATACAATTAATACACAATATAATGAATTAAAATGTGTAGAAAAACGCACCATCATCAATGGATTGCCAGGTTTATGTTGACGAACACATATCATAATGATCTGGCTTTTTGCGTCCATAATGATTTAGGTTATGTGTAGGTGAATTTTTGGGAGTATGAATGAATTGATTGTGATTAGCTGAAGATCAGGAAGGAGTTTGGGATTGCTCAGGGCGTGTGTTCTTGGTGGAAAGATGCTGGAAAGAGTGTGTTGATGAAATATGCGGCGTTGCCACCTAATTAATTTCTGCCAGCATGGCATTTAAGGGTGACAAGTGGCATTAGTGAGTTGGCATGATTTTCTATTATATATGTGGGGAGATTATTATTATTATTATTATTATTATTAGTTTTTTAAGTGTCTCTTCGCTCGAGATGAGAGAATATTCTCTTCTCCTGTCATGTATATATAAGCTGGTTGGCGTCTGCCGCGTTGCGGCATTGAATTATTTTCTTACGTGTTTTAAATTGTAACATGTTTGTTTGAGATGTGTCTCTGAAGCTGAGTGAAAAAAAAAAAACAATATCTTTTTCCTTTAAACGTTTTTGTGTATATAAAGCTAACACAAAATGTTTTCAAAAGCTATTGTATTTAGTCCAATTCATAGGGCTCCGAAACAGAGATTGGATACAAAATATCATACATCAAAATATAAATATATATTTCATGGATGCTTCTTACAGCGTCGTTTTTGTAATCTAATAGTACATGCAATAATGTAGTTCAGACCTGTGAATGACGTTCTTGTATTAGAATACAAAATTCAACTTTCACGATTGAAAGTAGTGGCACAGGTAAGTGGTGAAAATTAACCATTTTCAACCTTGTGTCTTTAAAAAATGATTGGAACATTACATGTGTGTGTATGACAACTTAAACAATCTTATATGTTCTGTTTGGCCCAAAAAAAACATTTTTTTATTAAATAATGACGGCAAAACATCGTCGTTTTTCACCATCAGTTTTTTTTTTTTTTTTTTTTTTTTTTTTTTTTTTTTTCTGTTAAGTACGATTGTAATACCTTGACTTACACGCAGTATTATTTAGATGTACAATTAGAAATTCTAATATTACGGTTAACTACGTCGCAAAAGTTTATGCAAGTCGAGATATATATGTCGGGTGAGAATCCTCTAAAGTTACTTGAGTCAAGTTAAAGGATCCTCAACCATTAGATTAAAATCAAACGTTAAAAATCCCCATCTTTGTAATAAATCTTGATCTTTGATTTTTATCTAATGGTTGAGATTTCTCTAACTTGAGAGGATCCGTATCCATATTTGTCTACCTAAGTTGTTATAAACACTACAAATGCCAACGGATACCTTTTTTTTTTTTTTTTTTTTTTTTTCTTAATTTTGACAAAATATGTCGAATCAGGCTCTCTTTTTTTGCCATTAGTAGGTTAATGGTACATTTTGATATTTTTTAAAGTATATTAAACATCAATATCTTTTATAAAATCGTACGTCTGTAAAAAGTATATCAATATCAGGATCGTTTTGTCCGTAATCATGTGGCATTTTCGTAGGTATGTTTTTTACTAAAATAATTGCTAGATATATTCCTTTTTTTTCAAAAGAAATATATGCTAAACTTTAACATTTTTTTATAAAATCGCACATATGTCAAAAGTATATCAATATCTGATTCGTTTTGTTTGGAATGTGGTGGCCTTTCTAGTAATATATTTTTTCTTAATGAAATCGCTAAATATTTGTCAGATATTTGGTAAATAAACTTTGTTATATAAAAAAATAATTATGTATAAACTTTTATAGAGATGTACGGCTTTGGCCCTTGTATTTTTAAAAAGTTTTAAGATAATTTTTAAAGTTATTTGATAGATTAAGGGTCCATTTTGAAAGTTTTCTTATTTAAAAACTATATAGATATTAAACTTAAACATTTTTTTATAAAATTATACGTATGTCAAAAGTATATCAATACTGAATTTTTTGATTTTTTTTGTTCAAATGCTATAGTACAACAGAATGTTTTACTTCTCTCCGTTCAACAAAAATATTCAACGCAACAACAAAAAGTTTTTTAAGTATCTTCGCTCGAGGTATAAGATTCCGGCGAATATACTTTCACGCTATAATATATATAAATAATACAATATTAAATAAGAAGCATGGACTCTCAATTTTATTCATCCATGTATACAAAACCTTCCCTCACACTTTTCTTTCTTTCATATACATACAAATTTATATGTCTATTGGGCTTGTTTGTTTGTTTAGTTTTTGTTAGGGATGAGCATGGGTACCGGAAAGGCGGTGGGGTACCAGAACTGTACCGGTACCAACTCGTACCGGTACTGGACTATCCAGTACGGTACCAATATCATGAAATTTGTTCAAAAAAAATCCGGTACCATTAAAAATCGGTACGGTAGCAAAACGGGAAATCACGATTTTAGCACCGGGGTAAAAAGAGGCTTAATTTTTTTTATTAATTCGTGATCTAAGCACTCCTAACTTAGTAGTAGCTTGTATATACTTAGTAGTAGCTTGTATATACTTATAGGGGAGGGAGTGGCATCGGTTATGGCTTCGGGTATGGCTCGGGTATTGCGGGTACACTGTTCCCATTCATTTGGGTACTTGAAATCGGGTATCAATTTGGCTTCACAAGCCGATCGTGAAATGTTCCCACTACTCTCTATTTTTTTTGTCTTTTTGTGTAAGGTAGTTTTGGGTAAGATTGGGTACCACTCCCTCCAATTTGGGTAGTTTTTTGGTAGAATTTGGTAGTTTTGAGTTTGAGAGTTTTTATTGGATAGAGATGATGTGGCAATTTGGGTAGTGTTGGGTATTTGGGTTCCACTCCCTCCCCCTTAGTAGTTTGTAATCATCTTATTTATTGTCATTAATGTTATTACAGTGGGGTGCGCCTACAAGATATCAAGGAAGGAAGATAAATAAATAGCATTAATTGTATAATTGTATAAATAATTATAGAGTAAACTACACCATTCGTCCTTGTGGTATACGTTGACCATCAAGTTTCGTCCTTTGACCAAAAAAATTGCACCGTTGGTCCTTAACTGTGAAACGTTACTCAGCGTTGGTCCCTCACCCTAACTGGTGGGACTAACGGGCGTTAAGCCTTTTTAAGTGGAGGGTATATTTGTCTTTTCCCACCCACACCACTTTCCCCACCCTAAAGATTTTTCTCGCTTCTTTATATCTCATTTCCCACCATATATAACCATCACATCCCACCTAAATTTTTACTTTTCTTTCTTTCTTCCATTAACACTTCTATTCACAATAATTGAAGATAAGAAATGGTGAATTGTCACTGTGGAAGACGAGCAGTGGTGAGAACATCATGGACCAACATCAACCCAGGACGAAGGTTTTTTGGTTGCCCAGATATGGTGCGCATCATGTTATTTAGTGAGTAAGAACATGGTTTTGAATGCTTTTATGATGTTATTAACTATTATTGTTTAATCTTTTTAACAGGGATCAGATTGTCCTTTCCTTGATTGGGTGGATCCCCCAATGTGTGCTCGATCTGTTAACATAATACCCGGACTATTGAGATCACTGAACAACCATCGAGGACAAATCCAAGAGTTGCAGGAACAAAGAGCAAGGATGAAGAAGTGTCTATATGTTTCTTGGGCTCTTTTGTTGATGTCTGTTGTGTACAATCTCTTAACTTAAATAAGATTTTAAGTTAGGTTCTTTAATGGGTGTCTAGTGTAAGTTAAGGTTATTTTGTGGTGTTTAATGGATGTTTTGTGGTTTCTATGAATGAATCAAATGAAGTTGTTAGTATTCTTTTTTGTGTTGAATGTATTGAACCAAACCATATGAAAAAAGTGACCCATTACCAGAAACTGGAATAGACCCATTACTTGTTTAGTGGATGTTTTATAGTCAATCAATTTAAAGTCAAAGCCTTGTGTTCTTTGAGACACTAAATTATAAAAAAGTGACCCATTACCAGAAACTGGAATAGACCCATTACTTGTTAAGTCAAATGGAACCATAACAAGAAAGTGAAATTACATATTCTTGAAAACACAATGGAACCATAACAAGAAAGTGAAATTACATATTCTTGAAAACACAGATTCTTGACACATTAACTACTAGTACAAGAAGTCAACTGCATATTTAAGTGCAATAAAACCATTACCATTACCAGATACAAGCCAAATACAAAAGAAGTCTAATAGAACCATTACCATTACCAGATACAAGTCTAATAGAACCATTACCAACTGCATCATACAAAATAGAACCATTACCAGACACAAGTCGAATCCTACTGAGACCATGTCCAAATACTTATAAGTAGTCATAATCCAAACACAAGAAACTGAAATAAGTATACATAAACAGAAATATCAACCAAGAACAACAACTTTCTTCCTTGGTGGGCCTTTCTTCTTCTTTCCATCATCAACTGCGACTCCTTTACCTTTATCAGCATCACTAGGTCTTCTTGCAGAGTTGTCATCTTCCCCAGAAGCACCTCTAGTTTTCCTCTTCTTACCACCTCCCTTTGACTTTGATTTTCTTGGTCCAGTGCAACTCCTTGAGTTGTGACCTCTGTTTCCACACTTGTCACATGTCACAGTTTTGAGTTTCCTTGTCAGCTTGCCATGCTTGGACATATGCACCACATCAACCTCTGCCCTAGACTTCCTCCTTTCCTTTCTTGGTCTTCCAACCTGTGGTTGATGTTTTGGTGGTAGCAGAGTTGTTGGTACATTACACTTAGGCCAATGAACTGGACCTCTGATTGGGTTGATCATGTATGAGTAAACCTTCTTCCATGTATCCAGCCTATTAAATGGAAATGCATTAATAATCCTACTAAATTTAGGCAATGTAAATGAAGTAATTGTACAATCAAAAGAAGTTATTACATACCTATAACATGGATGTACCCATTCCTCTGGTAATCCTACTGTTTGATTGTTAAGTGCCATATTCCAGTTGGTTGCTATGGCATGTTTACAAGGTATCCCAGTTAACTCCCACTTTCTACAGGTACATGTCCTTTGTTCCACATTCACCACACACTGATCATTCCATGGACCAATTACCTCATAATAAATACCTCTTCCCCAAGTAACTGTATACTTATTTGCTTCATCACAGTTCAACTTCAAAATCTTTGTAGCAGTAGGTGTGAGTGGACCATCACATCTTTCAATCATTTTATTCACATTAACTATTCTTTTCATTAGATAAGACCTTGCAAACTCCAATGTTGAAATGATTGCCTTATCTCTACCACCAACAAGCTTTCCATTAAAAACCTCACACATATTATTCACCAGTACATCTGTCTTAGCTCTCCCTATTAAAAATTCAAATTTAAGTTAAAGATTGTAAATGAATTTCAAATATGTATGACTGTGAATGCATAAACATTTGGGCAGTCAATGAATCACTTTTGTACAATTTGTGCAATATCTGAATTTGACTATTGCAGTAACATTTGGACTTTGTAGCATTATTGCAATTTACTGTTCTACAAGTGCAATCACTTTTATGAAGTTTACTATTGCATTTTCTCACTTTTATTGTGCAGTCAATGAATCAATGCAACACTTTTTCTACATTGCTGCAATCAATGAATCAGTGCATCACTTTTCTACATTTGTGCAGTCAATGAATCAATGCATCACTTTTCTACATTTGTGCAGTCAATGAATGAATGTATTACCACACCTCTATATAAGGGCAGATATGGATAATACAAAACCATATCAAACATCTTCCTCATCTATTCATACTTGCTGCAAACATGAGTTCAGGAAACAAGGGTTCCAACAAGAGAAAAGGTTATAAAAGGGTCAAACATCTTCATGTGCCTTTTCCTTCTCTTATCTGTTAAACATACTTATGTTTTATTGGTTTTTTTTTTTTTTTTTTTTTTTTTTTTTTTTTTTTTTTTTTTCAGAAGTAATCTGCATTTCCAGTGATACATCAGACTATGCACAAACTACAGATGACATAAGTTCAGGTAACATATGGACATGGTATTTTCCATTGCAGTATGTAGTACCACCTGATGAGCTAGAGTTTTATCAACCAAAGGTGGGCTCAAGCTCACATTATGTTGAACCAAGCAAAAATGCAAAGGATGATGATACTAACCCAAAAACAGATTGAAAAGCTTCTATTTGATGCAAGGCCTAAAGTTCTAGGATTGCCTGCAAAGGCCACTCTTGAAGAATTTGGTGTCAAACCTTATGTTGCACCAACTGAAATTGCAGCACCAAAAGGGAAGGGGAAGGGAAAGAAAAGGATGGGTTAGAAGCACCTAGTACCTAGCACTGGTCTTTCATGGTTTATGGTCTTATCAGCACTTGGTCTTTCATGGTTTCAATTTAGTTTATGTGTGCCTTTTATGGCCCTAAAATAATGTGTTTTGTATCACCTATCATAATGCATACTTGAACCTATTTTAAATTAGTTAGTGCATACCTGAGAAATGGCTTCTTGCCCAGTGCTGAGGTGGAATCTTCAATAACCACTCATAAGCAGGCTTGCTAAATGCTTTGAACTCATCCATTGTAAGCTGAAACTCTGGCACTGTTGTTGCTGTGGCATATTTCCATAACAGGTCTTTGTAAGCTGCACCACTCCATTGCAGCTTCATATTTTCATGAATGTGCTTGACACAAAATCTGTGCTCAGCACAGGGAAACAACTTTGCAAGTGTAGGAATAAGACCCTACCACAAATAATCAGACATATGTTACAAACATATAATTTACATCACATAAAAAGCATTAAATGTGAAAAAAGAATCATACCTTCTGTCTGTCACTAATAAATGTGAAATTGGAATTTCTATAAAGGTCCAAGTCATCTCCCAATTGTGAAAGAAACCATGTCCAAGAATCTGTGTTTTCAGTCTCCACAATCCCATATGCCAAAGGGTAAATCCCATTATTTGAGTCAACACTTACAGCAGTAAGTAATTGACCAGGGAATGGACCCTTCATGAATGTCCCATCTAGTCCAAGTATTTCTCTCAATCCAGCCTTGAATCCTTCTTTTAAAGGCCCTAAGCACACATATATTCTTTTAAAAACCCTTGTTGGACATGTATGATATGCCTCAGCTTGCACCTGAATCTTCACAGTTGTGTTTGGATTGGCTTCCATCAACTCTAATGCATAACTTCTGAGCATCTTATATTGATGAGTATGATCACCTCTAACTTTCTTTTCAGCCTCTGACTTTGCTCTGAATGCTTTTTATTCTCAAACAGCTAACTCATGCTTCCTTTGTAATTGCTCTTGCACAGCTCTGACAGGTATGTTAGGGTTTGATTGGAGTTGTTCAACAAGTTCTTTAGCAAACCATTTTGATGTGGCATATAAATTGTTTCTGGATTGTAAGCACTTATGAATAGATCTATGAGTTTTCACTTGCCATGTATCACTGTTTTTAATTTTGGATACTAGCAACACCCAGGGACATTTATTGGCATCATCCTCTTTTCTACTTTTAGGTTTTCCACCATTTATTATTCTCTCTTTTGTCTTTTTTGATGGACTAGCATTAACTGACTCAGACCCATTATCTGGCCCATTACCAGACCCAGCTTCACATGTGGGCAAAGTTGGTATAATACCCCTGCACACAACCCTCACTCTTTCCTTATCATTTTTTTCCATCCTAAGTTCTCTCCTTGTTTCAATTGAATGCTCCTTAACTAGGTCTTTTACTTGTTCTCTGTTTCCAAAGTTCTGTCCCACATAAAAGTATGTCTTGTACACCTGGGTTGAAGCATGTGCCTGTTTCCTAATCTGTTTCAACTTCCTTTTTCTCAACCTATCAAGTTCATTTTCTTCATCTGAAGCACTCTCAAAATAATCATTATCCATAACTTTTATATCCTCTTGTGCTTCTTCATTATCAGATATTTCATCTCTATTCCTACATCCCATGAACTCAACAGTTTCATCAATGTTGCAACGGAAGTCTTCCATGTCAACATCAACCTCTGAAACATAGTTTTCTTCATCCATAATGTAATCACTATCCTGGCTATCATCATCACTAGAATCTGAGTCCTGATTCCCTTCACTATCCTCACTAGAAACACAGGTTTCATTCCCTACATCATCCATATTATCAACATCTAATGTAACATTTTCCATACTATTTAGATCTAAATCAACATTTTCACGTCCATGTTCTAACATATCATCTAAATCAGCAAAAGGATCAAAGTTTAGGTCTTGTGAAGCTTCATAAGGGTCATAAGAAGAATAAAAATCATTCACAAATTGACTATCTCCCTGACTAGGTACAACCTTAGCAGCACTACCTTGACCTACATCTTTAGTGACACCACTACCTTGACCTACATTGACACTACTTTGTGTACCTACATTGCCGGCATTCTCATCTCTAATGCATTTCCTAACAACTGGTGTAATACCTGCTTTGGACAAACTTGGTTCATCTAACTCTTCTTTCAAAACCCCTTTGTTTTTCATTGCTGAAGTAAAATAAAGGTCAGGCATTCTTCTTTCATGCTCAACATATATTTCAATGAATTTTTGACCTTCTTCAACATATTTTGCCAAAAAAAGAACATCTTGGTCACTGGCTAAAGGTTGTAGGCCACTATCTAAATCACCACCAGGTTTAAGAAAATGATAAAACATTATTTTATGGCCATCATTACCTAAGTCTTCTACAATGGCATCCATCTCATGCACAGAAAACTCATCAGAGTCTAACTCATCTACAATCTTTGAAAAGCCATTAATGTACCTCCTATCAGGTGCTACAGTGAAAGAGCCTCCATAATGCACCCTTATTGAAAACGCAGTACGTACGCCAGCTGAAAAAAATTATGATTAGGGTTTATTAGTGTTTATTCAATGTTGGATCAAATTAACCATTTTAGACCCAACAAAAACAGAGTATCAGTTACAAGACTTTGGATTAAAAAAATTACAAAAAATAAGAAAACTTACCATAAGCTACATTTGGATCAAACTCAACTTGTGATTCTCGTATTACATACCCCATGGGTACCACCATTTTTGTGTTATTCAAGCTTGCAGGATGTTGGTGTGTATTGGTGTGTGTTTTTTAGTTTCGGGGTATGTGATTGAAATGAAAGGGTAGATGAAATAATTAATTGTGGGTGGGAAAAGACAAATATACCCTCCACTTAAAAAGGCTTAACGCCCGTTAGTCACACCAGTTAGGGTGAGGGACCAACGCTGAGTAACGTTTCGCAGTTAAGGACCAACGGTGCAATTTTTTTGGTCAACGGACGAAACTTGATGGTCAACGTATACCACAAGGACGAATGGTGTAGTTTACTCATAATTATATAACATAGCATATACTTACGCTCTTTCTAATATCATCAGTATCATTATATTGTATAACTTTACTTTCCTCATTTTAGAACCTGTAATTAAGAAGATTTTAGTACCTGTAAATAAGGAATGATATCCAAAGAAAAGTGTCAAATTGGTACAATTTGATATTATTTTTATTCTAAACAGTACTCAATTCGGTATAGTACTGGTTTCTCGAACCCAGTCCAGGTACCGATATACCTCTCGGTTCTGGGATCGGGACTATATATTTTGGTCGGGAAAAATACAGTACCTCAAAATGGTGTCGGTACGGTACTAAAATAGTACCGTGCTCATCCCTAGTTTTTGTAGTTTAGATGAATAAAGAGTTGATTAACCAAAAAAAAGAAAAAAAAAATTGTGGTATTCCACCCAATAGTTTGCTAGACTTTCTTTTCTTGATATAAACTATGGGGGTGTTTACTTTTTGCTTCATGTCCTAATTGGAGAAAATTCTTAACTCAACTGGGAAAAGTTAGTGTTTCTTTTTTTGCTTAATACAAACAGAAATCCTAAATGTAAAAGGGGGCTAAAATTGGACTTGTTTCCATCCAGGATGCTTTTTAACTCAAAAGTACACATCTTCTTTCATTTTATCTCTTCTTCAGATATACCCATTGTTTCTTCATATTCCACACCAACCTCCCATGGTAGCCAAGATAACTCCACCATCATCTCCGGTCCAATCCGTCGTTACAACCCCGTCATCTCCACTCCAATCCTCCGTACAAGTTACTGCCCCTGTCTCCAACGGAGTTTCTTCATGTCGACTTCATCACTTCATCATTGTATGAACGGATTTTCTTCCCTTTAAACTTCTTTTCTCGAAAACATATCAATTGATATGAACGAATGATGAATCTATTGATGGTATTGTTCATCTAATATTTTTAGAAGAAATAAAATCTATATGTTTTATATAAGATGGTGTATTAGGATGGACTTCATTTGGATTGTACCCAAGATCTGTTCTTATCAAAATGAGATCTTGGATTTTTTATTCAAAAAGATTGAAAAAAATATTTGATTTTTTGAGTTTAATATGTTAGGCTACCCCCAATGATGCTAATCCCCTGTCGATCGTTGCTTGAGTCGATCGAGTTGTTTCGATCGTCCTTGCTGTGGACAAATCGATCGAGGGGCATGAAGGTCGTGTTGCCGATCGAATTCAAACCATTTTTCATTTAAAGTTTGTTTGCAACGGTTAAAAAAATAATAATAATAATAAAAAAAATAATAAAAAAATAAAAAAATCCTACCTTATAAATACACAATACAAACACACTTCAATCCACAAATCTATTTCACACAATTCAAACTCAAAATACTTCTCAACACAAGATATTCAAATTCAAAATGGCTTGCCGTCTCCCTCATTCCGTTGAAGATATGCAAGTGTACGTTCAAAATCAATGCAATATCGACGATGAGGCTCGAAAAACCGCTATTATAAGCGTCATCGAATTGTTTGATCAGGCGAAGGTGGAGAAGGAACAAATGAGACAAAACTACCAGAGTTGCAACGACATTACTCCTGAAAGAAAAGCTGTGATCGACAATTTTTTGAAAGATCAAGCCCGCAAAGATCGCGAGGTTGCTGACAAGTTGTGGAAAGCTGTTTCGATGATAACGAACAACATCAGCACCAAAATCAATTGGAGCTATCGGGAGAACAAAGACGATGGTGTAGACGAGGAAGATTTGGCTCGCTTCGAGGGATTTGCTCGTTCTCGTACTCCCTCGTATGACTCTACATGCGGGGAGCATTCTGATTAGATTTATGATTCATGTATTTCGTATCGTTTTTATTTATGTAACGTTTTAATATGATTAATGAAATTTTATTTTGTGTTAAAAAGTTTTTTTTTTTTTTTTTTTTTTTTTTTTTTTTTTTTTTTTTAATATGAACTTGATCGCCTTTACTGGGGCACCTAATCGCCTGAAGGTCGCTGGAGAGAGAAAGCTGACGTGGCAGGAAAAATGAAGGAGATTGGGGTATATCATTGGGGCTAGCCTTAAGAAAGGGTAAATGGGATTATTAAAATCTAGACAGAAACTATTTCCAAACAGGAGAAAAAAAAAAGAAACAGTCCCTATGTGACTTTTCTTTTTTCGTGCGACTTTTTGTTTTTCGCGACTCCATAAAAATGTTGCCAAGTGTCATTTTGTAGGAAAATGTTTTTTTGCATGACTTATATGGTTTTGCTCGACTTTTAGTGGTTTTTGCTTGACTGATGTGATTTGTGATAGATAAAATTTGTTTTTTATCAATTGTGAGGACCATGGTTGACTTTGAATTTTTAGAAAAAGATAAAACATCCTTGAAAAAAATAGAAATTCAAAATATTTAAAAAAAATGTTTTTTTTTAATCGACTAACGATAGAGAATGTGCTACTTTTAACCATTTTGCTCAACATGTACTTGTTTTTTTATGAACTTTAACCACACTTTAACCAGAGTTTAACCCAATAATCATAATTGAAAAAAAATAAAGAAAGAAAGAAACATCCAATTCATAACATAATAAAACACACAAAGTTTCTATGGAGTAGTTCTAATTGAATATTTACAAAAATCTGTGTGTTATATTTTATGTTATATGGTTTTATTTATGTTGTTTTATGTCTATTTTTCGGGTTTCGTGGTTTATTATCAAGATTCATACCATTTCAAGATATATTTATCCTATTTATGAGCATGATAATAATACTATTTGTTTGATATAGAGTTTATGCTTCTTTGACTCATATATTTGTTGTCGGGGCAATGGGAAAGAGTGATTTCACATATCTGTGTGCAAATTATATCTTTTTCACAGGATTCATGAATGCTTTAATGGCACCTGATAGATTTGAAATGTCATGATTTTGGTAGTATAGGTTAAAATTATTCCCATGTAGATAGGATAAATACAATAGGAAAGGTAAGAATTTAATCCCCTGGAGTCGTATCCACGGCGAAGAATGAATTTGTAAATCAAGTCTATAGTTTATTGTTTTATGCTTAGTTGTCGCGTTTTTTAGTAAAAATTTCATCGAAGCAAAAACATGATCGAGTTGCAAATTTTTGTACGTGATCGATAAAAATTTGCAATTCGAGCACCATTATAAGCTACATACTTTTAATTTTCCTATAAAATGATTAAACTTTCTTAAATCGTATACGTATATGTAAAAAATATTTTATGATCGTATACGGATCCTCAGGGACTCATAAAAGCGTTTACGTGATTGATCAAGTTTTTGGTTCGATAAAAATGTATACGTATACGTAAAAAAATATTTTATGATTGATCACATTTTTGCTTTAATAAAATTTGTATACGTATACGAATAAAAATGTGGCCCGGGTTGCAAATTTTTATACGTGATCCATAAAAATTTCATTGAAGCAAAAACGTGATTGATAACGTACACGTTTTTATGAAGCCCGAGAGTATCGGTCACGTATACATTTTTATCGAAGCAAAAACGTGATCGATCACTTACATGTTTTAATGAAGCCCCGAGGAACCCTATACGTGATCGATCACGTCTTTTATTCAATAAAAAATTTATCGATCACGTATAAAAATATGGAAGCAAAAAATGTATATGTGATCGATCACGTATAAAAAATTGATCACGTATGAAACATTGAAGCAAATAAAATTGATCGAGTAGTATCGAAGAAAAAAAGTATAAAAAATGAAAGAAAAAAAGGTATAAAAAATGGAAGCAAAAAAAATTGATCGAGTGGCATCAAAGAAAAAAAAACGTATAAAAAATGGAAGAAAAAAAATTGATCGAGTGGTATCGAAGAAAAAAACGTATCAAAAATGGAAGCAAAAAAAATCGATCGAGTGGTATGGAAGCAAAAAGAACGTATAAAAATGGAAACAAGGGTGATTTATGCAATTTATACGTATACGGACGACGAATGTAAATTTTCAGAGCCACAAGGACGTTTATGTAATTTATTTTTGATTAAATGATATTGAGGACGACCAGTGTAAACTTTTTGAGCCATAAGGAAGATTTATGTGATTTATTCTTGATTAAATGATAATGATGCCTATAATAGGATGATTAAGAAAGTTAATGTTTTAATAAGAAACTTAAAAGTTTGTTATTTACAATAGGAAAAGATGGCAAGTTTGCTGAATTTTTAGATCATTTGCCTTTAGTTATTATTATTATTATTATTATTATTATTATTATTATTATTATTATTTATTTATTTTATTTATTTATTTTCTTTATAAAACAACACTTCATCAGAAAACCAAAAGGATTTACACGAAATTGGTGAGAAGTCGAGACACTAGTTGGGCTCTCACTTCTTTCTGGATACAAAAACTTAGTTTATGAAAAACGCATACATGTTATTAATATATGCACGAATTAAGTATAAGATATATAAAAACTTATATCCAATGAATTAAAATTACGTAAAAATATCAATAATTAAACTACTCGAACAATTAGATTATCAAACAAAATTGATCATACTTTCAAATCCGAGCGAATATAGTTGAGATATTATTATTAGTTATAGTAATTGTTGGAACCTAATTTGCGTTTGATTACTTGTTCGTACACGGATTAAAAAACTAGAATATAATGCTAAATTATTTAATTGTAATATCCAAAATTTGTAGATGCACGAGATTATATGTATTAAAATAAAAGCACGATTTATAACTTATAAGTACACACAATTATTAGTTGTACTTAGGGGTGAGCATGGGGCGGGGTGGAGCGGTTTTATGGTAAAACCAAAAACCGAACCGTATATTTCGGTTTTTGAAAACTACAAACCGTTGGTGTCGGTTTTTTCGGTTTCGGTTTTTCGGTTTTTGACATTGAATCGGTTCGGTTTCGGTTTTATTCGGTTTTTTCTCACTAGAAAACAAGCAAATTTTAATATTATATAAAGTTTACGATTCCTAGATTTCAGGCAAAAATATTTAAACAAATACCAATACTAGCATAATATCCAACAATCCAAAGCTTCGACAAAACGTACAAAACAGCCAAACATGAATCTAAAATATAAAATGCTTGTCTTTGCGGCTTTGCACTTTTCACTCGCAAAAACATTCAAAGAACACTATTGCTCGAAAAAAAAGATAAAAAATATATAAATATAACATATTTGAATGTATAGATAATAAACAACACTACTACTTTTTTTCTTTCTTTCTAATAGATAAAGTTGTATACTTAAAACATTTAGAATTAAATAGCAAATCTCTTATATAAATAAATATAAAACATATATCAAGGTGGGGCGGGGCGGTTTTTTCGGTTCGGTTTTTCTCATGAAACCAGAAACCGCCCCAAACATTCGGTTTTTATAAAATTCAAAACCACCACCATCGGTTTGTCAAATGGGGCGGTTTTTTCGGTTCGGCTTTTTCGGTTTTTCCGGTTTCGATTCGGTTTTTCGATTTTTATGCTCACCCCTAGTTGTACTTATAGTCTAAACTATGTGTTTAAATACCACACTTACAAAATATTAAACATTATTATTATATGCCCGTATATTAAATAAAAATTAAAACAAATTTAATTCATATATAAATCTCGTGCATGCACGGGACTTGTAACTAGTATTTTTTTCGCGATATAAAAATTGATTGTAACGTGATTCGTGCCTGAAATATATAATCACATGATTCCCAAATTGTGCTTCCCAAATCGACATGAAACACACATCATGAAAGTCAAATGAACAAATAACTAAATAAGTGCTTTAAATTAATACAAGATTTTTTTTGAACTAATTAATACAAGATTACAAAAAAAAAACAAATGATTGAAAAAAATATCATACTTGCCATCATTTCCTTTTGTGGGTAGCGAACAAATTTTTTTGCTTTTGTGAGTACCTTTCTTTCAAATTTATCCTTTTTTTGGGTATTTTGCGAATTTTTAAGACATTTTTGCCCCTCTTAGCTAATAGAAATTTTTTTTCCCGAAGGGCAAAAATGTCACATAGTACCTTAAAAATGATGAATTTGAAAGAAGACTACCCACAATAACAAAAAAATTTGTTCCCTACCCATAAAAGGAAATGGTGACAATTATGATACTTTTTTCAATCATATGTCCTTAAAAAAAGAAGTGTGAATACCTAAATTTTATATATCCAGTAAATATTCGTGTCTTGACCAAATATGGTCTAGTCGTAACATAATTCCAAAAAAGAGCCCATTTTTACACAACATAACTTATATAAACATGCCATTTCATAACACGAACAAGATACAACGTACGATGCACGCCCCAAAACAAACCATGGCAACCTTCGCATTCTTTTCTCTTCTCCTAACCATCACAGCAGCCACCGCGCTTCCTCACAACGTAATCCACTTTCTGAAGCCACATTCGGGCTCCGCGGGCAACAAACATTCTAAACTTAACTGCCTAAGTTGGCGGCTAGCAGTTGAGACCAACAACCTCAGGAACTGGACACAAGTTCCCGCAACTTGTGAAGCCTATGTCGGTCATTACATGCTTGGAAAACAATATCGTCAAGATGGTGAGCTTGTTGCCTATGCAGCTTACGAATATGCCAAAGGACTAAACCTCGCCAAAGATGGCAAGGACATTTGGATTTTCGATATCGATGAAACCTCCCTTTCTAATGTCCCGTATTTTACTCATGACACCGTTGCTTTTGGGTAAAACCTATTCCAACTTCTGTTCCTTATATATTTTAGAGATAATAGCTTATAAATATATCTTACTTGTCACTTTATCCTTTCGTATGTATCGAATAAAATGTTTTGCAAATTGAGGTAACAAACTTTCATTTTCTGACACTTTGATGTATTTTGTGACCATTTTGCCCTGCAATCTATTAACACTCCTATTATTACCCGGGAGGGGAAAAAAGTCACAACATACACCAAAGTGACGAAAAATGCAAGTTTGGTACTTGGAATAGCAACAAACTTAATTCAGTATATATAAAAAGATAGGGTGATAGGTAAGATACATTTATAAGTTATCCTTATAATTTATTGTTTCTTACAAGGTTTCTCGTACCTTGTTAGGGCAATGCCATATAACGAAACGTCCTTTAACGCTTGGGTGGAGGAAGCAAAGGCTCCAGCAATTCCTGCGTGTCTTAAACTTTACAAGGGATTGGTAAAGTTAGGGTTTAAGATCGTGTTTCTCACCGGAACACGTGACACATACACAGAAGCTCGTATAAAAAACCTAAAAGCAGTTGGTTATACTACTTGGGAGAAACTCATTCTTAAGTAAGCTATCAATCCATATAACTTTAGTTAGTAACAATACAATCTTTTTTTTTGGTTTGTTTGCAACATATCACTTATTCGATTGTTGAAATACACATGTTCAGGAAAGCCGGGGATCAAGGAAGTGCCATGGTGTACAAATCGAGCAAAAGGAAAGAGTTGGTCGATGCCGGATATAGAATCCGAGGTAACATAGGTGATCAATGGAGCGATTTACTTGGAGGCAACCCTGGTGATCGCATGTTTAAGTTCCCCGATCCTATGTACTACATCGGTTAAAGTAGTACAAATGTTATTGTTACAAGTTTGCAGAAATAAGACTAAGATCATAGTTAAGCAAAGTCTTTATCATTATTATTATGCATTCGATCGAGTTTAAAAGTTATCATATAGAACATAGAATAGTTTGTAATAGATTGACAAAAAGTCATAACTTGTGTTTTCAATTTTTCATCAATAACGACAAATGATAGCTTTTAGAAAAAGCTTACAAAGTTTAGAAGTAAAATGTAGCATGAACATGACCATCATAAGTCAAACAAGTACGAAACGTAATCACAATATATTAAATATTACTCCATCCGTCTCATATTTATTATACATATTTTTTTTATCAATGTCTAAAATTAATTGTCCATTTTTCTATTTTAGTAAAAACTAAAGAATATAATGAGGGAATATTCCATTTGAGTGGTTGAGAGTTATAGTGGTCCCACTTTTATTAATATTTATGCTTCTTGTCTCCTGACAATAATTTTGAGACGGAGGGAGTACTGTTGTGGCGAGGTTCGTGAATCATGAGTTGATGGTTATTTTTCAATATGTGTACATTTGTTTTTTATTGTTACACCTTAGGCTGCCCAGTCGGCTATAAAAAAACAGTCGAAAGAATAGGGTGACCGACATTGAAATCGGTCATGGCCACTCTGGCATTTGGGTCACCATTGGTCGAAGGTCGAGAAGTTGTACAATCGGTTGAAATTTCAACCGATATTAAACACACATAAAACCCAAACAAAGCACCCTTTTGTCACTATTCTCTCTTTTTATTTTATTTTTTTAATTCGTTTTTGAAAAATAAAATAAAATAAAGTAAAAAGTATGTGAAATATGGAGTCGGAGATCTAGAGGTAGAAGAAGAGGCTATTCAAACTTTTGTATTTTATTTTTATAAATAATTAATTTATAGTTTAAACTCTTAAAATTTTATTTTACTGTCATTTTTACCTTATAGTTTTAACTTTCTTACATTTTAGCATAGAAAATGTATAAAAATTAATTTATATGTAATACTTTGTTAAAAAAAAAAAAAAAAAACTCGGTACTGTGGCAACTTGATTGTGTTTGATCATTAGAGAAAGAATAATGATGTGGCAGGTGATAATCCAGGTCACGACTGTGCATAGCCTTATTTTATATTTTAAATACTAGTTTGTATCACACTTATATTCTTAACTAGTGTGAGATAAACAAATGTGTTTATACAATGTCGGTGCATTAAAGGCCCGTTTGGTTTGTAGGTGGGTTTAGGATTACGATTTGGATTAGGATTTGGATTTGAATTTAATATTGGTTTTGAATTAAATGAAGAGAGAGAAAAATATAATAAAATAATATATTATATATATTATAAATAAATATAATTTATAAGTTTTAAAATGGTATTATTATAAAAATAAGATAAAATAAAAATGTGAATGGTTGGTATAAAAAGTGGACCCACTATAATGAAATTATAACAAAAAGTAGACATTAGGGTAAGGTTTTGCACAAAGTCATATACACGGTACTCATCCCTAATTTGGGGACCCACAAAAACGAACCAAACGGCAAAATTTGGCATCATCCTCAATTTCAACCCCTATCCCATTAAACCAAACGGGCCCTAAGTTTCCCAAAAGGAGAATCAAGCTTTTATCATATTATATTACTCACGCGAAGCAGTGGGCGAATAATATATTTGAAGATGATTCTTTTGCTTCTTTTTTTTTAGATGGTAGTTTTTGATGGTTGATGATAGTTTATTTGATGCTGGACTTGTGGCGTGCTGATCTAAATTTTTTGAAAATAAATATCATATATACATTATAAATAGTATAGATAATGAGTACTCTCGGATATCAAGCCCCTAAATACATTACGCATGTACTAATAAAACTATACTCTTTTCTATGATTAAAAATTAATATATCATCACGATCATCAAATAGTAGTATATATATCATATATACATTATAAATAGTATAGATAATGAGTACTCTCGGATATCAAGCCCCTAAATACATTACACATGTACTAATAAAACTGTACTCTTTTCTATGATTAAAAATTAATATATCATCACGATCATCAAATAGTAGTATGAGTCATTGGAAAATTATCAAAATTATCAGAATCTGTGATTAATCTACGATTTTTTAATGATAGTATTAATCAAAATAATCAAATACCGTTTTTGTTAGTGAGCTTATATGTATTAGATTGATATTAGTATTTGTGTTAGATTTGTAATAGTATAGCTTGAGCGTAAGCTCAACTGTTAGAGTATATATATTAAGACATATAAAATCACTTAATTAATTAATTAATTAATATATCAAGGTTTATATTGTATAAGAGACAGGTTCTTTTACTCATGAAGAAAAAAATAAAAAAATTGTTTGTTTTTTCAGATTGAAGTTGTCTAAAAAAATCAGTTTGTTTTTTGTTTTGTTTTTTTGTTTTTTTTAACAAATCGTAATTAGGTTTTGAATTGTTTGAAGAGACACAAGTATTGTTTGCCGACTTGAGCTCGTCAGGTTAGTTTTGAATCGATAATGTTTGAGGTTTTCTTAGGCTTTGTTGGATTTTTGAGCTTATACCCGAACTTGGGCCATCATCAAAAGTTTAAGTTACTTAAATTTTGATATATCATTATATTGTATTGTTGTTTGGATCTTCTTTTTTGTTGGTTTGTATTTGGGTAGATGTTGAAGCCTATATTAAATATTGGGTTTTGGTATATCCGTTTAGTAAGTGGGTCTTTAGAGATGCGTTAGATATATGGTTGCGGTTTTTGTTATTCAATTTATTTTTTTTAGTATCTAAAAATCGATTCTCAAACCTTTTTCTTCGCAAAGCCGACTAAAATGTGATTGTCTCTACGCTTTATCTTTGTTTGTAACTTCAGTCAACTAAAGCTCGACTACTTTTTTTCCTAAACTTCGACAACTATAAGTCGAACTCTTCCCCAACCCTCACCTTCACGTCCTACCAAACCTTCATTAATAATGACGACAATACATCCCCCCTCATACGTTATCACAGACCGTTAAACTTTATGTCGTTAACTCTATTACCAACCTCATTCCTTTTAAATTTGATGTTTACAAAGCTAATTATGACACCCGGTGTTACTTCTTCAAGAATCATTATGAAATTTCAATGTCTTAAAGCACATCATTGGTGAATCTGCAAGTACCGTCTGCTTTGTTTGTTTAGTTTCGAGACAGTTTGAGCATTCGTTCTCCTTCCGTTCCAATTGCGAGGGGAATGTTAGTGAGCTTATTTGTATTAGATTGGTATTAATATTTGTGTTAGATTTGTATTGGTATAGTTTGAGCCCAAACACAAGTGTTCATGTATATATATATTAGAACATATATAATCACATAATTAATTGATCAATATATCAAGGTTTACAGTTTTTTTCATATCAAACTTCGGCGCTTTTAGACCGAGTATATTGTCAAAATATGAAGCAATAATGAATAGAATGTAGAGAAATAAGGATGACTCATGGACAGCAGCCGATGGCCACTCTGTGCAGCTTACTTTTAACACTTTTCTATATCTACTTGCCCGCACAAGCATCATTCAGGCTCGGTGTGCCACAAACATTCGATGTAAATTACTTGAGATGGCGGCTAGCTAGCAATCGAGACCAACAACCTTAAAAAAAAGGGTCACAAGTTCTCCAAGCATGAGAAGACGGCCATTTACGATCTAACTCATGATCTTAAGTTCATTGAAGCCGCCGCCACCGAACGTCATCATCAATGATAATGCAAAAGGCAAGTTGGATCTAGATAACCATCTCTTTTGCTTATCTCATTCACCGAAGGTAATCATGCTTGTTCCCTATTTTAGATGCGATCTGATGTTCTTGGATGTGAATCATCATCATTGATTCTAATTCGATTCAGGACTCCTTTCAATCCAATTTTCCGTTTGTTTTCTTTGTTTTAATGGGTAGTTTTCGATCGAAAGAAGACGATGTCAACAGGATATCGACATCGATTTATGTCACCAATTTCCCTGAATCATTTACTGCCAAAGAATTGTTTCACACATGTAAACAATATGGACATGTGGTGGATTCATTTATTCCTTTTAAGAGATCGAAAGGTGGGAAAAGATCTGGGTTCGTTCGTTTCATTAATGTATTCAGCGTGGATAGTCTAGTGAATAATCTTTGCACCATATGGATAGGTCGTCTAAAAATTCAAGCGAATGTTGCTAGATTTCAAAGAACCTCGAAGCAGGGCGATTATTCACATGAGAAAAAGGACACCGAGGTTAATAAGAATGGTAGTAATCTGTCTGGTGGGGTAACAAGATTAACGGAAACTCTTTCGTGTATGTCTTGAAAGGAAAAATCGCATCTAGCTCCTCGACGATTGAACCTATCCCTGCTATTGTCTTGGATGATGATTGTTTACACTCTAAAGATTTATCACTGTCTTTGATGGGAAAGGTGAAGGATTTTGCCTCTATACCTAACTTGCAGCATGCTTTTAAAACTGGTGGTTTCTCTGATATTATCATTCGATACTTGGGCGAACTTTGGGTTATGCTTGATTTTGTTAATGCCAAATCTCGAGACCTATTTTGTGATAATAAGGACGTTCGTTCTTGGTTCTTGGTGTTAAGACAGGCATCGGATGACTTCGTTACAGAGCGCAGGATTGTTTGGGGTGGAAATAGAGGGGGTCCCTTTTAAACTTTGGTCTGATAATTCCTTTAAGCGTATCGCTAATAAGTGGGGTGAATTTTTGGATGTCGATGATAAAGAAGACAAGTGTTATCATTCTAAAAGGTTATGTGTTCTCTCGAAAATCCATGACAACATCTTTGAAAGTTTCAAGATTGTTTTCCGTGGTAAGGTTTACTGGGTTCGTGCCAAGGAAGTCCCAGGTTGGATTCCGAAGTTGGAGGATGATACTGATGATGATGAGGTACTGTCGGTTGATGGTTTCACAAATGGGGCTCATGATGAGCCACAGGTACATAGTGGTGGTCTTAGTGATATAGAGGAAGTTCCAGACACCGTGTTTGAGGAGTCCTCGGGTCAGAATGGGAAGCCATTAGATGATCCTTTTGGTATTTATCCGTTATTGAATAAGGATAATGGAGACAAGCCAGTGTTTGACAACGAAGGAGAGAGTAGCTTTAAATATCCACCGGGATTTACACCAAAAGATATTTCTAAAGAACCAGATAACATCAAAGAAAATAGTAACGAGATTAATATAGAAGTTGACCGCAACTGTGAAACAGATGGAATCCATAGTGGTAAGAATGGTTCGGTCTGTTCTGGTCGATTTAAAGATTCTGAATTACCACGTAACGGTGGTTCTATGTTGTGTTTTATGGAGGAGTTGATAAAAGTCGGACACACTATGGGGTATAACATGGAGGGGTGTGCTAATGACCTCACTAAGATTATTGAATCACAAGGAGAGACTGTGGTTCATCGATGAATTTTATGTCTTTGAACATTCAAGGCCTCGCCCAGAAGGCCAAAAAAGATTGGGTTGGGGAGTTATGTGTTAAACATAAAGTTAATGTTTTGACGCTTCAAGAAACAAAAATGGAGAGCATGGAGTTAGTCTGTGTTAAGTCGTGTTGGGGTAATAATACGTTTGAGTTTGTTCATAGCGATTCCGTTGGTAACTCTGGAGGTATTTTATGTGCTTGGGACCCAAATTCGTTTTGTAAGAGCAGCTCTACTGTTTCGGACTACTTTGTTATGGTTCGAGGTACATGGTTGAAAACTGGTGCTAATTTACTTATTGTTTATATTTATGCTCCCCAAGACTTACGTGATAAACGTTTGCTCTGGGATCAATGGAATGGTGAGATAGTTATGATGGGGGACTTCAATGAGGTTAGGATGAAATCAGAGAGATATGGTTCGTTATTCCATGCTCCTGCAGCGGACGTTTTCAACTCGTTTATTGCTAGTGCTGGGATGGAAGAGGTTCCCTTAGGTGGGAGCAAGTTTACATGGTGTCATAGATCTGCTTCAAAGATGAGTAAATTGGATAGGTTTTTGATATCAGATAATCTTTTGAATATGTGTCCTAATATTAGTGCTATCACTTTGGATCGATTTCTTTCGGATCATCGCCCTATTTTACTCCGTGAATTCGTGTTTGATTCGGGGCCGATTCCCTTCCGCTTTTTTCATCATTGGTTAGAAGTAGAAGGCTTCAATAAATTTGTTATTGACTCGTGGACCATTGCCCCCGGTGACATGCGAAATGGTATGCGTAACATGATGTACAAACTGAAATTCCTCAAAGCAAAAATTAGGGAATGGTGCCAAGAGTATAGATCGAGAACAAAAGGTGAAAGCGATAGGCTTAAGATTGAGCTTAAGGATCTGGATGACCGTATTGACGATGGGAAGGGATCGAATGAGGTTATTGTACAAAGAGCGGCTGTTGTTAATTCTTTGCAGCGTATTCATAATCGTTGCGCTATGGATTTAGCTCAAAAGGCTAAAATCAACTGGTCGGTGGAAGGCGATGAGAATTCTATGTTCTTTCATGGGATGATTAATAAAAAGCGTAGCCAATCAAATATTCGAGGCGTTATGGTAGATGGAGATTGGGTTGTTAGACCAGACCTGGTTCATAATGTGTTTCTTCATCACTTCAGTAGTAGATTCGGTCAACCTAATGATTGTCAAGTTAAAATTGATATGAGCTTTCCGAAGTCTCTGTCATCGGAACAGCAAGCGGAGTTGGAGAGACCGATCTCTATAGAGGAGTTGAAGAAGGCTTTCTGGGATTGCGGGGTGGACAAAGCCCCTGGTCCGGATGGTTTTACATTTGGCTTTTATCGTCATTTCTGGTCGACCATCAAGAAGGACGTTTTTAATGCGGTTAATCATTTCCTTTCATGTGCGGATATTCCCAAAGGTTGTAATTCATCTTTTATAGCTTTGATCCCTAAATCTACTGATGCTAATTTGGTTACGGACTTTAGACCAATTAGTCTTATTGGAAGCTTATATAAGATAGTCGCTAAAATTCTGGTGAGTCTCCTTGTTTGTGTGTTAGATGATCTTGTGAACGAGATTCAATCAGCCTTCATTGCAGACAGACAAATGCTTGACGGCCCGTTCATCCTTAATGAGGTGTTACAGTGGTGTAGGTCTAAAAAGCAACAAGCGGTTATTTTCAAGGTGGACTTTGAGAAAGCTTTTGATTCTGTTAGATGGGATTTCCTAGATGAGGTGTTATCTAAATTTGGTTTTGGTTGTAAGTGGCGTATGTGGATTCAAAATTGTCTTAAGTCGTCAAGAGGGTCTATACTCATCAACGGTAGCCCGACGGGAGAATTTCAATTTTACAAAGGCCTTAAACAAGGTGACCCTTTATCTCCATTCTTTTTCATCTTATTAATGGAGAGTCTTCATCTATCTTTTCAGCGTGTGGTGGACGCAGGCATGTTTAAAGGTATTCATCTCAGCACTCCGTTGAATATCTCTCATATGTTTTTTGCGGACGATGCAATATTTATTGGGCGATGGTGTGAGGGTAATATTAATACCCTTGTTCATGTTTTAGAATGCTTTTATCGTGCTTCTGGTCTCAAAATTAATATGAGTAAAAGTAAAATTATGGGCGTGAATGTGGAGGTTAATAAAGTTAAACAAGCTGCTGACAAGTTGGGTTGCCTTATCCTTAAAACCCCTTTCATATATTTAGGCACTAAAGTCGGGGGTAATATGTCTCGTGTGTTAGCATGGAAGGAGGTTATTGACAAGGTGCGGGCTCGACTATCTAAATGGAAAATGAATACCCTATCTATTGGAGGTAGACTTACTTTGCTCAAATCAGTTCTTGGGTCGCTTCCGATATTCCATATGTTTATGTATAAAGTCTCGAAAACTGTTCTATTCACGCTTGAATCTTTACGAAGTCACTTCTTTAATGGTCATGATAGTAGTAGCAAGAAAGCTTCATGGGTCAAGTGGAGTAACGTTCTCACTGCAAAACACAAAGGAGGTCTCGGAGTCGCGAGTCTTTATGCTTTAAACAGAGGCCTCATGCTAAAATGGGTGTGGAGATTCTACTCTCAAAAGCATTCATTGTGGTCTCGAGTTGTAAGGGCTATTCATGGCGTGGACGGGGGAGTGGGTAAGGTCGTGAATTCTGCTTCACACTCATGTTGGAGGAACATTGTTAAGGAAGTTCATATTCTCCAAGGTCTTCGTGTTAATTTTTTCGAATATCTTAATCTGAAACTGGGTGATGGGTCCTCGACAGCTTTTTGGGATGATGATTGGATTGTAGGGGGAGTTTTAAAACATAGATTCCCACGTGTTTATGCTTTAGAGAGATGCAAAGAGGTTTCGGTTTCCTCGAAGCTTTCGGATCTGACCTGCTCGTTGCGTCGAAATATAAGGGGTGGCGCGGAACAAGTGCAGTTCAACGCCATAGCTGAATTGGTGGCCGCAGTTAGACTCGTTCCTCAGGCTGATCGGTATGCTTGGTCTCTTAATGGTTCAGGTGTATATTCGGTAGAGTCTATGCGAAAAGTGCTTGATGACTTTCGTTCTCCTAGTGTTTTTAGTCCGACTAGGTGGGTGAAATCTATGCCCATCAAAATCAACGTGTTTGCCTGGAAAGTTAAAATGGATGCCCTCCCTACAAGATTTAATATTTCACGTCGAGGTATGGACCTAAGTTCTATTTCGTGTCCTTTATGTGATAATGGAGTGGAAACTTCCGAACACTTGTTTTTTAGATGCATTTTGGTGCGTCAATTCTTTCGGAAGATCTCTAATTGGTGGGACGTCCCATTCCGAGATGTTAATTCGTTTGGGGAATGGTTGGATTGGCTAGGTTCTTTTAGGCTCACATATAAGCTTAAGCAGATTCTAGAAGGGGTATTCTATGTGTTATGGTGGTACATTTGGTCTTTTCGCAACAAGATCTTGTTCGACACTAAAAGTCCTCAGAAGGCGTCTTTATTTGATGACATTGTTTCTCATTCATTTTATTGGTGTAAGTTCAAATGTAAAGCCTCGTTCAGTTGGGACGAATGGCTAAAAAACCCTTATCTTATTGTTGTGTAATTCTAGCTCCTTGCTAGTGTTTAATAATGAATCCGCAGTTCAAAAAAAAAAAGCATGGGATAAATCTTAAGTAATGTCGTTTTTTAACTGAAAAACTATGTACTATAATTCTTTTGTTATAAGACATAAACAGGATCAAATGAAATGATCGTGTAGTGTAAATCAGTAAATGATTGGTTATTATTAATTCTTTTCTAATGTGATTTGTCATAGATAGAAAAGAAATGTTTATAAATGAATGATTGAATCGATGATTTAAATATGTCAATTTTTAATTTAAACAAACATAAATAAGAATTGAAAATTAAGAAAGTGATATTGCAGAAACGCGAATATATTTTAATTTGAAGTAAGTCCAAGAAAAATATAATACACATGTTAATTGCTATATTTAACTAAGATTGTGTATTATTTTATAGACTCCTTTTTTCCGGTGTAATTTGCAGTAAGTCAAAGAAAAGATTTTATAGACTAATTTAATATCCTTTTAATTATTGATTCTTAAAGGGATTATATATCCAAACTCGAAAGGTCGCCCAACTATTAAGTATTTTACTTTTAGGTCGTCCATTTTCTAAAACTAACTTATAGGCCACTTAATTATGTTTTTGTTTTCCTTTATATCAAATTCGTTCAAATTTTTGCAGGATATTCATACAAGAGTAAACTACACCATTCGTCCTTGTGGTATACGTTGACCATCAAGTTTCGTCCTTTGACCAAAAAAATTGCATCGTTGGTCCTTAACTCCGAATCGTTAGTCATCGTTGGTCCCTCACACTAACTGGATGGACTAACGGGCGTTAAGCCTTGTTAAGTGGAGGGTATTTTCGTCTTTTCATCAACAAAAAAAAAAAACCAGGTTCACATCCTTGTCTGCTTCTCTTTTTTTCTGGAAACAAAACCCACGCTCTCCTCATCTCAAAATCCACCCATTTCCATTTTGATGATTGTCTCCTTGCACCATCATTCAATCTCTATCAAAACACAAGTCATATAACCTCACCAAAAAGAGTCGGTTACCAACACATACAACAAATGCCTTGTTGACTTTTTTGATTTTCTTTCTCTCAAACCAAAATCTACACAACTCAAAATCACAAATCTCTTTTTTGCTTCGAACATATTAATTCGAAATCACAAACCTGGTTCATAAACTTTGAATTCGCTACAATTGCTTCGACTACACCATCATTAGCTTCTTCATCTGCTCTGGTGATCTTAGCGACGGTTGTGAAGGTGGTAGCGTTTTAGATCTTGACGGCGGCTGTGAAGGTGGATCGGAGGAGTGGTGGTCGGATCTTGGTGGTTTGTGTTGTGTGTTAATTGGTGATAATTTCTTTGATAAGTTTTTCTTGTGTGCTAGTTGGTGGCCGAATATTACAATAATTTATATGATAATTTCTTTGATTATGGTGAAAATAAGAAAGAGGCCATGGATAATATATTTTGTGTTGGACACGAATAACAAACAAGATGACAACAAGAAAGTGCAGAAGAAAACATTTTGAAGAAAAAAAATTCATCGAAGATTTCATAGAATAGATGGAGATGTGAATTACTAAAGGTGTTTTATAATGTGGTCATGTTTTCAGTTTAGTGATGTTTTGGATTAAAGAAAATTGGGAATTTTTTTTGCTAACTTTAAGTTCATGTATTTAATGATTTGGTTTTTTGAATTTTTGGCAAATTCTTTTAATGAAAATGATCATCAAGGATCGTGAAGGTGGTTGGAGGCTGTGAGAGTGGTGGTGGTTGAATGTGAAGATGATAGGAAGAAGAAGAAGATGAAAGAAAAAAAAGAAGGAGATGGGTAGATGAAATAATTAATTGAGGGTGTGGTGAGGGTGGGAAAAGACGAAAATACCCTCCACTTAACAAGGCTTAACGCCCGTTAGTCCATCCAGTTAGTGTGAGGGACCAACGATGACTAACGATTCGGAGTTAAGGACTAACGATGCAATTTTTTTGGTCAAGGGACGAAACTTGATGGTCAACGTATACCATAAGGACGAACGATGTAGTTTACTCTTCATACAATTACAAGAATAAAGCTGACTTTAACATATCAACACAATAAAATTATCAATTTAAACGTAAAACATAGGTTAAATTATCTTAATTCATTTTCAATTAACTAAAGTTGCACTTAAATAGTAATAGCTAAAACTGATATTTTACATTTCAATAGTCGTTTCTATTGTTTTAATATGTTATATTTAGCATTATTCTTGTTGCTTTAAAGATTTTCGTGATAAAATTATCCGAAATTGGTATAAACGAAAGTAAACCTATAAATGAGTGGCCTATAAGTTAATTTTGATAAATGAATGACCTAAAAGTAAAAAGTTAATAGTTTGGTGACCTCCCTAGTTACAAGAAAGATACCCTAAAGAAGAAAATGTGCTCAAAGACAAAATGCATTGAAAGATATGTCAACTACTTACAAAATTAGAACTCAAAAAGTTAACTATTAAAAAAAAAAAAAAAAAAAAAAAAAAAAAAAAAAAAAAAAAAATTGTCAAACACCACTATTGTTCTATAGTTTTGTACATCACATAATAGAAATTAGGCTAAGCCTAGCAGTGATCATGGACGACATTCATTTTACCTGTTATATCAGCTTTCTCTCTTCGATGACTTATATATGAGTTTTTACCACACCAAAACAACCTAAACAACTTTAAAAAAAAAATATTTAGTTTAAACACACAAACACACGCACAACCTATCGGTCGCGCCTGCAACCGATTCAAACAAGAAAAAAAAAACGACCAACTGGTGACCTTCATGCCACAGCAATGGGACCGATTAATTGGGAACAAAAAAAATAAAGGGTCGACCGAGTGTATATTACATTGCTGCGCCCAACCTTAGATAGAGGAACAAAAGGTAAAAAGATTTTATTTTTATTTTTAGCATTCGAGTAAAATAATGTGAAAAAATAGTTAGGGAGTGTTTGTTTTTTTTAAAAAAATCTTACTAGCCCTCTTACTCTTACCAGTAAGAGGAGGGCAGACGTTTTGCTTGTTTGTTTTTTTCTTTTGAGTAAGACTCAGTTAGACATATAACATCTTACTCAGTAAGAGGTGGGAGACTTGTCTTACTGCCTCTTACTCGTTTTGTAAACTTTATATAATATATTTGATTGTTTATTAACTATGTTATATTTATGATAAAAAGTCTTGTTTCATATTTATATAAGTTACTTATTATCGCATTGTGTTGGTTTAATAAACAAATTGCAAAAACGAGCACTTAAAAATTATTCGGACAATTATACAAAAACAAACAACATTATTTCGTTCAGATTTAGACTTTCTAACCACCTCTTACCAGTAAGATATGGTAGTCAGATTCAGACCCAAAACATCTTAATGAAACAAACACACCCTTACATTGCAGATGATTGATCATCTCTTAGGTTAAAATCATTGCTTTTATTCATGATGGCCTTTCTTTTTAGCTAATATAAAATGAGTGAAAAATACATGGTACATATGGTAATATATGAAAAAACAAAGCCCAATTCGACAAAACACAACTTATACATACCACAATTTCACTACACATTAGTACAACAAAATACTCAAAACATGGGTTTCACTTTCTTTCTCCTTATCCTAACCATAACCAATGTGGCTGCATCTCCAAATCCGTTCAACCAAATCCACTTACTCATGCCGCATTCGGGCTCAGCGGGCCACAAACACTCCAACCTCGACTGTTTGAGCTGGCGGCTAGCAGTCGAGACCAACAACATCCAGAAATGGAAACAAGTTCCCGAAGAATGTGAAACTTACATTGGTCACTACATGCTTGGAGAACAATATCGTAAAGATGTTGATCTTGTCACGGAAGAAGCGTATGAGTATGCTAAGGGGCTTAACATTACTAAAAATGGCAAGGATGTTTGGGTTTTCGATATCGATGAAACTACACTCTCTAATCTCCCATATTATGCTAGCGACGCAGTTGCTTTCGGGTAAAAACTAACATATACACTTTTCTTACAAACATATATTATGTAGCAACATTAGTACAAGTGACATAACCACCCAATTATTCCATAGTTAGCTTAAATTCATGTTAAAAGCTGTTACATGTTAATATCATATCTAAAATAGGGTTTTCATGTATTTTCAGGGCAATACCATATAATGCAACGTTGTTTAACGAATGGGTCGAGGAAGCAGCCGCGCCAGCTATACCAGGGGCTCTCAAACTATACAAACAACTAATAGAACTCGGATTCAAGATCGTGTTTCTCACCGGGACAGAGGAAGCTTACGCAGAAGCTCGTACAAAAAATATGAAGGATGTTGGATATACTACATGGGAAAAGCTTATATTTAAGTAAGTTGTTATACAGGGCCGTCGTCTCATAAAATTCAGTGGCCCCGTGTCATTACTATAAAGAGACCCTTAAACATACACACAAAATACATATGTATCAGTAGTGCGTGAACTAATTAAACTCAAACTTCATATTATGCATATATATAATAGAAGTGCATGAAATTTTGTGGCACTCGTCAAACGATGACCCTGGGCCATGTTGTTATATAACTTTTGCTTTAAGTTGTGCCTATGATTATTTATGGTTGTGAAATGTGACAAATATATATATATATATATATATATATATATATATATATATATATATATATATATATATATATATATATATATATATATATATATATATATATATATATATATATATGTATTTATTGTTGATAAATAACGTATGACAGGGGAGTTTCGGATGGAAGTGGAGTTGTGTACAAACAAGCCAAAAGAAAAGCTTTGGAAGAGGGTGGATATCGGATTCGAGGCAATATGGGCGATCAATGGAGCGATTTACTTGGAAGCAACCCTGGTGATCGCACTTTTAAAGTGCCCGATCCAATGTACTACATCGGTTAATGCACGATGAAGTGAAATGACCGATGTAATGGTATAATTCTGTATAAATAAATAAGAGTTTGTTGTAAGAACTCGTTTTGATTTTTATATTTGTGGCCCAATAATACGACGAATAACAAAATTCACAATAGATTTACACTATCATATTATAACAAGACACTTAATGATTCACAATATGTAAATAAGAATAAAAACATGAAACGTTGAAAGTCACATTATGAATATCTACTTTCTTTTTATAACCAAATTGAGATTTATTGTGAAACAAAAAGTCAAAACAACAACTCATATACTCCGTAGTTATTTTAAAAATGAACTAGAAAGCGTAAAAGTATCCTTTTTCACGTGACTCTAAACCCATTTTCTTTTAAATAAGTAATTTTCTTTTCTTCTCTCATAACACAAACTTCTATGCATCTTCTTCCCCATATCTTCATAACTCATTTCCTTAAAATCTTGAGACTGTAGAGGGAACAATCATTTTTAAGTGGCTTGAGAAGTGGCAAGAGGTGGTTGGGATATGGTGGCATGAGGGTGGCGGCGCCACTGTGACTTCCACGTTAGAAATGGCATGCATCTAAGTGATGATACCCCATATATGGTCTTAAAAAATTAGAACTCGAGAAGTTAACTATTCCAAAACAAAATAATAAAAATGTGTCAAACACCCACTATTGTTCAATAGCTTTTTTACTTCACATAATAGAAATTAGAAAGAGGAACAAAAGGTAAAAATATTTTATATTTAATTTTAGCATTGAGTAAAATAATATGAAAAAAGTATTAGATGATATTTAGACTAACCGGCCTTGTGTTGGTTCAATGGTTACGACTTACGAGTTTGTTATATTAACTTGTAGAGTAAACTACACCATTCGTCCTTGTGGTATACGTTGACCATCAAGTTTCGTCCCTTGACCAAAAAAATGTCACCGTTGGTCCTTAACTGCGAAACGTTTTTTGCCGTTCGTCCCTCCCTTTAACGGAGCTCGGTAACGCTCATTAAGTCATCACATCCAAGGGTATTTTTGTCATTTTAGGTATGAAATAAAGATAAAATAGTCTTTTTGCCTTTTTAAAGATGGTGATGAATTGATAAACACCAAGAACTCAGATTTATCAATAACTCAGCTTCATCATTCACACACAAACACATACACACACAATCCATAAACACCATTTATCTCATCTCACTAAGATTCAACCATGAATAGATAATATACAGATCTACACCATCTTCCTTACTATTTTCTTCATCACCACCAACACAACACTTATCTTCATAACCACTCTACCACCACCACCATCATCATCATATTTTCACATCACCAATCATCATCTCATCTGGACACCCTCATGACACTTTCGGATCAACAACTAAAACCCTCGTCCTATATGCAATTACTTATGGCACAATCATCACTACTCATCTCCATCATGAATCAGTAAACCGAACACATCCAATTAGAAAAAAAAACCCAACCGTACTTCATGTTACCAGTCAATAACGCGCCTTCAAGATCTGAAAGATGGTCTCGGGTAGGTTTTTATTTGCCCTTTTTTCTTGTTTGTGTGGTTTTGTACGAACCAAGATAAGATGGTAACAAAAATGTTATTAATCTTGTCTTATGTTTCGGATATTAAAGAAGGTTTAACCTTACATAAATCTGTGATGATGGTTTTCATGAGAACCTTCAATGGTTTTGGTATATCTTTGAATACGCACGAAATGAATCTGAGATTTTGATTTTTTTCATTTAGTTTGAGTCTTGGATGAGTAGAATGAGGAGTTGGAGGAGATGGGATTAGGTTTAGTATTGGATTTGGTTGAGTTTGGGTTGGTTTTAATTTGGCAGTGGTGATATCGTCCGCTAGATAACATTTAGTTTATGATTTTTTTCTTTTCTTTTTGGACTAGTGATGTTTATAAAAACTGAAGTCACATGAGCTTGTTTGGTATGTGGTATATGAATTTGTTGCGGGTGTAGCTGAGAGGCGGTGGCAGAAGTTTATCAAGAGAGAAGAAGGAGGAGGGAAGAGGTGAAGGAGATGGTGGGTTTTGGTTGTGGTTGTGTAAAAGAAGATGAAGTGGGAAAAGACAAATATACCCTCTACTTAACAAGGCTTAACGCCCGTTAGTCCAACCAGTTAGGGTGAGGGACCAACGATGATTAACGTTTCGCAGTTAAGGACCAACGGTGACATTTTTTTGGTCAAGGGACGAAACTTGATGGTCAACGTATACCACAAGGACGAATGGTGTAGTTTACTCTTAACTTGTATGTTACACTTTATTATTGATCATTATAAATATAGTATAAATATAAATAGTATAAATCAACACTGAAATTCCTAACTTTATGAACCCTAAACCCGTAAACGGGTTTGTACCAACTAGTCTAACCATCATCTAATAAAAAGTTACATTTTACTACATTATGATCATCACTTAGGTTAAAATCATTGCTTTTATTCATGGCCTTCCTTTTTAGCTATTATAAACTGAGTTAAAAACACATGGTACATAACCACATATCGTAATATATCAAAAAACAAAGCCCATTTTGACAAAACACAACTTTATATATACCACAACTTCACTACACATTAGTACAACATAATATACTCAAAACATGGGTTTCACATTTTTTCTCCTTATCCTAACCATAACCACTGTGGTTGCATCCCCAAATCCCTTCAACCAAATCCACTTACTCATGCCGCATTCGGGCTCAGCAGGCCTCAAACACCCCGACCTCGACTGCTTGAGCTGGCGGCTAGCAGTCGAGACCAACAACATCCAGAAATGGAACCAAATTCCTGAAGATTGTATAACTTACGTTGGTCACTACATGCTTGGGGAACAATATCGTAAAGATGTTGATCTTGTCACGGAAGAAGCGTATAAGTACGCTAAAGGACTTAACATTACTAAAGATGGCAAGGATGTTTGGGTTTTCGATATCGATGAAACCACACTCTCTAATCTCCCATATTATGCTAGCGACGCAGTTGCTTTCGGGTAAAAACTAGCATGTACAATTATCTTAAAATCATTATGTAACAACATGAGTACAAATGACATATCTATAATAGGTTTATTGCTCATGTATTTTCAGGGCGGTACCATATAATGCAACGTTGTTTAACGAATGGGTCGAGGAAGCAGTCGCGCCAGCTATACCAGGGGCTCTTAAACTATACAAACAACTAATAGAACTCGGATTAAAGATCGTGTTTCTCACCGGGACAGAGGAAGCTTACACAGAAGCTCGTATAAAAAATCTGAAGGATGTTGGATATACTACATGGGAAAAGCTTATATTAAAGTAAGTTGTTATACATGGTCGTCTCATGAATTTCGTTGGCCTCGTGTCATTACCATAAAGAGGCCCTTAAACATATACACAAAATACATATGTATCAGTAATGCGTGAACTGAATAAACTCAAACCTCATATTGTTTATGTATATAATAGAAGTGCATGAAATTTTGTGCCACTCGTTAAGCGATGACCCTAGGCAATGACACATCTTGCACTCTCCCAAAGACAGTCGTGTTGTTATATAACTTATGCTTTAAGTTGCGCCTATAATAATTTATGGTTGTGAAATCACTACAACAATCAGATGGACGGGCGAGGAGACTTTCGCCGGGGACGTTGTGTCCCCGGTGAAAGTCACTAAACGACAAAACAAAACCTGACGTGGCACATGAATACGCTGACCAGTTAAAGAAAATTCAACGAGAACGGCGAAAGTCCGTTGAATTTTTAACATAATTTGACCGCCTAGTCAAAATTCAACCACCCCTTTCGCCGGGGAATGTGACAAATATGTATTTATTGCTGATAAATAACGTATGACAGGGGAGTTTCGGATGGAAGTGGAGTTGTGTTCAAACAAGCCAAAAGAAAAGCTTTGGAAGAGGGTGGATATAGGATTCGAGGCAATATGGGCGATCAATGGAGCGATTTACTTGGTACCAACCCTGGTGATCGCACTTTTAAACTGCCCGATCCAATGTACTACATCGGTTAATGCACAATGAAGTGAATTGATCGATGTAATGGTATAAGTTTGTATGAAAAAATAAGGGTTTGATGTAAAAACTCGTTTTGATTTTTATCTTTACTCCTACCGTTGTAATAATTTGGAAGCAGTTTTAATAAAAGGCTAATTGTATCGTAATGTATCTAATTATGGTTAGATGATTATTATCTAGATCTTTTGTCTAGTGGTATATGAGTAGTTCATCAATCGACATGTTGTGAGTTCAAGTCTCCTCAGATTAAATCAACGTGGATTAACTTGTGACATTAGTTGTTCACACCTAACATGTGACGGGCTCATACAATAGTTTTACCAGCCAAATCTTAACAAATTTACATATCACTTATGTTAGGCTAATGTTAATGGTTTGGTTGGTTGCCCCCCAATCGAGTAGGTGACCGAGTTATGCTACTAGCCCAACCGAATGCAACCGATTAAACACACAACCTTTCAATTGTTTCGGTTTGTCAGCCAACCACAACTTTCATTCTCTTTTGTGTGTGTATTTTGTTTTTATTAGTTTTTATGAGGTATGTTTTTTATTATGGTTGCGGTCGGCTTATTAGCAAATTGTAATTAGGTATAGTCTTGGAGAGAGAAAGCTAATGTGACACGAGGTGACCACAATATTTATAGAATTGAATTATAGTTGTCATTAGGCTCGAAGGCAAGGTAAGGGTGCACTAAACTTACACATCAGCGCCACGTCAGTTTTCTCTCTCCTCTCTCTTCCACTCACTACCACTCACCTTTATGCGGACAAATGACTCACATCTACTCACCTTTAACTTTTTTTCTTTTCTTTTTAATACTTAATAAAACACATGTTGGGGAGTTGCTTCACGAAAATCAAGTAGGTGAGTTACTCAACTTAACTGCCTTTGAATTGCGTGACTCGTGCGCTAGTGGCTTGGGTGTGCATGGTGGTCACGCGTGAGTGGAGGTAAGGTGAGCGGGTCACGGCTCCCTTGCCTTCCAGCCTTAGAGCACATGGTATAGGGTGCCATTGGTGTGCTAAGCTTACTGGCTAACATGCCAAACTTGTGCTAAATGCACCCTTTTGTGTTTTGAGCCAATGCACTAACTCACGCCAAATGCATCTTTTGTGTGTGTGTGTGTGTGTTTTCTTTTTTTTTCTTTGTATTGTGATTTGTGAGTGAGTGATATATTTGGTGAGGTATTTTGCGGGACCTACAAATGATGTTAGTGGTGTGTTATGAGGGACGGTTGTTTGAGTTTATTGGTGTGTTATTGGGAAGTATATGATGTAGCGCTGATGTAGCATACCAATAACGTGTTATTGAGTCCCTGCATACCTTGTGCTCTTAGCATTGGTCTTAAAACTTTGGCATAAAAGTCACTATCAGTAAAACTTAATATATGAATGATTGATTTCTATAAAAATAAATGAATGATAGGGATTGTGTACCTGGTATTACATACACTGCAATTCCATAGTACCCACGTTTGAAACATGGCTTTGGATTTAATTAAATGGACCACAATACGTGCAATTGGACCACATGGTGAGTGGTGACACGTTGGTGCTATTTTGTTATGGTATGGCTTGGCGTAATAAAGGAAAGCCCAATACAGCGATACCGCATTATCGTCACATCAACGTTACATTAGTTTTCTCTTTTTTACTCCAGCTCTGTGATATGTGTTCAAGTCCTGAAGTCAAATAAATTCAAGTTTCAAGGTTAAAGTAAAAAGTCAAACAGAACTCAACCCAACTGAATTTCCTGCCCATTACTTTTAACCATTTCCTTGTATAAAAACATTACTTGTAATCATTCCAAAGTAGTCTATTCAGTAGTAATTCTCTCTTCTTGTAAAAATCTCCATCATATTAGTAACAAATCAATTTCTTTAAAATTTGTGATTCTATTCTTATTTGTCGGAATTGCCTAATTGTCTTGAAAGTACTACTTCATTTTCTTGTGATTTCTAGTGGTACAAACAGTGGTATCAGAGCAATCGATCTTGGCAACAAGACTTTGCTATTTTAATGCTTCAATCTATCCTACATCATCACCCATTCATATTCATTTTCACGCCCAATCCAAAATACGTCATAATATCATTCTTTAATCTGTTTTCCAATCGAAAAAACATGTTTGAGTCAAGTTCATGAGTCTTTAGTGGTTCTTGATTAGTTAGTTGTTGATCTTGGTTGGTTAGTTGAAAGTTTGTTACGTTTGAAAGTCACAATCTGTTCTTGGTCCTTCTTGCAATCATGGTGAACAGCAAATCCATTGAGAATGGTGGGAATAACCAAGAAAGGCATGTTAATAAGGAAATTCAGTTGGGTTGAGTTTTGTTTGACTTTTTACTTTGACCTTGAAACTTGACTTTATTTGACTTTTGTATTTGAACACATATCAATCTCCGCTACCAATTTAATAAGATAACCAGCTTTATCAAAGAAACATACCTCACATAAACACAAATTAGCCGGCAAAAAATAAAATAAAATAAAAAATAAACACACACAAAACAAAGCTTTTACAACCCGGTGACAACCAAGTCTTCGATTTTTTTATCCTTCGACGCATCTTGGTTGGGTGGCCGTAATAAGGGTCACGTGTCTTCGGGGTGCCACATTGGCAATGGACACGTATTGTGGTTTGCTATTACGGATGGTCTTAACTCTCTTCTTGTAGTTAAAAAAAGATGAGATTTTTAATATCTAAGTGTTTGAGACCATTTATTTACTTTTAACTTGATTTTTTTAGAAGAAAAAAAAAAAGGAAAATTCTCCCAAAGAAAGGTTACAAGACACTATGATGGTACATCTTTCACAATGGTTGTTACAAATTGGAATTACACAATAAAAACACCAAAACTGCCAAAAGCTTTATGAATTTAGGATACATGACTTATTTCTTGATCCTCAATGTCGGAAGTGCCTCACACCGGTGAAGACTAATGAAACGTTATATTTGTCACAGCAGTCGATTGCATCATTGTCCCTTATGCTACCACCGGGCTCAGCAATGACACCAATCCCACTTTGACATGCTTCCTCAACCGCATCGTTCCATGCTGTTCACAGAACATTCTCCAGTTATTTATAGAGCATATATGGAGCATTAAATTGTTACAATGAGACTGGTTAAGAAATTACCAAATGGGAAAAAGGCGTCACTGGCCAAAGCAGCTCCTTTGACCTCATCCCCTGCTTTCCTCACAGCTATTCTCAAACTATCCACACGATTTGGTTGCCCACTTCCCATACCTAACATACAGTTGTTCTGCCACAAAGAGAGTTAAGGTTAGCACTAGATGTGTTAAAATGGGCAGATTGGGTGATAGTCAAAACAGGCCATTTGGTGCAGGTCGGATTAACCAAAGAACACTTTGTCAGGTTTTAAAACATTTTTTTACATATAATCTATGTTGCAAAAAAGAATATATGCATCATCCACACAAAGGCCACCTTTTTTTTAAACTTAACTACCGCTTTTAAGTTTTAAGTACATAGATCAACATTGCCACATCTAGTTAGAATATTGTCCTGCATGACGTTACAAATATGATGAGACGAGTTGTGGTGAGAACTGACCTTTGCGATTACAATGGCATTGCTCTTGACGTGTTTCACACACAACCATGCAAACTTTGCATCACTGAGCTCACTCTCTTCTGGTGCCTTTTTCGACTTTACATCAAATTTAATATCTTCTGGTGTTAGATCATCTGAATCCTGAGCTAACCAACCTCCACCTACTTGTCTAAGTGAGAGTTTCCCTCTGCTGTTTTTCTTTGCTTCAAGAATTCTTAAAGTCTTTGACTTTCCACGAAGGATCTCGAGACCCTTTTCGCTATAGCTAGGAGCAACTACAATCTCATAGAACATACGGGTTTCACCGTCTGTTGGGCTTCTGAATTCACGGATATCCTTAGCAAGAGCCTTTAGAACAAGGTGGTATGCATAATCAGGATAAATACCAAATGAGATAGTAAATAGATAACAGTATTTAATATCACAAAGATAGAAATTCAACTCACTTCATCGACTTCTGTGTTGAAGGCTACAATACCGCCAAAAGCACTCACTGGATCAGCTTTTACAGCTAACCTATATGCTTCAATCAGGTCATCACGTGAAGCTACCCCACAAGGATTTGTGTGCTTTACAACAACACAAGTGGGTTTTTCAAACTCACAGACACAGTTCCAAGCTGCATCAGCATCCAAATAATTATTATATGACATTTCCTGCATGGAAAGAACGACATGACTGTTACATTACCAAACTTATTCATTACTGCAGAACTTACTGCTTCAATAAAGCAAACATGAATGTTATGCATGATACAATGGAGTCTCACCTTCCCGTGGTGTTGGATAGCTGTCGCAATACCACCACCGTTAACTTCAGATAAGCTACTGTCGGTGTAAAATGCAGCCTTTTGATGAGGATTTTCACCATAGCGAAGTGAACTCTTGAGAGTGAGTGGCACAGTAAAGCTTGGTGAGAATTTATCTGCCAGCACAGATTAGAAATACATTAAGTTTTAACTGCATCTAAAAAATAGCTGACAGTATAGTGAGCTAGAGTATAGAAATACTGATAAACCGAATAGAAGAGAGTACCTCCTTCGGTCTGCTTCCACAACCATTCAGAAACTGCAGAATCGTAAGCAGCACAATGTTGGAAAGCTTTCCAAGCTAGCTTTCTTCGAAATTGTTGGTCATCCTTGTTTCCTTTCAGGAATTCTAAAAGTACAGGATAGTCTTCTGAATCAACTACAACCAAGACATCCTTGTGGTTCTGTTCAAAGAAAACACCCCACTTAATATTAGACACAAGAAAGACAAGAAGGTCTTGGTACCTAAAATACGAGTACTACTATATCCTTTTAAACCTAGTCCTACATTATCTCCCAAACAGAATTCATTCACACACACAAAAATCAACATTGCATAATCTTTGTCATGTGTCCATTAGAAGGATTTGTTAAGACAAGTTTGGGAGGATATAAATTAACTTTAATGAAGCAACATTGGGAAAGCAAACCATTATAATAAGTCATTAATTCTCGATACTATTGCAGTTTCTTTCAAATCTAAGCTGTACGCGTTTTGTATTACAGTCGTGCAACATGAATAAAAACTCATACAATGGTTATGTTGAGTTATAATAACAACCTTTGCTGCAGCTCTGATCATTGTAGGGCCGCCAATGTCGATGTTCTCAATTCCATCATCAAATGTAACTCCATTGGCAGAAGTAACTTTTGCATAGAAGGGATATAAATTTACAACGACCAGTTCAAATGTACCTACAAAATAGAAGCCTTTAAGTATCTTCAAAAAGCAAATATGCCAAATCAAGCGAGAGAGCTGATTTACAGCACAAATACCATTTTGCGGGATAATTCAGCGGGGTATCCTTTATGTAACTTACCAATACTGTGCTTCTCTAAAGCTTCCATGTGATGGCTTTGGTCTCTTCTGGCGAGAATACCTCCATGTACATTGGGATGTAATGTTTTTACACGACCATCAAGCTGAAAACACAGATGGTAAAGGTATTCAATTTAAGAACGCATACAAAAACCAATGAAAGATGTAATTCTGATGCTTTAGTGAATCGTTACCATCTCAGGGAAATTGGTAAGCTCTTCGACTTTTGTTACAGAGATTCCAGCTTTCTCAAGAGCGGATGCTGTTCCTCCGGTGGACACAATTGTGTACCTGCGTATTCGCGTCACAGGCTTCATATTACTTTCCGGGTGCAAAAATTTCAACTTATAGAACACATGTTTATGCACAGAATGACAGAAATACATATAATCGTCTAGACAGCTACACTTTAAACGCGAAACGTATCAAAAATGAATATCAACTCACGAGTGCAGCTGATTACAAAGATCACAGTTAAAAAGGAAAAGTAGATGCTACCAAACATAATGGAAGTAAGAACAGTTTCTATAATTAGCAGCTTACCCTAATTCTTGTAGTCCAGCCGCAAGAAGGTCCAAATTCTTCTTGTCTGACAATGAAATTAACGCATTCTTGCTTCCTGAAAAAGAGTATACATAACATAAGGTAAAAAGTTAAAAACCAGAAGTAACGTAAATAGCAAGTGTTTAGCTCTCTGCACTCAGCATGCTACTTAACAGATTCTCATGGAACAATTCAATGTCTAATTTCTATGACAACACTAGAGGTGGCAATTTTAGACCCATTGATTAAACATGGGTCTAGTTGGGTAAATATCTACTAGGGGATGAGTCTAGTTGGGTCTCAGGGTCTAGTTGGTTATTTGATATAAAATGCAATTATATACGAGTAACAATTACCCAACGGGTCTAGCGAGTCAAATTTTTTTTATACTTTTTTTCATATTTTATTCAATTTTTTCTTAATGACCAAAACCCATCTAGACTCGGACCCATTTAGACCCATGTTTCTAGAAGACCCATCTAGACCCGACCCACCTATTTTGCCACCTCTAGACACTACAAAGAAGTACACACACATGTAATCTTGTATGCCTCATGGAGTAACATCGCACAAAAACCTTAACAATAAACGAAACTACAGACAATATAAACAAGTACTAGTTTATTCCAACATTATCTTCACAGCATACACTAATATATAAACCGACAATTTTTCCGTGATAAACAATAATAATACAGAAAATATCAACTAGCGCTAACTTATATTTCCTCACTCCCAAATTAATAGTCACAATTTAATTGTCCACTACTAAAAACAGATAGGGAAGTTTGATCAAGTTTACTATATTACCCTTTATTACACATCTTAAAGAATAAATTAACTAATTAGTTAAGGGTAAAATTGTCATTTTGCAAAAAGTAACAGAGAGAAGGCATGTTTTTCTTAAACTGTTTTTGTACAATTATTTTGGGACGGCGGGTGTAGCAATTATGAAATCAAGTCACTAGACATGCTTATAAACTAGTAGCATGAGTGCATAAACATAATATATTCCCTCCTAGGTACTCGATTATTGTTAATAAAACAACCTATCTGACAGTCACTCTTTAATCGCATTACATGTAAACAAAAGTTTAACAATTCAATCAGCTTACGAATTTAAATGATCTTTCTGTATATTCAACAACATGCACATGCAATAATTATTGAAGTTGAGTCAAGTTATGATTACCAGAGGGAGAAGTGACTGAAGTAGCAGCAACAGTTTCAGCCATGGCCTTATTACTTCGATAACAATTCAATCTCAATTGATATCCTTCAATCTACATAACAAAAAATAAAAACTTACTCATTCACAATTTTATAATAAAGTAAAATATAAATAAAAAATGAAATGAAGAATAGCTAATTAAAGACCTGTTGAAATGAGAAGCTGGTGGAGAAGAGGGGGGATGAAGTGAACAGAAGTTGAGATGAAGTTGCCGGAGATGTACGGCTCAGTACGGCGGCGGCGACGGTGGTCGGTGGTCTGAAACTGAGCATGTTTTTCGGAGGGTTTATTTTTAGTTGGCGGCGTTGTGAAGCTGACTTTACCCTTTTCAAATTATTGTTCTTGTTGGCCCGTTTCATTTCTCTTTATGGGCTTGTACTACTCGCCCAGCAACTTTTAACCTATGGCCCAGTTTGGACTTCATTAAAAAAAAACACAAATATACACTCTTCATTTTCATATTTTTTACAAACCGATAGTTTTACCCTTAACTAATTAATTAAACGTTTCTTTAAACATTGTAGCATTAAATTCAAGAACTGTTCGGAATTATGCAGGATTATACACGAAAGATCCTTTTTTGCCGCTCTTTTTAGCCCTGCTATCAATTGGTCATTGTGGCATAAACGTCGAGGGTAATATAATAAACCCGATCAAACCTCTATTTCTATTTTAAGTAATAAACATTTAATTTTGTACAACCAAAAAGAAAATATACACTACTAATTTGAGACGAAGAGAGTATTTTTCAATATGCGTTTAAGAGCGTTCTGTTAGCGATTTTTATATAATGCTTGTTTGACAACAATCAATTAACGTTTTTAGTTTTTCAAATCGCTCTAAATTAAAATACTACTTCTACTAGTATTTACTTGCGATTAACATTTACACTTAGTAAATATTGATGAAAATATAATCTTATTTCTGTTTATATAAGTTCAGGGATTAACTTTGCATATTTGTATATTTCAGTTGTGCTAAGTTTAGTTGTTTGGCTTGTTTAGTCAGAAGGTTCAAAGTTGGAGGACTGAAGCTATCAAGTGGGCAAAGTTATAGACCTAGGCTTTATAAGCTATTCTCTCCCATCTGCTTCAAAACCCTAAACTGAGATCTATCATTTTCTCTCATCTTACAAACCCTTCTCTCTAAAAGCTCTTAAGTTGTTAACCATTGTTAAGTGTTGATTCTTCTTTGCAATTGAACTATTATCAAGATAGATAATAGATTATCACCTGAGTAGCACTGAGGATTTTGGTTTAGTTTAATTGGTTAAGTTTGTGGTTGATGTTGGAACTGATTGAGATAAGTTCTTGATATTGATTTTGGGTTTGTGATTGATATCAAGGACGGAGCACCTCTAAAATGCATGTTGAAACTTTGCAGCAACACACAAACATACATGTACACTCGTTATAAACGAAAATAGTTCTTTCTAGTTTGTGGTATAGATCTTATCATCCTTCTCTGTCGAAAAATAAAATATCTAAACCTTTGCCTACGTTACCTTCCTTTCATTACCAGAAACAACAGCAGCTCCGGAATACGCCATGCCAGGGTGCAAAGACACGTGTGGAAACAATGTGATGATTCCATATCCTTTTGGAATTGGTGCAAAATGTTCGCTCAACGAATGGTACACTGTTGATTGCACCTCCTCGAAGTCATACCTGTCTGCACTCCACCTTGAAGTCTTGGGTATTGACTTGGAAAATCTCACTGTAAATACGCAAAAGTTCTCTGATTGCAGTCAGGTGATCGATAGTGTGGATCTGGGCAGGAGCCCCTTCCTATATTCCAAATCACACAATAAGTTAGTTTATGAGGGGTATTGTGGTAATGTTGTCATGATGGATGATGACGGTAGTGCTCTCACAGGGTATTCCACTACTTGTAACAATGACACTACTACTACAAACAAATGTTTTGGCATCAATTGTTGCCAAACAACAATTCCTCATTATCTAAAGTCATACAGAATGAATCTCACGGGTTTAGAAAGTCAGCTGGGTGGAGATGGAGGTTGTGGGTCGGCCTTTTTGGTGGATGAGTATTTTTATGATGAAGGAAACTTTTCTCGCCAATCATTTGCTGAAGAGGGAAGCAGCTCTTATGTTTCAACAGCACTACTGTGGACCCTTTCAGACCGTGATAAAGACCAATTAACTTGTTGTGATGGAGGTAAGCCCTCTAGTCTCAAAGAAGTTCTGGGTAATGGTAGGTCAATGGAAACTTGGAAATGTGATGACACGTACAACTACATAGGAAACCATTATTTGGGCGATGGATGTGTTGGTATGTATTTCTTAAAGAAAGTATTTATTTGCTTGCATGTTTTCCAGTGTTCTCTTTTTATTTATTTTATAATATGGAACTTTCCTCTACAGAAACAAATGCTCAAGATAGGCCGGCCGATGAGTGTGCAAGATGCGAGAATAGTGGGGGTTTCTGTGACTATGACACAGTATCAGGGACGGAGCCAGGAACAAATATGACTGGGTGCACAAATTTTTTTGAACCATAATATAATAGAGTTAAAAAGTGGAATAAAACGAAGATTTCATAAAAACGATAAATAAATAAACATATTACCTTCTAATTAGTGATTCTACGATCTCCCATAGCAAAAAAACGCTTACGTACACCCTCATTTTTAACATTAATAAGTTCTTCTTTCTCTATGGCACAAGATAAAGTGTCGTTAAAATAATCATCACCCATCCGATTACGCAAATCAGTTTTAATGAGCTTCATTTTAGAAAAACATCTTTCAACCGTAGCAGTAGCAACAGGCAAGACTAAAGTCAACTTCAACAGCCGATAACACAAAGGATAAGATGTATGCTTTTTCTTATCCACCATCTTCTCAGCAAGTTTGGCAATACTATCCAAGTTAGTGAAATCTTTATCGTTACATATGCTGAATCATTTTCTTTTAGGATTAGAGCTTTTAAACCATTAAACTCACCACGCATATTGTTTGCTCCATCGTAACCATGTCCTCGCAACTGTTTCAAATATTTAATTAACATGTTACATGTAAGACAAATAATAACTTGGTAAAAAATAGAAGATATTTAAGACTTAATTTTGAACTCTTACCTGTTGTAGACTCAAGTTGTGTTCATTAAATAAAGAATCAATGGCAGCTTTTAGAGTAGAAGAAAATGTATTCTTTACATGAATAATACCGAGCAATCTCTCCTTTAAAACACCAAATTTGCTAACATACCTCAAAACCACAACCATTTGTTCCTTCTTAGCCACATCACTAGACTCGTCAATTAACAATGAAAACACGTCATCACCAATATCTAAACAAATAAAGTTAACTATCTCTTTCACAAAACACTCAAATATATCTTTTTGAATCATAGGCGATGTCAAGATACAATTCTTTGAAGCATTTTCTAATGTAACCGCACGAATTTCCTCATTATGATCTCTAAGAAATTGCAATTCTTCAAGATACATCCCTTTATTTAATGAATTTACGCTTTCATCACGACCACGCATTGGATTCTCTGTTTTCATACATAATCTAACACAATCAATTGAAGCATTTAATCTAATTAGATAATTATTCTTCTCAATTTCACTTTTTTTATTAAAGGCCTCGATAATGGATTGATCTTGTTTAAGAAGATGTTCACATTTTTGGAATGCTCTATTGTGATAGCTATCAACATTACCAACATGTTGATACAATCTATCCTTTTTATGCCGGCTATCAAAACCATTAACCACACATGCATCATTCCCACCTTGCTTCTCAATATTATCTCTAAATAAGTAACAACACAAGCAAAATGCTTTGTTCACCTTTACACTATACTCCAACCAAGGAAATTCCTTAAACCACACAATTTCATATCACTATTACATAATTATTAATCCTAACAATTCGTGAACAATATAAATAATATACACAGCAAAAAAAAAAGACTATTACATGATTAATCCTAACAATTGGTGAACAATATAAATAATATACGCAACAAAAAAGGACACTTCAAGTATTCAATTCCGTTAAACGCTTTTAACAAGCAAAAAAAGATCGAATACTACTTCTAATATCTCAAATCAATGAATCATCATACTATCAATTGTAAACAACCAATCAAAAAGAAAACTTTAAAAGATATAATAAATAATTGAATGATATATGTCGAACCTGTTTCATACTCTCCAATTTTGGATTTTATAAAATTGTTAGGATAATGAATAAACTTGTTTCATTGATAAACCTATTTTATCTTTGGGCTTTTGTGCTTTAATTTATTAAATTTATTTTATCTTTAGGCTTTTGTCATATTGGGGCTTTTACAAATTTCTATATATTTTTTTATTTGTAATTAAACCAACTAAATAATACTAGAAACACATTTTGATGCACCGGGTGCATTTAAGATACATTTTTAAAAAATCGATAATTTTTTCAAAAATTAACACTATATCAAAAAATTCCATGGGGTGCACGTGCACCCGCGGGCACCCCCTAGCTCCGTCCCTGCACAGTATATGACGTTGATGGCTTAGTGTACAAAGAGAACTTGTTTGTCATCACTACAAGAAAAAGTGCCTTTAGTGACCAATTATTTTGTGACCACGCATGCTTTGGTCTCTATTATCATAGTTTAGTCACCAATATAATTGTCGTCACTGCATTTTCGTCATTGCCACATAATTAGTGACCGTTACAAATTGTGGTCACTAATTTGTCACAATGACAAGTATTAGTGACGACAAATAATGGTCACATAGTCCCTAAAACCGTAAATCTAACATTTTTCAGTGAAACAACAAGTTATCAAAAGTGGTGGTCACTATCGAAAAAGGTATTTTAAGTTTAAAGACAAAAAGTAGTGGTCACTGGGTTTCTAAGTTATAGACCAATGTTGGTGGTCACTGATTTATAAAATATCGAGACAAAAATCAATAGTGACATAAACCTTAACCCCTAAACTTTAACCCTAACCCCTAAATTTTAAAGACCAAATATTAGTGGTCACTAGGTTTTCAAATTAGAGACTAAAGTTGGTGGTCACTGATTTATAAAATATTGAGACAAAAAACGGTGGTCACATAAACCCTAACCCTTAAATTTTAAAGACCAAATATTAGTGGTCACTAGGTTTTCAAATTAGAGACCAAAGTTGGTAGTCACTGATTTATAAAATATTGAGACAAAAAATAGTGGTCACATAAACCCTAACCCCTAAACTTTAACCCTAACCCCTAAATTTTTGATGACCAAATATCAGTGGTCACTAGGTTTTTAAATTAGAGACCAAGGTTGGTGGTCACCGATTTATAAATTATTGAGACGGAAAACGGTGGTCACATAAACCCTTAACCCTAAACTTTAACCCTAACCCCTAAACTTTAACCCTAACCCCTAAATTTTTGATGACCAAATATCAGTGGTCACTAGGTTTTCAAATTAGAGACCAAGGTTGGTGGTCACTGATTTATAAAATATTGAGACGGAAAACGGTGGTCACATAAACCCTTAACCCTAAACTTTAACCCTAACCCCTAAATTTTAAAGACCAAATATTAGTGGTCACTAGGTTTTCAAATTAGAGACCAAGGTTGGTGGTCACTGATTTATAAAATATTGAGACGGAAAACGGTGGTCACATAAACCCTTAACCCTAACCCCTAAATTTTAAAGACCAAATATTAGTGGTCACTAGGTTTTCAAATTAGAGACCAAGGTTGGTGGTCACTGATTTATAAAATATTAAGACGAAAAACGGTGGTTACATAAACCCTTAACCCTAAACCCTAAATTTTAAAGACAAAATATTAGTGGTCACTAGGTTTTCAAATTAGAGACCAAGGTTGGTGGTCACTGATTTATAAAATATTGAGACGGAAAACGGTGGTCACATAAACCCTTAACCCTAAACTTTAACCCTAACCCCTAAATTTTAAAGACCAAATATTAGTGGTCACTAGGTTTTCAAATTAGAGACCAAGATTGGTGGTTACTGATTTATAAAATATTGAAACGAAAAACAGTGGTCATGTATCTTTAAATATCCGCAAGATGAATAATTAAAATGAAATATTACCAAAATTTCAAATAAAAAAAAATGTACATTTAAACTTGTTCAATTTAAAGTCAACTGAAAAACGACAATGCATCAATATTATATACTAAAGTTATACTTCCTCCGTCTCAAAATAATAGTCCACATGTCCTTTTTTAGGTGTCTCAAATTAATTGTCCACTTTCCCTTTATAGTAAAAACTAAAGAATTTTGTGGGGGAATATTTCTTTTGAATGGTTGAAAATTAAAGTGGTCTCACTTTTATTAAATTGTGTGTTACTTGTCTCCTGACAATAATTTTGAGACGGAGGGAGTATATCTTTTCTAATATGATATAAATACACTGACAATTTAAGAAATACTGATTATTCGTAAAATTTTGTTATATTGTATACTTTTTTCTTTTATCTAAATAACTTTGATAAAATTAAAACTAAAATTAAGTTAATAAGTAAAAATATTTACATTTAATTTAAATAAGCTAATAAGTAAAAATATTTTATAACTCTTACCTGGACTCATATGATTTGACTTAATAAGTAAAATTTCCTCGCTTAATTAAATAAAAAACCCATCACATTCAGTCATTCACCACCCATCTCTCCCATCGTCTCCCACAACCGCGCTCACCACCACGCCCGCCGTCGCTCACCACCACATTCAGTCATACCACTGCTATCGATTTGAGGTATTGTGTTTGTTTAATCGGTGATTATGATATTTTCAAATTCAACTCAACTCTTGATCGATTTGAGGTATTATGTAATTATGTGTATTAGTTTGTTCAAATTCAACTCAACCGTTAACAATCAATAAGTTAGTTGTGTGTGGAGTTGAATATGATTAAATGCGTGTATGATTTTGCTCTCAGGTATACTTTTCAACTGAATTCAATTAGGTGTTAGTTATGGTTATTTGTGATATTATTATAGTGCGATAGAGGTGAATTAGGTCTGTTACGTTCGGCTATGGTTTGAAGCTCGGGTCTAGGTTGTGCACGAAAGGTGTTTGATGAAATGTCCATTAGAGAATGATACTTGCGTAATATTTATCGTTAGATTTTGACATGCAAAAATTGTTTGGCGTGTCGTTTAGAATGAAGTAATAAGTTTTAGTCATTAGTATGATAATCAACTCCGAAAACATTTTTAGTCATTGGATAAAACAGTTTTAGGTTTAGTTTTGCCGGTCAGTTGCAGAAATGGGAAGTTTTGCTGTTATGTTTTCGCATCTACTGGCTAGTTTATCACTTACTGTTTGAATCGACAGATATTGGTTTTTAAATTGCCCTTATGTATTCCGGAGCAAAAGGGCATTTTGTGTGCTGTTCTTTGAGTAACCGTTAACATGTCTATACATATCTGCCAATGCAACTGCAAATTTAGCAACGGTGTTACATTAGTTTTCATGTGATTTGCAGTCACAAAAACTTTACCATGGCAGGCACATAACGCAATGTTGGCTAGTAGATGCTTAAAGTTAGCAAAATGGCTGGGTTGGGTAACTTCTGATAACATGAAATTATCTTGTGTGTGTAGGCACATTTATGTTATTTGAAAACTTTTTTATAAACATATGAGTACTTTAATATGTGTAAAACCAAAGACCTAATATATAGATTAATAGAAATATTGTTCGATAGTGACAATATAAAAGGATCTTACAGCACAAAATGAATTAGTATTAAGTTTGCATATAGGTAAGTCTAGCTTAATGGAGATAAGAATGTTATGATATTGGATAATGAAATTAGGCTAAGTACCACAATACATACCAAATCATTACATACTTTTTGCTATTTTCATTCATTCTAGTTCATCTGGATAACTGTTTATTTACCTCGGACTTTTCTAATTTGTGAGCTAATCATCCGTTTATTCTTGCATCAACCCAGACTGAAAAATGAAAAAAAGTATAAATAGACAGAATGAAAGGGGCTTATATGCTTTATTATATAAACAAAGCAAGCATCAGAGCTTTATATACTACTCTGTTTGATAACATAAAGTGTATATATATCAATTATCAAGTAAGATACTAGAGTAGATATTATTTGTGAAACCGATCCAGCTTACCAATATGGACTGCCTGTACTACAATAGGCGCTAAAGAGCCATTTGAGTGAGAGATTAGTTCATGAAACACAGTTTCTCCTAGAAATTTTCCACGTTTAGTTTTACTTTTCATATATTTTTTATGAGTTTTTTTCCTCAAATGAAAGTGAAGGATACTGATACTTGGACTCAGGGACGGAGCCAGACACAAATATGACCGGGTGCACAAATTTTTTTGAACCATAATATAATAGAGTGAAAAAGTATATTAAAACGAAGATTTCATTAAAATGATAAATAAATGAACATATTACATTTTTAATTAGTGATTCTACGATCTCCCATAGCAAAAAAACGCTTACGTACACCCTCATTTTTAACATTAATAAGTTCTTCTTTCTCTAAAGCACAAGTTAAAGCGCCGTTAAAATAATCATCACCCATCCGATTACCCAAATCAGTTTTAACGAGTTTCATTTTAGAAAAACATCTTTCAACCGTAGCGTTAGCAACAGGCAAGACTAAAGCCAACTTCAACAACCGATAAACCAAATGATGAGATGTATGCTTTTTCTTATCTACCATATTTTGATGCACAGGGTGCATTTAAGATACATTTAGAAAAAATATATAATTTTTTCAAAAATTAACACCATAGCGAAAAAATCCATGGGGTGCACGTGCACCCGCGGGCACCCCCTTGGCTCCGTCCCTGCTTGGACTGACATTAGTAGTTTTTTCGAGCTAACTAAATCTGGTCAACTTTAATGGGGACTTTTGATTCATCTACATGTAAATGGGCCAACTCTTGTTTATATTAACTAACAGTTGAATTATTAATCACATTATATGCTGTTTCTTTTTATAGGCAGAAGTTACTCAGAGGACGAGTCATGTAAATGAGGTGGCTGGTAGAGCTTCTGGCAAAGAAACTTCAGGTATGAAATATTGCTGCTATAATATATGCATATTGTGACTCCCCCTCTCTTATCAGCCAAACTGTTAATTGCTTTCAGCACACCATTCGATTATCTAGTTCTATTTTTGGTACACAAAACAAACTGTAACTATTGTCCTAACTAGTGTCGATCAAGTATAAGCTCATAGTTTCAATAGTTAAGTATACGAGCTTACCAAGTTTTTGATAAGCTCATCAAATTAGCTTAACCAAACAAGGTTCATGACTATGTAATATTGGCTGAGTTTGTTGATGATTTATAGTTGCATTTGTATTTTTCGGCTGTTTGGTGTAACTATTTGTTGATGGCATGTAGGCTTTACATATAGATCAGACATGTAATCTTGCTTGTTATTAAGGGTCATTACTATTACAGTGCTGTTGGTTGTGCCATTAGTTTTTGGTTATTCTGTCTAATGGGAAATGTAACCGGACTAGTCAAGTATCTTATCATCTTTATTGTTTGATACTGTTACACGTCTGGAAAATCAACTTGTAGTCATTCGTTACAGTTTAAGCTCTTTTTAAGCCTACAACTGATACATCTGATTTCTACAATTGCTTTCTGTTGGCCGGTACAACATGTTATTAATGTTTCAATAAAATGTTATCGATTCTAATATGTGTTGTTTCTTTGTTAAACAGATAACGCTCTATAGCATAGAATCAGATTTTCGGCAACAGGTAACCTGTTTCCGTTTGACCAATTCCCCTTTTGGCCAATTTTTCGGATTTGATTTGTTTAGACAGTTTGAGGTACAACTCAACCCAAATGGACTCATCTATAAGTTAAGCTGCTTAGCATCACAAAATACAAACTGACATTTAGCTTTTCTGTCATATTTGTTCATTCATTTCTTGACCAGGTATCTTCATTCTCTTTCGATCACTTTATTTATACAATTTAACTCACCTAAATTTTACAGGTATTATGTTATTGTATATGATTCATATCAGAAATTTTTTATATAAGTTATCTTTATTATCTTCTAAATTAGGTTAGTATTTAGCCAAAATCACGTAAGCTCATAAGCCCACAAATAAGCTTAAACAAACACCCCTAAGAAGTTATGCTGTGCAATTCTATTAAATCAGTATTGATATAGTCATATATCAGGAATGACTTTAAGTTGCACAGAGTCTGATGATAATTGAAATACCTTTGATTAGCTATCTACTTGAAGTACAGAAATTTTAGGTTTTTAGTTTATGTTTCATACTGTATTACCCTTGGTAGTCTTGCGCATAAGAACTAAGGTGAAGTACCTAAGCAAAGTGAGAGACAAATAAGGAAGCGTGACATGAGCTTTTTAAAACGGACTGTTGTCGTGTCCGTACTTCTTTTACGAGGATGCCGTTACCAATACTTTTAAGATTCCTGCTTTTTTCTTACAAGAGTTGCAAGAAACAAATTATAAGCTTATAAAGAGTGAAAAAGGGTAGAAACAGTGTGATTGAATAGTTAGAATCGGACAATTAACTGTATGCGTCTTTGCTATTTGAAGTTTTAATAATATCAGCTCTTTGACTTTTTGACAACTTGTAACTGTTAAAAAAATAAGGAGATGTGTGCTGTGAGATGGGAGCAAAAGTCCATCAGTTCCTGGTTAATTAGAATCACTTTGGTTTAGAGTATGCTAGCTGGAAATTGCAATTGGTCATAAAAACTGTTGGATTCAAGAGCGAGTTGGATCAATATTAGTGTTGGTTTAAAATCACTTTGGTTTGGAATCAATATTAGTGTTGTGTTTCAAATTTCACATCATATTATTATGTCTAACTGAGTTTATTGCATTATTTGTAGGGTGACTAAAGGTTCAGTTGGATTCAAGAGCGAGTTGGATGAAGGGTCGTTTGGTGCTAAGTTTTGTTCAAATGTCATTCATTGAGGGTGGATATTATTCCAAACATGTTTTATTACTAATAAATACTTTATAAATAGTATAGATAAACACGGTGTTAAACACTTGAACATTATATTTGTTTCCTTTGCTTAGCGAGATACAAAAATTATATGTTGAAAAAAAAAAATCTTTTATGTTTATGCAATCACAAGTAATTTGATATCTTTGTTGTTTAAATTATGTGGTTTTAATTTTTAGTGCAGTTATATATTTTGTGAAATCGCTAAATCGTTTTGTAAATATGTTTGAGTAAGTGACCATTTTTTACTTTTAAAAGTAAATAGGTGGTGACCACCGGTTGGTCTCTAAATTAATACGAAGTGACCACACATATGGTCACTGATGGGTGTTAACGGTGTATTAACGGGCCCGTTATCTTTAGCAAAACAGTGACCACTTTTATGACCACCTTTATCGGTCACTATCTATCAATTCAGTGACCACCTTCACCTCTTAGTGACCAAAATTAGTGACCGAATATATCGTCACAAATATAGTGACCACTGTAATATGGTCATTGGTTAGAGACGAATTTTAATTTTTGGTCTCTAATAAAAATAGTGACGGAGCTATTGTGACGAAAAGTGACCACCCGGGTTTTGGTCACTAAGCAGTGTTAGTGACCGATTTTATACTGATAGTGACCATATACCTTTTGTCACTAAATCCAGTTTTTCTTGTAGTGCATAGACGTTATCTGCATGAACATGAGAGCAAAAAAATATCACTTGGTTATTTTAGGTACTATTACACCTACTATCTATAATCTTGGCAAAAATGTTAAATTCTCTACAGCCATTTTCATGCTGACTGCCCTAGCTAGCTGACTAACACTATTAGACGAATCACAAAAATTGACTTTTAGTTACTGTGGTTTTAATGACATAAAAACGTGTTATTAATTTAACTTTTTAATGACATTTTCTAAAAAGTGTGGGCAAAAGCACTTTTTATGAAAATTATGTGTCATAAAATAAAAAATTATTATCCTTACACTTTTTTGTGTCATTATAACCGTTGTTTTTACCGACTTCACTTTTACTTACATTTTTTTAAGTGTAGGAAAAATACCTAAATAATAAGTTACATTTTTTTAAACTTTTGTCGACATTTTTATACTTTTCGCGACAATTTCTTTTTACTTTTAATGACACTTTTCTTTGTGTCACCAAAAGACAATTTCTTTGTAGTGAATGGGATTCGTGTAATTAGATTATTCCTTTTTTTTTTAAAAAAAACTCGCAAGCCTGAACAATACATAAGCTTACCTAAACAACCTTAATTAGCTTTTCCAAACTCGAGTATTATTTTAATAATTCTTTTGTTGGTTTTTAGTTCCTATTTTTCATTTTCTATATTGATGTAGGCTCCACATACATCGGTCAGTTGTTATCAATGCAAAATTTAAATAGAATATTGTTTCGCAGTTGATCCTTCATCAATTGGGAACGACTATTTGATTTAACATTTCTCCATTTTGTATTGGCCTTGGTTCAGGTGTTAGCATAAGTATGGGTGTCGTTTTTCTTGTAATGATCACCTACATATTGTACAAAGTGATCAAGAAAACAAAAGAAAGGAGGCGTAGAAAGAGGTTTTTTAAACGCAATGGTGGTTTACTTCTAAAGCAACAAGAAGAAGCTGACCCATCTTTAGTTGATCAAACCATACTTTTCACGTCACGTCAACTAGAGAAGGCTACTAACAACTTCAATGAGAACAGAGTTCTTGGTCGAGGAGGCCAAGGTACAGTCTACAAAGGTATGTTAGTTGATGGAAGAATTGTGGCGGTTAAAAAATCAAAAATTGTTGATGAAAGCCAATTAGAGCAGTTCATCAATGAGGTGGTCATTCTTTCACAAGTCAGTCATAGGAATGTGGTCAAATTATTGGGATTTTGCTTAGAGACCGATGTTCCTCTACTAGTTTCAGAGTTCATCCCAAATGGAACATTGTTTGATCGCATTCACTGCGAGACTGATGAGGACCCAATGTCTTTGAACATGAGACTGCAAATTGCTACAGAGGTTGCAGGAGCACTTGCTTACTTACATTCAGCCACATCCATTCCAGTATACCATAGGGACATCAAGACGGCTAATATACTTTTAGATGATAAATACAGGGCAAAAGTTTCTGACTTTGGAACTTCAAGGTTCGTATCAATAGATCAAACTCACTTAACTACCTTAGTCAAAGGTACATTTGGCTACCTAGACCCCGAGTATTTTCAATCTAGCCAATTTACCGAAAAGAGCGACGTTTATAGTTTTGGAGTTGTTTTGGTTGAGCTTTTAACAGGAGAAAGGCCAATCTCATTAACTAGATTTGGTGAAAATAGAAGTTTGGCGGCGCACTTTATGTTGGTTGTGGAAGAAGGACAGGTTATGTCTATATTTGACGCAATGGTTATTAAAGTGTTGGACTAATCTTGAGTCATGGCTCATGTTTAGGCGCTCATTATAGTTTAAATAAAAGAACGAGGGGCTACGTGTATACTTTAGAAGATACAAGGACCACATAGGTTTATCACAAACCTATCAACTGCTGTAAATGGTTATTTGGGAGAAACGTTCCAATCCCAAACAACACAACGATTCAGAAGAGGCACCAGATACATCCAAGGGACATGTCGCTTCATTCATTCTAGTATAAATAGCCCTAGATAGTTTCGTTTAGAATAACCAGAAATTGTACAATAGTGTAAAAACTATTACTTTGATTCTTAATAAAAGCGTTATTGAATCATATTGTTGTTACTTGTTTCGTTACTTAATTTATTCGTGTGTTTAAAACCCCGTTGGGACAACAAATTGGCATCAGAGCTTGTTTGTGTTTGTGATACAAGATCGAAGAAGTGTAGGGGTGAAGGTTTTCTGGAACCACTGAATCAAAAACCACAGCAGCCTGCTGTTTGGTTCAGGCAGAAACAAGGAAAGGAACTCGTGTTCCTTGGCGAAGAGGATTAAGGGCGAACGAAAAGAAAAGGTGTTGTTTTTTCTGTGTTGGTTCGAAGACAGAAGAAACAAGAAGCTTTTTGTTGGTGTTACTGATTTCGAAAAAAAAGAAAAACAAAAGGAAACGTTTTTTTGTTGTTGTTTTGTTTACTGCTAACGGAAAATAAACAAAGCAAAGAGTTTTTTTTTGGTTTGAAAAAAGGGGAAGACACCAAGGAGAGTGTTTGGTTTTTTGCGTGTACGGGTTCGTTGGAACAAGTGCAGGAACAAGAAAAAAACTGCGTTGGTGTTGTTTGCTGGTTCGAAAAAGAAAGGAGAAACGGGAACACAAGTCTTGTGTTTTACTGTTTCGAGAAAAAAAACAAAAGGATAGTTTTTTATTTCTGGGTCGAAAAAAAAGGGCAAAAGAGGAAGAGACACCAAGGGAGCGTTTGATTGATTGTACAAGGAAGAAGAAGAACATTTTTGTGTTCTACTGGATCGGAAAAAGGACAACAAATTGAAGTTGTTCGGCGTTTTGTTTTGGGCTATTTCAAAGAAGGGTAGAAAGAAACAAAACACTGGTTTGGTGTTTTGGTGGTTCGAAAAGGAAAGAGGAGGAAGAGGAACAATTGTGGTTACTGCTTCGAAAAGAAAAACAAAGGAAAGATTTTTCTTTACTTTCGGGTTCGAACGGAATAAAAAGGAAGAAGACACCAAGGGGAGCGTTTGGTTGTTTGTACCAGGAAGGAAAAGGACACTTTGCGGTGTTCTTGCGGGCTCCGAAAAACAACAAGGATAGAAAATCGTATTGTTGAGGAATCGTAGAATTCGGGTTTTATATTCTAAAACTAAAATCTGAATTTTATAATTTTTAGTCTTGTAAGATTAGAAATTTTTGCTTTTGATTCCTAGTTTGAAGTTATAAGATTTCCTAGATTCCTACCAGAATTAGGAATAGTTTTTTAGGCACAATGTCAGGAGATAAAAACAAGGAAATCGTAATTCACAAGGAGGTTACATCATTTACCCAATTTCAATGTCCTATTTTGAAACCTACAAACTACACAGTATGGGCTCTGCGTATAAAAACCATACTAAGGGCAAACGGGCTTTGGGAAATAATAGAACCTAAGGGTAATGATGAACTGGATATAAAGAAAGATATGGCTACAACTGCATATCTTTACCAGGCATTACCAGAGGATATGATTTTACAAGTGGCTAGTTGTAAGAGTGCAAAAGAAATTTGGGAAGCACTACAAACTAGACACATAGGTGTAGATAGAGTGCAAAAAGCACGGCTACAAACTCTCAAAACGGAATTTGAGATGTTGAGGATGAAAGAAGATGACAGTATTGATGCTTTCTCGGCAAAGCTCAATAGTATTGTTACAAGGGCTAGTGGCTTAGGATCAACTTTTGATCAACAAACCTTAGTATGAAAACTATTAAGTTCAGTACCCAGAAGGTTTATACAGATTGTAGCAGCCATAGAACAATTTTCTGATCTAGAAAACACAACCCTAGATGAGACAATTGGAAGGCTAAAAGCCTTTGAGGAAAGAGTAAACCTCTTTAACGAAAGCCCTAGTGACAATCAGGATAGGCTATTGTTCACAAAACATGGCAACGAGTCTAGTCATGGGAAAGGTTTTAAGAACAGTGAACAAGGAAGAGCTAATTCGTCTCAAGACAATTGGTGTGACGAAAAGGCAACAAATGTTAGAAGCAAGGATGGAGATGATCGTGATTGGAGAAAGAAAAACTCTAGAGATCAAAACCGCTTCAAGAAAGGAAAACGAGGTGTAGAATGTTATAATTGCCATGAATTTGGACATATTACTAGAAATTGTCCAGAGAAGAATAAAGAAGAAGAGACAAACATTGTAGAAGAAGACAACGAACCTACATTGTTGATGGCAACTATGACTGATAAGGATGAACTAGAAAAGGCATCTTCAGAAGAAGAACCAAGGCGGAAGGGAATTATCATTAATAAGAATGAAATCCCAAATGAACGCTTAGAAGACTTAAGGTCAGAAATTGAGACTGACTTAAAAAGTAAACTGGAGTTATGGAAGTATGAAATACTTCATGACTTTGAAGAAAAGAAACAAGAACTCAAGGAAGAGTTCAGAATGAGAGAGCGAGAGTTCGAGAAGAAGATGCATGAACGAGAAAGTTCATTTGAAAACAAGATGAAGAATGAGATGACAAGTGTAGAATGTCTAAAGAAGATTCAAGAGGCTGTCAATAGTTTTAGATTTCCAAGTAAGATTGACATAAAGACTAGAGAACTTTATGAGGTGCTGGATAGTTATTGTGAAACTGTAAAGGAGATTCCAAGACATGAGCCTAAGCAATTGATGCTAGTGAAAGCCAAGGCAGTAGAAGAAGATAGCAAGGAAGCTATGAAGACTAGGATCTCACCAGAAGGGATGGAAGTTACTGCAGGGCTAAGAAGAGGTTATGTAAAAGGCATAGACGCCAGTGATGGAATAAGTGCAGCTAGAAAACGACCAGCAAAGCAGTGGAAATCAACGAAAGAGAGATGGCCTGAAATGATCAAAGAATACAAGAGATATGAGGACATTCAAGACAAAGAGGTCAAGCAAAGAATGAGCAAAAAGACAAAGTATTAAGACAAGGACTTCCTACGAAAGACGAATCATGAAGTATGAAGGAGCTACTAAAGCATGATCAAGATTAGGGGGTGATTGTTGGACTAATCTTGAGTCATGGCTCATGTTTAGGCGCTCATTATAGTTTAAATAAAAGAACGAGGGGCTACGTGTATACTTTAGAAGATACAAGGACCACATAGGTTTATCACAAACCTATCAACTGTTGTAAACGGTTATTTGGGAGAAACGTTCCAATCCTAAACAACACAACGATTCAGAAGAGGCACCAGATACATCCAAGGGACATGTCGCTTCATTCATTCTAGTATAAATAGCCCTAGATAGTTTCGTTTAGAATAACCAGAAATTGTACAATAGTGTAAAAACCATTACTTTGATTCTTAATAAAAGCGTTATTGAATCATATTGTTGTTACTTGTTTCGTTACTTAATTTATTCATGTGTTTAAAACCCCGCTGGGACAACATAAAGAAGGCACTAGAGATGAGCTATTGGCAGTAGCAAACCTCGCAATGCGATGTTTGAATTTCAATGGAAAGAATAGGCCAACAATGAAAGAAGTAGCTGTAGAGTTAGAAACCATAAGAGCGTCTCATATTCCATCTGCGGTTGAGACTAATACCAAGTCAGTGACGTATGGGCATGAATTATCGATGCTATCGTATGGGGAATCAACATCAACATTCTTAAGTTCTGATGAGAACTGACCAACAATGAAAGAAGTAGCTATAGAGTTAGAAACCATAAGAACGTCACATATTCCATCTGCGGTTCAGACTAATACCAAGTCAGTGACGTATGGGCATGAACTATCGATGCTATCATATGGGGAATCAACATCAACATTCTTAAGTGCCGATGAGAACTTTACTCAGTGATGTAAACGGTTTTTTGTTTTATAAGTTGTCATACAATATATAGTTACATAGTAGTATGTAATATTAGTTATAAGTAATCATAGATTTATCAAAAATACTGAATTTGTAACAATCCTTTTATACCAGGAGCTAGTCGATACAGTAACATGAGAGAATGAGACATGTCACTACGTTAGTGAACTAAAACTGACACGCTGTTGAATATGTCACCTCATTATTATCAAGTGAAGGATGTTGAGAATTTGGCATAAAAGAAAATATATGTATGTCGTATGTATTCACTAGTTGTACTTAATTTTATATATATATATATATATATATATATATATATATATATATATATATATATATATATATATATATATATATATATATATATATATATATATATATTTTTTTGAAGGGCTGGTTGTACTTAATATTGATATTGTTGCTAAGCATCATTTGTATAAGTATAATAGTCTATGGGGTGTCTCCATGTAATATGATATGCTATTTTACTTGTACAGGGTGATTGGGAAAGAGTCTTCAGTGGTACTTTGTATATTGGCAGTGATTTGGAAAAACAATGGAAGATATGGTAGAAATAGTAATGGTGAAAATGATGTATACAATGTGTTCGATGAAATGTCAAGTATCAAATTTATCAAGCAAGATAGGTCGGTTCGAGAGTAATATGATGCCTTTGTTCCTTTAGCTAGTGAAGTGGGTTGGAGTGAATTATTTGCCGTTAGTGTATTCATTTGGGGGTTACAGCCAGATATTGAAGAATGTGTTAGAATGACCAAACCCAAAACGCTTTATGATGCATATTTGTTAGCTAAGACACAAGAAACGACTAATGAGATCTTGAAGAATAATCATTCAAAGAGAGTTGAAAAAGAGAACAGTGAGTTAGAGGGGTATCATGAGTGTTATAAGGAAAATGGAAACAAATGGTACAAATGGAGTAACTGATATAACAAGTGGTTTGATTGGTGGTGGTAACTTTTGTAATGGAAAAGATAACGAAATAGAATCAAGTGGGGTGATCACTAACAATTTTGGGTTGAAGTTAAAGAAAATCAATCAAAGAATTCAAAAGAAGATGATGACAACAAGATTTGCTTGGCAATTTCCAATCACATTGTTTGAAGAGAGGCCCGATGGTTGGCTTGAGAGCCAAATAGCAATTCGTTACAGTTTAGATAAGTTGAAGATGGATAGTGGGTATGTTATGTGTAGAAACAGGGGAATATTGAAAGCTGCATGGAAGTCGTTGGTAAAAAACTAAAAATGCGGATGAATGGGAGTATTATCAGCCGATGAAATATTATAAAAAAGGAAGTGAAGGCTTAATGAATGTGGTCAGTTAGGTTAGGAGTCAATCATCAGTTTCAGTAAGAAAAGATACAAGCAACATTGAAATAAGGATGAGTGATTTAGATGAAAAACCTTTGTTTGTGCATATAAAAGATGCTGTTAAGAATGGAGCTAGTCCTAGTCATTGGAAGTTAGATACATGGGAAATGGCCAAAAAGGAAGAATAAACGTGTGATGTTTGGCGAGACATTAGAATTAAGAGAAAGATGTGCGAAGTTTGATATATGGAAATGGCCGAAAAAGAAGAAGAAACGTCTGATGTTTGACATATGGAAATGGCCCAAATTTGTAGGCTGTTTAAGTAGGCTGAAGAAAGAATGTCATGTAGGGTCATCTAATGTGTCATCACTTGAAGGTTCATTCATTTCGTCTAGTGGTCAATCTGTGGTTAATGTTGTGAATCTTCTTTGCGGTGTAGCACTTCTAACAAATTCTTTTGGTACTCTGCTTGTTCTGGGTTGGTTTGGTGGATAACATGGGCTTTCAGACTGCAAGTACAAAGATATTGTTCTTCCTAACATCTATGTGTCAATGGAAAAAACGAAGTCAATATCCTCTAGCCTTCTTAGCTAGCAAATTTGGGGATATTGGGCTACCTGATGTTTGGGAACACGTTAGAATCACAATTTACTCTCAACCTGCCTGCAAATTTATTGCCTCCAAAATAAACCAAGCTGATGAACCAAGTTAATGATAAAAGTGCTACATCGAGCTTAAAGTGTTGTGAGTTGATAAAGTTGCTGAAATAAACAAATGCTATAAGTTGCTAATAGAAGTCTTACATTCAGCTTAAGGTTTCATATCTAACCCCGATTCTTGACGTCAAGAATCTTTTAAGGGGATGGTTTGTCACAAGACAAAAGATGAGGTCAAAAGTCAACGAAAAGTCAAACACTCATAGTTCATAATAGTAGTCAGACCATGAGCATTGATCTTGGTAGCAACCCCTTCCTTTTTTCCAAATCACGCAATAAACTCGCCATAGAGGGTTGTGGTAATGCTGTTATCTACTTATCTTAGAGCATTGGAGTATGATAAAAACTACTGGCTTGGCTTCACTTGTTGCTAAACAACAATTCCTCATTATCTAAAGTCATACACTGAGAATCTCACATGTTTAGAAAGGCATGGTGGAGATAGAGCTTGTGGGTCCGCCTTCTTGGTGGATCAGGATACATACATTTAAAAGAAGCTTTTCTTCCCGATATATTCCATATCACTTGTGTGGATCCTATCAGATCACGTCCTCCATCAAATAAATTGTAGCGGAGGTGTTATTCTAGGTAACACCTATTTACTATACCCTCAATGCATCAATTTACACCACATATTTATATTTGCTACTCATTCAATTTCTTATTAGTTGCATCTTTTGATGCTCTACATTTTTTTTGTTGTTGATAAAAACTACATTTGGGGAGTGGGAAAACAAAGATGATAGGAAAGGATAGCACAGTATAAAAAAGATGTATACATATTTTATCTTCAGTCTAAGTAGTTTTTTTATAAAAAGCCCAAACTTAGAAGAAGATGGAACCCCTGAGCTACTTTCGTATAGTTACTTATTATAAGAAGAGTATAGCATTTATAATATCTACGTATGAATCACCGACCTCTCTTTTAAGGTTGCTCTACATACTTCCATTTTGTTTTAGCTTTGGTTCTGATGTTAGCATAAGCCTTGGTGTCCTTTTTCTTGTTGCAATCACCTACATATTGTGCAAAGTGAGCAAGAAAACAAAGGAAAGGAGACACAGAAAGAGGTTTTTTATACGCAATGGTGGTTTACTTCTAAAACAACAAGAAGAAGCTGACCCGTCTTTAGTTGATAACACCATTCTTTTCACATCACGTGAATTGGAAAAGGGCACATACAAGTTTGATGAAAACATGATTATCGGTCGAGGTGGGCAAGGTACAGTCTATAAAGGTATGTTAGCTGATGGAAGGATTGTTGCAGTCAAGAAATCAAAACGAGTTGATGAAAGCCAATTACAACAGTTCATCTATGAGGTGGTCATTCTTTCACAAGTCATATCATAGGAATGTAGTCAAACTATTGGAATGTTTCTTATGATCATATACACAATGGGACTAATGAGTTTCCAATTTCTTTGAACAAGAGATTACAATTAGCTACAGAGGTTGCAGGGGTGCTAACTTACTTGCATTCAGCTACAACCCTTCAGTTGTCAAACCATGATTCCTCGATATCTCAAATTATACAGTATGAATCTCACGGGTTTGGTAAGTCAGATGGATGGAGATAGAGCTTGTGGCTTTGCCTTCTTGGTGGACAAGGACTTATATAGTTATATGAGCCATTTGCTGTCGGGGGTGCTGACTCTGCTATTCCGACATCGCTTCTGTGGACTCTAACAGGCTTTGACAAAAATCAAGTAAATTGTTGTGTAACTAGAAATGCCAATCTGGTGGTGGATATGGGCAATGGTAGTGCGATAGATACATGGAGCTGCTCCTTTAGGGAGGTTTTCCAGGAAAATCCTTATTTGGCAAATGGTTGCATTGTATGAAGTTCTCTCATTCTTACTCGTACTTTATTTGTTTATTTTGCTTGTTTTCGAGCTTAGTTGTGTATACCGTATCTAACATGGATGGATCAACTTTCATTTTTCCTGATATGTACGGAAGAGTGTATAAGGTGTAGGAATAGAGGAGGTTTTTGTAGCTATGATGGGACAATATATGACATCGATGGCTTAGTTTACAATAGGAGCTTCACTTGTGGTTACGATGGAGTCATGGAGATCACTTTGTTTTTTGGTTTTTCTTATATAATATCGGCATGAATCCTCCACATTTTTTACACCTTTAGGCTACTTACTAAAATTTCATTTCGTAATATCATATCCTTCATTCAGGTGTTAGCATAAGCATGTGCGTTCTTTTTTATCTGGCAATCAGTTATGCATTGTACAATATTAATTAAAATACAAAAGAAAGGAGACAAAGAAAGATGTTTTTTAAACGTAATGGTGGTTACTTCTGAAACAACAAGAAAATGCGGACCCTTTGTTAGTTGATAAAACCATACTTTTCCCATCGGATAAGGCGACTGACAACTTCAATGACAACAATAACATCAATATTTTATGGGTACAACCGTACAACTATAAGCATACATATAAACTTTGAGCAACAAATGCTTAGATCAGACCTAGCTATATAGGTAACTTGCTTATAAAACTGTGATTCATACATATGTTTCGAGACATCATGAGGTTGCTTGAATAGTATAGTGATTCTAAAGCATTTCCTATCTATGGGTTAATGTAACATATTGGATTTCACAAACACATCAAACCATGTTTTAATGGGGCGTATATTTAAGGTTTTTAGAGAGAGAAAGTTAAGAGGTTTGGGAACTTTAGTGAGAGAAATTGAAGTATTATTATGAGCTCCAACCCTCTGCCTTGGGAGGTAGAGGGTATTTATAGTACCATACATAAAACGCCACCTACGAGCTGTGGATCAGGCATACAGTGGGTAAAGACCCATCCGTCCTCCACGGTGTTACTAAAGTAAATACTACCTAACATTAAATAACTACGACTACGAGCTTTCTAACGATTACATATACTTGAGGTGACCGACACTTAATGACTGGATTTTCTAAATCCTAACAATCTCCCGCTAAGGGAGGTCACCTCAAATTACAATGAATACAAACAGATATTACTTTTTGATTGTTCTTGGATTCTTGATTAAACTCTTTGCTCAGTAGCCCGTAGTCCTTGATTATTCATGTTTTGCATGTTTGATTAATCCAAGTGGAGGTCTTTAACTGATCCACGTGATAATGAGTTTTGAGCCAGCTTTGAGATCATCAGTTACCATAAATCTCTGACTCTTCCTTTGTAGTGTTGACATTGTGTGATGTTGTGACTTTTGGACCGACATGCTCACATTCTGGATCATGATTTCTTTTCATCAGAGTAGCGGAAGCTTTGATTCATGATATTTGCAGCAGCGTAGCAGAAGCATGGAGTAATAATATCAGAGTCGTTGATGCATTTATCATGATTTCTTTAGAGATGAATGTGTTGTGTGAGCATGTGGCTATGGATTGACCTCTCCATTCTGATCAGCTGCAAACGTTGGGTGTACCAGCATACAACAGTTAGCAATAAACCGCACAAAAGTGTCTTTGATCACTTTCGTTGAATTAAGGTACACGACCCACGGTTCCCCGTTGATCAGTACAAGTACGGCCTGTGATCAGGTATAATTTCGAAGAATCTCTTTGACAGGGTTTCGCAGTTGTTCTAGCCGTTCTCAAACCGGAACGTCTCAAAGAAGACAACACGAAGTGAGTGAACTAGCGAATTTGAGATTCACTGATTGATGAAAAGAGATTTGAAAAATAATCGTGTACTGCTTAATAAAGTATTTTTGCAATACAACGAAGGTTTTAAGGAAAATCAATTATCAATCATAAACACCTTTTAATTTTTGAAATATTAATACACAGTCGATGTGCTAGAGAAAAGAGTTTTTAAGCACAACGACCGGTTTTTCAAAGGTATCCGTCAATCCATAACCTGAACCAGGATTGATTCATAATATTGAATCGCCCCATTGTTTCTGTTCAGTTGTCACATGGTTGATCTATTGAATAGATCTCACATGCCACCTACCAAGAGCTTGTTTGATGTTGGCTCTAGAAGGCTTTCCATCTTCATTGTGAATATGTTTGCATATCACTCAGATGTTCTCGCAATACCACAAGGATAATGCGTAGGACTCTTAAAATATATTCTCACTCTCCACATTGTGTGAAACAATGAGTCTTCATTGATTGTGTCCTAATGAGATTTATTGATGATCTCGAGGCTCTAGACTCAATAGTGCTCATTATGTTCCTATGCCGGAGACTCGGGAGAGGGTCTCCTCCTTCAATATCAACAATCTCTATGATAAAGTCGATAGATAATGTAGGTTCCCCGTGAGAATGAAACAAGTCCTTTTAAGAGAAACTTGAGTAGCTTGGGACGTTGTAGTGCAGTGCGTCACTGGGTCCATGACGTCTTGTCTTCAATACCAGTGTTACCTTGGTAACCACCAGTAGCATATGTATTGAACCCGGTTTCTGCCCTAAGGTTGAATAAATAGAGGGCTATTTCTTTTCACCTTTTTCTCATTCAATTCTTTTTCATTCTTCAACCCCTTCAGTGCTTACCGAGACTTCATTACTAGAACCTTGTTGGGTTTATTCCAGTACTAGCTCAGTCTTAGTCTGCACTCTTCCCGTTTCTCACTTTTCTCCTTTTTTCATCATACCTAAGGACTCTACACTATATAGTGGATTGTCCCTGGGTAGATCCCTCCGGCTCTGGTGGGATCGTGGGAACGAATACCTAACCTAACCATCCTTATATCACCATACATAAAGTAAATTTGGTCGGTGTTTTTGGTATTGTTCATCTACCATTGGAACCAATTGAAAACCATTTGAAAAATCAATCCAGATACTTGTGATATATTATCAAAGCATTTTGTACCTGAATTGTTTTTGATATTTCAGAAAATGAGCTCCCCCTCAACATGTGCATCGTATATTTGAAATCATTTTGGCACATGGAGGCAAGAGGAAGAATTCAATTCATTGATTAGCATTTTCTAAAAATATCTACATCACCTTCCCGAGCAGGATTAGTATTTTTCATACTTAGTTAAAGATATTTTTGGAAAGAATGTGGTTTTCAAAAAGTTTCTCTCCCTCAATATGTGCATAGAGATTTGAAAGTGTTTTGCACATATTAGGGAGAACCTGCACATTGAAACAAATCAATCACGTTTCAATCCTTTTTGGTTTGAAATAGATGCTCCCCCTCAATATGTGCATGGAAAAATTAAAATCGTTTGGCACATGTAGGGAGGAGAGCTTGTAAGTCACTATAAAACCATTTATCGAATTATCAGTTTACATCCAATTTAAATCACAAATTCTCCCCCGATCACAATTTTCAAATCATTTGAGATTTGTGATCTCTGTAGATTTAAATTGATTTTGAAGGCTTTTGAGGAGAATTGTGACTTGCTTATGAAAACATTTAACCGATAGGATCAAATCAGAGACTTTATACTCCAAAGATTAAACATGCATGAGTATCTTTTGAAAACATGACATAAGCCTTGGTCTGAACGAATTGTATGACAAATAACCTTTTGATTTAATTGAAATCATTCTCCCCCTCAATCAATGACATAAGTTGCTGATTGAGAGATAGAGATTTTGACAAATGTTAAGTCCAGATGATTTTCAAAAATTGAGTCCGAGTTATTTTTCAAAGCTATTAGTTTTCATTAGATAGCAAATATTTGTTTATAGTATCAGAGCATGAGATTTGAAAAATAAGATAAAGCATGACTCTGTTCTTTCTTTTAAAAACGGGTTATAGACTGAAATGACTATAAGCCTTTTGTTTTTCGTTCAATTTTTATTTTTTTTATTATTTTTTATTTAATTTATTTTTTTTTAAATAAGTACATTCGAACTTCATCTAAAGACCCGCGTCACTCTTTGAATGACAACACAAAGACCGTAGATGAAATCGAATAAAAGAAAATATAAGAAAAATATTTTTAGCTTTTTCAAAGATTTTCTGATTTTTGTGGATTTTTGAAATTTTATATTTTTCTATTTTCTTTTGAGGGTTTTATAATTTTGTATTTTGCTTTTATAATAAATATATACAAGAGATGGATGAAGAAAAACCTTTTACTCCTCTTCTTCCTGTTGAAGACGTTTGAGTGTTTCCGGTTGTAGACTCTTTAGACCAAGTCGTGGAAGGATAAACTCAAAACGCTCTCTAGGAAGAGCTTTGGTGAAGATGTCTGCTAACTGGTATTCAGTCCTCACAAAATAAAGTTCCACCACACCGTTCTCCACTTGCTCCCTGATGAAATGATCTCGAATGTCGATATGCTTTGCTCTTGAATGTTGAACGTTGTTGCATGAGAGAGCAATAGCACTTTTGTTATCACAATACAGAGGGATTTTGTTGAATTCAAAGCCATAGTCAGATAATTAGGATCTCATCCATAGGATTTGAGCACAACAAGATGACATGGCTATGTATTCAGCCTCTGTAGAGGATATATAAGTACTCATTTGTTTCTTTGAAGACCATATCACAAACTTATCACCCAAAAACTGAGCACCTCCAGACGTGCTTCGACGTGTATCTTTACATCCTGCATGGTCAGCATCTGCATAGGCTGTTAGTGACATACCGGTGTCCTTCGGGTACCAAAGTCCCATGTTGATGGTTCCTTGGAGATACCGAAAGACCCGTTTAACCGCTTCAAAGTGCTTTTTAGTAGGCTTAGCCTGGTATCTAGCACACATGCATACAACGAACAGAATGTCTGGTCTACTGGCAGTAAGGTACATCAGGGATCCAATCATGCTACGATATTTAGTCTGGTCAACCATGATCCCTGAGAGGTCCTCATCCAGTTTAGTATGCTCCACCATGGGAGTGTCAACAAGGTCACAAGAATCAAATCCAAATTTCTTTAAAATCTCATTAGCATATTTAGATTGATTGATAAAAATGCCTCCGGGACTTTGTGAAATTTTTAATCCCAAGAAAAATGACATTTGTCCCATCATTGACATTTGAAATTAGGAGCCCATCTCCTTAGAAAAACGGTCACACTCATTGGGGTCAGTCATCACAAAACTAATATCATCAATATAGATTTGAACGTGAATTAAATGTTTGCCTGACTTTCTGGTGAACAATTTTGGATCAACTGCTCCTTTGCTGAATCCAGTAGATAAAAGAAACTTTGATAACGTATCATACCATGCACTTGGAGCTTGCTTCAAACCGTAAAGAGCCTTCTTCAAGCGATAGACATGAGTAGGATGCTCTGGATTCACAAAACCTTCAGGTTGGCTGACGTATACGACTTCTTTAAGATCTCCGTTAAGAAAAAGCCGTCTTTACATCCATATGATAGACTACCATATTCTTACTTGCAGCATTAGCCAGGAAGATTCTGATTGCCTCGATACGTGCAACTGGAGAAAATGATTCTTCAAAGTCAATACCCTCCTCTTGACGGTATCCTTTTGCAACCAATCGAGCCTTGTTCTTTAATACATCACCATGCTCATCAAGTTTTACTTTGAAGATCCACTTTAGAGCAATGATCATAGCACAATCAGGAGCAGGCACTAATTCCCATACATCTAGTCGATCAAACTCATGAATTTCTTCTTGCATGGCATTGAACCAACTGTCTTCATTCATGGCAGTTTTAACTTCTTTTGGTTCGATCTTAGAGAGTACGGAGTTGAAGAAGCACCATAAGGCATCAGTTGCAAGTTGTTTACGAGTGGATACTGGACGAGAGGGGTTTCCAATGATGTTGTCCAATGGATGATCATGTGTCCATTTTCTAAGGTGTTCGTGTGGTTGTTGTTGGGGAACTGAAGTAGCAGAGTCATTTTCTCCTGATGAAGATGGTTCTGATGATGGTTCAAGAGCAAATATGTTCTCAAAGGGAGCATCTTCGGGATTAACAAAGGGATTATCTCCATCATAGGTGCCCGAAACAATTCCATGATGTACACTCGATGATTGAGGATTTGATGATGAGACAGAGTGATCAGCAGCAGGCGCTTCTTGACTCAATGACGTAGAAACTGAAGGGTTATCTACGTTGACAGGGATAGGAGCAGCCTCTGTTGATGGATTTGACAGATCATTAGCCATTGGCTCATAGTGTTCATCAAACATTGGATCAAACAATTTATTCAAATCATCTTCTGAAGGAGGTACATAAGGAGTTGCTGGTGAGGGATGTTGTACAAGAGAAGAACTAATGGGACTACTTGATGAAGGTTGTGATACGGGTCCAGAACTTGATTGTCCTGGAGCCATTTGCCCAGACAGCTCATCGAACGTGACATGAATAGTTTCCATTATATCTCGGGTTCTTTTGTTGTAGATTCGGTAACCCTTCTTGTTTGATGCATAACCCACAAAAACTCCAATGTCCGCCTTGGCTCTTAATTTTCCTAAATTTTGACCGTCATTCGTTGGATAGCACAAAGCACCAAATACACGAAGGTAGGAGAGATCAGGTTTTCGTTTATGAACAAGTTCGTATGGAGTTTTTGCATGAGTGGTGTGTATGAGGGAACAATTTTGGGTGTAGCAAGCAGTGGCAATGGCTTCAGCCCAAAGAAACATTGGAACCTTTGAATAAATTAGCATAGTTCTTGCAGCTTCAACAAGGGTCCGATTTCATCTTTCAACTACACCATTATGTTGAGGCGTGCGTGGAACACTTCTTTGATGAATGATTCCAATTCTTTCATAAAATTGACTTAGGTCTTTGTTAACAAACTCAGTGCCATTGTCTGTTGATCTGTGCTAAACCGGTCAAGTCTAATCACACAAGCTAGCCACTTGTGAATGGCTAACCGTAATAGACTTAAAACTGCTTAAAACACAAATACAATGAAGTCCTGGAGAATATAATTAATTCCCGGGTCGTTAAGTCCCACGGAGACTCAATGGTGTGCAAACACTTGATCAGACGATAGAATGATCACTAATGATAGTGATCAGAAAGGAATTGGATGGATAATTACACTACTGAAAAAGTTTATAAAATTAAGCGACTTAAATGCAAATTAAGAAAATTAAAAAGATAAGAAATATTAAATAAACGCTATAACTATTTTTATATTTTGATGAACGTTTAAAACTTAAAACTTACGTTTAAATAAAATTACGTAAACGTACAAAATAAAACGTGAGATCTAAGAAATAAAAGTCCTAAAAATATGAAAATGACATTTTTACAAACCTAATGATACAAGAAAATATTTAGAAAAAAGAAAATTATTTTTATAACTATTTAATTAATTATTATTAATTAAAAACTATTTTTACTTATTTAATATTAGACTAAAATACAAGAAAATATGAAATAAAGCTAGAAAAATAAAATTAAGACTTAGAAAAATCTAAAATATCAAAAGAGAATTTTCAAAACTATTTTTGTAATTTTCTGATTATTTTTCTATTTTCTAGGAATTAAAAACTATTAAAAACTAATTAAATTATCTAAAAATACAAATTTAACTAAGAAAAATATGGAAAAATATTTTTTTGGCTTTTTATATATATCTTAACTTAAGAAAAATGAAAAATAATTTTTTTTTGAAACTTTTCTTAATTTTTTTGTATTTAATGCTAATTAAAAAGACTTAAAAACTAGTTTAAATTAAGAAAAATAGTAAACTGACTTAGAAAAATCTGAAAAATTCAAGAAAACTCTAAAATAATATGAGGAATCTAGGAAAAATGGAAAAACAGGGGGTTGTGTGTGGGAAATTGAAACTGCTATGTCAAGTGCTTAGAAATAAGCACTTGAAATAAGCAAATGGGAACCAAAAGCTACCAAACCAACACAGAAGCTGTATAATGATAAAACTACTCAAATGCAACTTAAAACAACAAGTCTTAACCTCTAATAAGCTGAGTGAACAGATATGATGATTTGAGCTTATGAGCTAAAAACAGCTTTTGGTGCTAAGTTTGGACTGAAGCACAGGATTCAAAATAAGCTGAAAATGAAAAATAAAAGTTGGGACTTAATCTAGACCTGGTTGGCTATCTGTAACCCAAAGCTGAGACTTGGACAAGCTCAAATGAGCTTGTTGCAAGCTCTGTAAATGGCCTGCACACACTCAGTTAATACTGAGTGTGTGCACAGGGCATATAAGTCCCTGTTGCCAAGCTCATTTGAAGCTTAAAAAAAATTCACAAAAATCTGTAAAAATGGTAATAAAGAAATAGACCAAGAGAAGTTTATACACCCACAATTTTAATTGATTTGGTCTAGAATTGAAGCAAAGAAAAATCTTTCTAGTTAGCTGAAAAATTGGTTTTGCAACTTTTGACTTTTGATGAAAAAATGAAATCTTGACTATTATGAACTTTGAACTTGATTTGTAGACTGATTTTGATGTTAATGGATGAAATGAGGCTAGAGCAAGCTATATCTATGATATTTAAACACAAAATGAGTTTTTGATTTTGCAAAAATCTAACAGTTAACTGATTTAAGAAAGTAGACTAATGATTTTGACTTTAAGTGTTTGCAAGCTCAAGATATTGACTGATATGAGTCAATTACAGTTAAACAAACATAACACAACAAATATTATCCACTGAATGAACCTCTAGGACAGTTATGACAGCAATACCAAACACTCCTTTAAATATTGATTTGCAATAAAAATTACTCAAACTACTGAACCAACTAGCATAATTGATTAAACTGAGTGACATTAACCTAAATACATCCTAATGAACAGATTAGAACTAGTTATACCTACAAAAAACAGATAATGCAAAGTGACTTGAAATTAACTTACAAACAGTCCTTAGCCACTATAGCTTGAAACAACACCCAGTGAACCTCTAACCTATTTTGATCAACCCATTAACTCAGAATCAACCTAATTCCAACACTGCTTCAACCCATGTCCATTTCCATTACCAAATTGACCCAGTTTGACTTTTGTTGACCAGCATCCAAAATGACTTGAAACTTGAATGTAGACTTATGAAAAGCTGTAATAAGCTTATACAAGCTTATTTGAGCTTAGAAATAAACTACTAAACGCTTGTGCTTAATATTTTGAAGTTGCAATTTGAAACAGTGAACATGAAACTTGAATTGTAAACATAAACTGAAATTGATGCTTGAAATTAATTGCAATACACTTGAACACTTTAATTTGATACAATTTAACAAAATATTACAGGTTTTACACTGAATTAAAAACTTTAAGATAAAAACGACATAAGTAAAAAATAAAAAACTAGTAGACTCCTTTCTACTCTTCCTTCTTCTCTTTTTTATAACCCAAGCTCTTTCTCTCTCATCTCTGATTGTTTCCCATCACTTTTCTTGACCATTGGATTGCTTCAAGTGATCTTGGCCGTTGAAACTGATTTTGGCGCCAAAAAAAAGTTTTTAACAGTTGTGGGTTGAGTGAAGTAGAGGAGGGGTAATAAATGTTTCTTGGAGTATTGTTGAGTTGGGGGGACAAGGGTGGTGATATGTTGAGGTGGAGGTGAGGAGGTTGAGTAATTTTAGGTGGGCAGTTGGGAGGAAGGAGGAAAAAAAAGCGGGCAAGTGGTGATGTTTGTTTGACCGTTTGACTGGGGAGTATTATATTGGAGGGGGTCCAAAATGGAAGGGTCCAAAGGTGTTGGCAGGGGGTCACTTGGGTAGGCAGGGGTCCAAAGGGGAAATGACAAGGGCCAAGGGTGTGTTTAAAGGTTTAATACTCAAGGGACCTTTATGCAATTTCTGAAAATGTAAGGACCAAAACTGCCAATATCTCAAAGTTGATCCAAGGGCTGAAATTGACAAGTTGCAATAGTACAAGGACCAAAGCTGACATTTTCAAATTTTCCAGGGACCATTTTTGCCAATTTTCAAACTTGAAGGACCAATCTTGTAATTTTCTCAAACTTTTGACATTTTTCACCAAAGGACTAAATTTGACAATTTATGATTTTAAAAAGGACCTTTGGTGATTTTTCTTTTGAAATTAGGACTCAGGGACTATTTCTGACAATTTTAGAAACTTGGGGGACTGAAACTGCCAATTATGCAAATTTAGCTCATTTTTCATCTGATTTTGAACGTTTTGCATCTGAAACATATAAAATGCAATTTTGAGATATTTTCAGTATTTTGATGCATTTCTGAGCATTTTTAAACGTTTTGCAGTTCAGATTCGACTAAAAATGATGAGTATTTACACACTCATCATCTGTTCGAATAATTCTAACAGTCTTGTTAAGTCGAACCTGAAGCTGCTTGATAAGTTTGATGATGACATCTGGAGTTTCATCCTTTGTCCTCAAAAACTTTACCCAAGTAAATCGAGAGTAGTCATCAACAACGACTAAAATATATTTCTTCCCATTTGTTGTTTGCACTCTCATTGGTCCGCACAAATCCATATGAAGGGTATGAAGAACTTCCATAACTGAGTTTGCAGGTTTGGGTTTGTGGGCATATTTCCTACTTTTTCCCAATTGGCATACTGAACAAAGATGATCTTTTTCATACTTTAATCTGGGTAAGCCTCTTACAAGGTCCTTTCTGGAAAGATCATTAATGATGCCAAAGTTCAAGTGATTGAGACGACGATGCCATAGCCATGACTTTGTTTTCGAAGCATTTGACAACAATCCCATTGGAGAAGACTTCATCATGTCACCGATAGAGATGGTGTATAGATTTGAACCCCGTGTTCCTCTTAAAAGTTCCACACCATCAAGTTCTCTAACAAAACAAGTATGTTTTCTAAAAGCCACCTCTAGATCGGAATCACAGAATTGACCAACAGAAAAAAGGTTATGACCAAGACCTTCTACATAATATACCCTGGAGATTACACTATCACCAACAACATAGTCTCCATAACCCATAATTGCACCAAAATGGTCGTTCCCGAATCTAACAGCCCCGATGAATTTACTCACGAAGTTCATGAGCCGCGAGCGATCTCCAGTCATATGCTTGGAACAGCCTGAGTCCAGGTACCACAGAACGATTTGAACGATCTGCAGTTGAACACAAACAGGAATGGATAACTGGATAATTGGGAACCCCATGCAATAATGGGTTCCACTTGGTTAGACAAAGAGATTGGAACAACCACATCAGAAACAGAGTCAATAAAATCATTAGTAGTAGATGCCGGGCTAGTAGAAACAGTAGATCTATTCAAAGCATGTTCACTTCTTAAAGGTATAGTTCTACTAGTGGGCATCCATTTCCTAATGGGCATTGACTTAGAAAATTTAGGGCACAACTCATTAAGATTAAATTTGCGGCCTGTAGGAATCCATTGATAACCTATATTACTAAATTTTCTTCCTGTGGTGTCCAATGTTTTCTAATCTTCTTCCGCCTTTGCTTTCTAGCCTTCTTAGCTTGCTTTTTGGCATTAACAATTTTAACTGGGTATTTAACAGCATTAATCAAATCATTCACACCACATACATGATTAGTAACAGAAACCAAGCAATCATCATTACACGTTTTGTCAAAAGTAGCAGAATTCGCATTAATTACAACACGCTTAGAGCTAACACTAGAATCAACACGATTCGTATTATTCAAATTCTTCCTAATGTGATCTTCTACTCTCTTCCACTGAACATTCCTAGCTTGCAAGGTCCTATCATTCTTTGTGTTGCCTTGAGGCTTTGACCTGCTCGCTTTGGTGTCACTTTCTAGTCCTGTAGAGGGAATGGGAACATTAGTTGGTTTTGCTACTTTTTGCAATTCATGTTTAGAAGTGCTGGGATCGGAGCTACTTGAAGGCACATTGAAATTCACTTTCTTAATACTGGGCATAGAAGTGGTTGCATACTTAGCACTAGGCATAGAATAAGGTATCACAGCTTTATCTTTCTCACATAAGGATTTAGGACATGTTGCTCTTAATTTCACTATCAAGTGGCTTATTTATGTAATCCTCTTCTACAATCTCACGGAGACATTATAGACTATCCTTAAGATGAGAGAAATAATTATGAAACACAAGTTCGTTATTTCTGAGATGAGGAGGAATGTATTTAACAGTCACAGTATATTTAGAGTCTGCAGATGACTTTGATGCAACATTCTCATTAAAGACAAGTGGCATTTTCCCTTTTACCTGACTCCTCAGATTCTCAATTTCCTTTTGTAAAGACGTTATTTTTTCGTTGTTCTTGTTACGAGTGACTTTCATTGAATCATATGACTCTTTAAAATGTCGTTTAACTTTTTCATTTTCTTCTAGAAAACTCTCATTTTCCTTTTGTAAAACATTAACCAAGTTTTGAAGATGAAAAGTTTGAGAACACTGAGAATCTAAAGGAGGAGGCATTTGGGATCCAGTCACGTTGTTCTTTTCACCCTTTAATTGTGAAATTTGGGCTTTCAATTTTCTGATCATGTTGCTATGAGCTTGAATCTGTTCGTCACGTTTATTTATTTCAAAAACTGCATCAAACTCTGGAACATTTGAGGATGTCTTGATGTTTGAGGTTTTGACATTTTCTTTGAGATGTTGATATTTTAGTTGCAAATCAAAATGTTCAACTTCTAGCTTAGAAAGATGTTTTACCAAATTATCATGATCATCCTGGTCAATGTTCTCATTTAGTTTTGAGTTTTTGTTTTCAAGCTCAATGACACGATCATGGGAAACTTTCAAAGCAACAGATAATTCATGAAATTGAGAAGCAGTAATAGAATGCTTAGTTACAGTATAAAACACATCTTGAGCCACACAACTCAATACTAAGTTCTCATTTAAGATATGCAGATTCTTCCTTTCAATTTCATTATATTTGAGTTCCCGTTCATAATCATTGACCTCAACTATCATTGCATCAAATTCCTTTTCCATTTCTTTAATATCTGAGTTAATCCCTTTTTGGAGACTCTCAAATTGACCTTTTAATTTTCTAAAGAAAGGTATGACCTCAGTTAAATAGCATTCTTTAGTTTGCTCAAAACCCCTTTCCCCTTCAGTTATCTCTGTAGGTGTGATTCTCTTCTTACACGTCTTCTCAAAATCAACGAATAGTTGATAAACAACATACAGGCTGATTAAGGTCTTGCTATTAGTGGAAATAGTTCTAGGAACTAAATGCATTGGTGTATTCGGAGGATACATAGTAGCTGCAGGCACTTTCCTAAGGGGAGTGTTTGTTTCAACAAGTACATTTGCTTTTTGCTTATCCATGTCTTTCTTCCAAAAAATTTGTTCTGGGGTTAATTGAGTTTGAGGCTTGAACATGTTCAGGGAGATCCAATTTTCCTTAGTGTAATCATGGGGTTTGATCGTTATGTTTTTCCTTTTACACTCAGGATCTTTTAGCTTCTTATCGATTTTCTCCCTAGAGGCTTCTTCTAATTGCATATCTTCCTCAGTGCACTCAGCGCAACTAGGTTTCTGCCTAGGCTTAAGGATTTCAATGCCATCATAGATTACCTTCTGAGCCTCTCTAGCTATTTTACCATACTTAGGATTGGGTTTCTCAACGAGGGGAATACTATGCTTATCGCTTAAGACTCTGTGCTTAGTGATCATGTGAGCAGTCTGAATGGTATTTCCTTGTACGTACAACTTATTTTCAAGCTTGTTTTTCAAAGTTTTTAGATTGGAAAAGTCATTCAAAAGTTTTGATTCCTTAGCTTAAATTTTTGTTTAGGCACTTTCACATTTTCTTGAAGTTCTTGTTTTTGCTTAGCAGTTTTATTAAGCTTTTCTTTTAAGGAATCTAGCTCTTGTTTTAATATTTCTTCCCTAAAATTACTTTTTCTAATAATTGCACGCATTTGGTCATCCATTTCCTGCTCACGGGTAGTTAACTCAAACTTAGCACGTTGTTCATAAATAGCAACTTGTTCTTTATAGGCATTCAGTTCAGAGATAACAGAATCATCAGGGGCACATGCAGTGTATTCTTCAAAAACATAGTCATCATTGACTGCAGAAGATGCATCACTTGGTACAACTTCACTTTCACTTTGTATCACATATTGATCATATGGGACAATATTACTATTATCCACATTATCAATATCTGATTCATAAGTTTCATGAGATTGTACTTCGTTATGTATCTTTTGCTCATCAACTTCATCGTATAGTTTTAATACCTCTGAAATGATTGAATCTTTGGATGGACCAGCCTGTTGTGGTGACGAGACCTTTGGAGAGACCATTGGTGAAATGCTAGCCATGAAGATTGTCTGGGCAGTAGGTTCATCATCGACATCAGAGTCAAATGCATCACAGTCAGAAACTTGAAAGGCATTTTGATGATTGTGACCTATTTCCTGAATTGGCTGCTCATCCACATCAGCATCATAGGTTTTGGCATTTCCATCAGCAAGAAACAACAACTCTTCTTCATCCAAAACTGCTCCACTGTCCTGAGCTTGCACCAACAGGATCTTGTCCCTGAAATATTCTGCATTTTGAGGGCGTTTTGGAGATGTGCAGTTCCTTGCAATGTGTCCTTCACCACCACAGTTGTAGCACTTGACTGGCTTTCCTTGTCCTTGATTTACATTCCTACCACGATTCTGATTAGCCACATACCCTCCACCAGCTCCAGTATTTCCATAACCTGCTCCAATCATCCCTTGTTCATATCGTTTTCCTTGCACATTCTGCAACACTGCCTTCCCATCTCTGACAGCAGCTTGATTGTGTGGATTGGATGTTGTTCTGAGGTTATTGTTGATGTGTGGGGTGGAATTCAGATTTTGACTAACCATGAGAGATAATTGACTGATGAAGTTTTCCATGACTGTGTTTGAGTCTGGAGGCTTATATGCTAGATCAGGAATGAGCTTGTAATTACCATTACCCGTGGGTATGACTTGAGAAGCTTTGGTGGTAATTCCTACATTGGTGTAAAAAGCTGTTGAATCATTTGACGAACTTGCTTCTCCCTGTTTAGATTTGAACTGTTCAAGAATCATTCGTTCAAACATAGCATGTCTCTCATTCTGAAGCAGGAATGCATACAATAGCTCATAGTTAGTGTTCCTCAAACCCTTAGTTAACTTGACAGAAGTGACAAATTTGTGCCATTTGGGATTCATGTTGTTCACAAACTTTGAATTTAGCTGAATGTTTGGCATAGTCATTTTGATATTCCTCATGTCATTCACAAGTTTGTGGAACCTCACGTAGTATTCAGTGACACTTTCCCCTAGCTTCATCTTAAAGTGCTCAAAGTCATCATACAGTTGAGATTCTCTGTCTTCTTTAGTTAATTCAGAACCAGAGATAAGCATCTTAACATTGTCCCAAACTGCCTTGGCTTCAGTGTTGTGATTGATCAACTTGTAGATGTCTTTTGGAAGACCCTGAAGTATAATGTTTGAAGCCCTGATATCATAATCGTATCTCTTTTTCTCCTTATCACTGAGCTCATCATACGTCTTTGGTCTATCCAAACCTAGGATCACTGTACCATCCGCAGCAGTTTCAAGTGTGTCTCTTGTAGTCTCAATCTGATAAGGTCCTTCATCAATTGATTTGAGAATGTTAACCCCATTTTCCTTTCCCAAACAGTACAACCTAATTCGTTGAGCCCATGAGTCATAGTCAGTTCTGTCAATCATAGGTGGACGAGTGTTTGATCCAGCTGCTTGAACGTCCTCAGCAACAGAAGAGATGATTGTAGGCACGTTGGTAGACATGATTACAGATTTCACGGGATTTTATGACTCTATGATTAAACCGGGAAATAGATTCTTTCACGGGATTTTACTAAATCAAGAGAAAACCGTAAAACGTAATACAAAGAGAAACACTAAATCACTCAAAGAGACAAATCGCTCAAGCAAGACAAATCGCTCAGTCAACAAATCGCTCAAAACAGACAAGTCGCATCAACTAACAAATCGTTTAAACAATCAACTCGCTTCAATAAGCAAGTCGCTTAACCATACAAGTCGCTTAAACTAACAAACCTCTTAAAGTGACAAATCGCTTAACCAAGACTAGTCGCTTAAAATGACAAATCGCATAAACAACACAAGTCGCTTAAAGTCACAACTCGCTTAAATAAGCAAGTCGCTGAAAAATGACAAATCGCTCACCCGAACAAATCGCACAAGTACAGCTACTACCCGGATAAATCGCTTAAATAAGTGATTTGTAGAAGACACAAATCGCTTCCAAACAAGGACAAATCGCTCGTTTGAATACTTTACCGAGACACAAACCGCAACCTTTAAACAAACCAAAAACGCCTCTTTTAAATCCAAAAACGATCCAACCACAATGATTCAAGCCTTCCAAATCAAAACCTAAGCACTTATGATGATTCTAAACACAAAAGTACAATCAAAATCCAAACTTTAACACTAGAAATGGTCCAAATGATGCAAATACCACTAAACTTTTTCAAACCCAAAAACCATATAAAACCACTAGAAACCCAAGAACATGTAAGAGAGATGATCAAACCATGGCTCTTGATACCATTTGTAACATATTGGATTTCACAAACACATCAAACCATGTTTTAATGGGGCGTACATTTAAGGTTTTTAGAGAGAGAAAGTTAAGAGGTTTGGGAACTTTAGTGAGAGAAAGTAAAGTATTATTATGAGCTCCAACCCTCTACCTTGGGAGGTAGAGGGTATTTATAGTACCATACATAAAACGCCACCTACGGGCTGTGGATCAGGCATACAGTGGGTAAAGACCCGTCCGTCCTCCACGGTGTTACTAAACTAAATACTACCTAACATTAAATAACTACGACTACGAGCTTTCTAACGATTACATATACTTGAGGTGACCGACACTTTAATGATTGGATTTTCTAAATCCTAACAGTTAATGATGGCAAATGCATTGAACTATATCCATGTTGTTTGTACCCATCACATGGAAATCTGCAAAATTGTCTTCAATGATTGGATAATTATAGTAGTTTGTGACAGGCAAGTAACTTTCTATGCTTCTGGGCCAAGAGCCATGGTTTGATCATCTCTGTTATATGTTCTTGGGTTAAAATATAGCATAAATTAAAATTAACTAAAATGGTACTATTTCCATAGAAAAAAAGTACTATTGATTTTACTAAAAATGTTAAACAAATTAATGATATTATTAAGCTTAGTTATTTGATTTGATATTTTTTTATTGGCTAGTTATTTAATACAGTACTAAAAATCGAAGTCAAAGACTCAAGGGATTTTTAAACACTTGCATCGATGGTCAATCTAACGTTTAACTTGCCGTATTTGACCACAAATCCACAATGACTCTTTGGACTGGGAGGTTTGTACAGAAACATGTATGGCCCAGCTGCTTCTTGTCGGACACGTATGGATAAGGAGCAAGTTATCCCCTGATCAACATAACTGGTATATCCTACGGTTTTCCTGGAATGCCCCCAGCATCGCCAACAAACATAGCCGGCTTGTTATAGAAATTATATTTTAACTACTTATTAGTGTTTAAGTGCGGAAAACATTGGTTGATCGAAGAAGTACAACGATATCCTTTTAGCCACACTAAATGCGGGAACAACCTTGATGGGGGGGTACTAATTCCTCTTTGTTTTGCAAAAGGACGGTGCTAGTTTGAATTGGCGGTGGGCAAACCACCGGTCATATCAAAACGCTTGTTTTCAGCAAAGAACAATAGTACCCCCAATGAAGGCTGATCCTGCATCAAACAGAGGGAATAAGATTCAGATGTACTTCTGCTTCTGCCACCATAGTTTCAGGTATTTCAACACAAAGTAGTTAAATATCATCACTCTAACAAGCCAATTATGTTTGTTGGAATTTTTAGGGGCCTTCAAGCAAAACTATGAGATATAACATGTATGTTAGTCAAGGGAATCTATTTATTTTCCGGAAAAAATTGCTTATTACAAAATGGGTACTAGCAAATACTATGTGTTTAAGGGAATCTTTCCATATCATGGTGGATGCCTAGGAGTATAGAAAACTTAGGTGGCTATTGTGATGAAGTCCATCAATATCACATAAGTTTTCAATATTGTTAGACACCCACCATGATATCGCAAGCTTGATACCGTAAGATTCACCGTCCCAGAAGCTAAGGTTTGATGTTGCGTCAAGGTTGCTACATTGAAAAAGCTTCATACGATTAATTTTACCTGGTAATTAGTGTGCTCGCAGTCAACTTATAAGATGAAAGTGGGTTCTAACAAGTGAAAAAAAAAAATTTGTTGTATCGCCCCTCGTAATGTAGCTTGTGGCCGCAATTGGGGATGCCGTAAGGCGGCATTGTTTGTCAAATACGGGAACCACTTACAACTTGTATATTCGATAATCTTGTTTTGGCAAGTTGTTTAAAGTATTTTCTAAAAGAAAATTTTATATCTCCCTAACAAAAACTTCAAAATTTCATATTTACCCAAATCATGCTTCAAAAGCATTGTCAAAATGCTATTTATGATGAAAAGAGGGGAAATACTTAACAAATACTTTTCAAATACTTTCTAGAAATAACAGCTATCTTAAGAGATTTGTGCAACTTTTGTGGAATGAGATACTTAACAAATACTTTTCAAAATTATCGAAGCAAGTTTTTCCACCACCATAAAATTCCGAACCATCGTAATCTTAAAGTTGGAAAATATCCCAGATATTAATTCCAAAGTTTGAGATTATCATGCATGGCGTAGACTATTGGGTCTCTTTCTCAGTACATACATTTGGACCTCTACCCACCATATATTTGTTCTTTAATAGTTTATTGGGATAACATTTTACTGATTAATGGAGCATTTAGTTTTATCACTGTTTTCCCAAGTATTTCATTTCACTTTGGGTATGTAAACAACTGGTAATTTTAAGTTAGCCAAACGGGTCGGGTCGGTTTTAACCAAAATTCATTTTGTTGAAATGCTAAATTCATGCTAGCCATAAGCTGGTAATTGACACCCCCTTATTTGTTATACTTTAGTGATCCACTTTGCTCCTAATTAAGAAACAAATAGTTAAAGGCATGTGCTTTCTCCATACAAACTCATGATCAAGATTACTTCAAACATTTTAGTATGCATTTAGAGTTTTCTGCCCAATGAATGTCACAAATATTGCTAAAAGTTATCAATATATGGACATTTATATTACATGTAGAAATAATAGTTACTGATAATTTTTTTATATGTTGAAGCAAGTAGTTCAAAAACCATGAAGTTTCAAACCATCGCATTCTTAGATTAGAAAATATCCCAGACATTAATTCTAAACATGCACGGCGTAGACTCTCAGGTCTCTGGATAATTTCATAGTAGGTTCCTCCTATCAATCATAGCTACAGTTATATATAAACGTAAATGATTCCTTCCATTTTCTGTTATGAATAATCATATCATTTTTCTAAACAAAAATATGAAGTTATTTCAAGCTTACCATTTTTTACTACTAGTTATCCTCCTTTCATCAACTACATTGGGTTCAGTTCCAAAATACGCCAAGACAGGGTGCAAAGATACATGCGGGAGCGTGACGATCCCATTCCCTTTTGGAATCGGAGCAAACTGTTCTATCAATGAATGGTACAATGTTGATTGCAACTCTTCGACGCCATATCTATCGTCACTCAGCCACCTCGAACTCTTGCGTGTTGATATACGAAATCGAACAATCACTGTTAAAATGCAAAAGTTCTCTAATTGCAGTCAAACAAAGAGTGTGGATCTTGGTAGCGGCCCCTTTCTGTTTTCCAAATTTCACAATAGACTTGTTTATGAGGGGTATTGTGGTGATGCTGTCATGATGGACAATCATGGTAGTGTGCTCACTGGATGTTCCACCACTTGTAGCAATGACACTGCTACTGTTCTTGATAGAAACAAATGTATTGGCATCAACTGTTGCGAAAGAGCAATTCCTCAATATCTACAGTCGTACAGCATGAATCTCACAGGTATGGAAAGGCAGATGGGTGGAGATGGAGATTGCGGGTCTGCGTACTTGTTGGATAAAAATTATTCATACACTGAAGGAAGCAACTTATTTCACCAATATGCTTCAGAGGGCATCTCGTATGTTCCAACATCACTAAAATGGTTCCTATTAGCCCGTGACCAAGATCAAGTAAGGTGTTACTATAGATCGTATACAACAGATCTGGGTAATGGTACTCTGATGAATTCTTGGTCTTGTCCTGTAGCCTCAGGAATCAACGGAACCCCTTATTTGATAGAATATGGTACTTACCTCTATATTTAGTATTTGTCTGTTTATTTTGCTCACAATATTCATTTCCAGCTTTGATTTTTGAGTAAGAATATATAGATTTAATAAAATGGACCTAATATAATAAGCTTAACAAATCATTTACTACCAATTTACTACGGAGTATTCGTTATAAATTTAGTATTTGTCTGTTTATTTTGCTTACAATATTCATTTCCAGCCGGCTTATTTTAGAAGCCCAAGCCCCATAAGCCCCTCCCCGAACACACCCTAAATGTCACAAAAGCCCCACATATTTTAACTAAATTATTGGAAAAACCACTTCTGGGCGGAGCTATCTGAAGACCAAAGGGGTCGTGGCCCTCTCATATATATATATTTTTTATATTATCAATTTTTATATGGTAAAAAGAAAATTATTACACTTTGGCCCTCTTATATTATAAAAATTACACTCTTGGCCCTCCTACAAAAAGTTGTCAAGTTCCGCCATTAAAACTACTCTAAAATATTTTTTCCGATTAAACCATTTAGGTATGTTTTAATTGTTAAAGAAGTCATTTTGACGACTTTCACTTGCTTTTTAAGCTAAAACAGATTGGTTATGGTGATGTGGAAAACTCATTTAACATTGTTTTTTAACTAACCTTCATTATCACTAATAATGTTATAAGTCTGCAACATCGACGTAATCCATTTCAACCAAAAAATCAGTCAAACCTGCGTAAAGGGTTTTTTCAACAATTAAAAATTAATTGAATGGATTAATCAGCAAAATGTATTTTAGAGTGGCTTTTTTAACAAGATAATCAAAATATCTTAAGATGTTGTGATATTTGTCCTATAATATAAGTGAGTTGAATTGCATCTGCGCGTTGCTGCGGGGGCGCCAGAGATTTTTCCTTCGGGTTTTTTTTTTTTTTTTTTTTTTTTTTTCTTTTATGTTGTTATGAAAAACTTATGACGGAAATTTTTTTGTTGGGCTTTGGGGTTTAATATATATATATATAGGGAAGGGATCCAGTAAGAAGAAAAACTAAAATGAGAAGAATAAGAAGAATTTCTAGCCACACATTTCAAATAAGGAGGAGAATTTTAAGGGGAGATGCATTCATTTTTGTAGATGCATCTGAAATGAGTGGTTGTGGTTTCTTCTTATCATTCTTATTTTAATTTTTCTTCTTATTTGATCCTAACTCTATATATATATATATATATATATATATATATATATATATATATATATATATATATATATATATATATATATATATATATATATATATATATATATATATATATGGAAGGGATCCAGTAAGAATAAAAATTAAAATGAGAAGAATAAGAAGGATTTCTAGCCACACATTTCAAATAGGGAGGAGAATTTTAAGGGGAGATGCATCCATTTTTGTAGGTGCATCTGAAATGAGTGGTTGTAGTTTCTTCTTATCATTCTTATTTTAATTATTCTTCTTATTTGATCCTAACTCTATATATATATATATATAGAGGGAAGGGTTATTTTCAGAACCAAATAAATTGCGAGAACTGCGAGAACCAGCATCAACCAATCAGATTTTTTTGGATAATAAATTTTGTTATTTAATTAAAAAGGGTATAATAGTAAAATTACTTTTTTTTATTTTATTTTGATTTAAAAAAAAAAAAAAAAAAAAACGTTTTATTCAGTTCCTAAATTCAAGGATTTTTTTTTTTAATGCATTGTACCTGTTTAAAAAAAAACATTATGTGCACATGTGTTTTGTAAAAAAAAAGTTAACTACTAACTACATTATGACAATTGTATTTTTCGTTTATGCATGGATGTTTTGTATCTGCACATGTATCTTTAAAAAATATTACATAAATATAAATACAAACAACAAAACTTTATTATTTGATTTATGCAATTTCAAAATTTACAAATTGTTTTACTCTAGTTATATGATATTCAACTTTATCACAAACGCCATTATGTTTACACTTGTATTCAATTTTATTACAAATATATGAAGCGTGCACATGTGTTTAATACATTGTCTTTAACAATTGGTTTATCTTTAAGCGTGCACATGTATTCCTCGTCTGGCTCAAGAACCATGAAATCTGCCCATGTGTTTTTAATCCTTGTGCACATGTGTTTTTATCATCTCGCTTATATTAACTGATACAAGTCTGCCAACAGCCACAGCGACAAGTAACCTGCAACCATAAAACACATATGCACCTCTTTCAGAAATTTTATACCAACAATAGAAACACATATGTATCGTTACATTAGTTTTATATTAACCTTGAAACAAATATGCATCATTACACTAATTTTAAATTAACATTGAAACATAAATACGCACACACTTTTCAACCATAAAACAAATATGCACCTTTTTAATTGATTTTTTACCCGTCATAAACACATCAAAACACATATGCACCATGTATTTTCGACTTGTTCACAAGAGACCAAATTTAAAAATTAGTACAGCCTTAAAACACAAAACACAAGGGCACCCTTAAATCAGAACTAAACAAAAAACATCCTTATATCACAAATAAAAACATATGTGCACTTTCAACACATTTAAACTCAAAAACTGTAAAAATACATATTCATATTAGGCATCAAATTCACCAGAAACTATAAAAACACATATGCACCTTCAATAACACATATGCACACTCCTTTTATTGATATTGTATCAGCCTTAAAAGACAAAACACAAGTGCACCCTTAAATCAGAACTAAAACACAAAACATCTTTATATTAGAATTAAAAACATATATGCGCTTTCAATACATTTTAAACTCTGATAAAATTGAAAAAACACATATGCACAGAAGGCATCAAATTCGTCAAAACTGTAAAAACATATGAGCACTCTCAATAGAAAGAATAAAATACAAAATTGTATTGTATTTTCTTTTTTCTATTTCGTTTCGTGTTCTTGAACTTGTGATCTGTGTCGGCATTTGATCCTAACAAATGGAAAACAGTTTGATCACAGGTCCACTACCGTTAAAAAATGCACACATATACAATAAGTTATTTGCTAAGTGCAAGTTATCACTGAATAAGAACATTTAATATTGATTAGTAATCAAAAGTCCACCAATAAAAATCTATTTGTCTAACTTTTTTTTTATCCAAATGATTTTTCGAAAAAAATATGCATTCAATCAATCATGCATCATCATAAACATTCATCTATACTATCTTTGAATATAAAATTACTTGTTATCACCACACGATCAAAACAATCACTAACCGATTACGAAATTGAAGGCAAATGAAATGAAATTGAACTATTTTTCAATACTGAAGTCATTTTAACGAATCTAAAAAATCAAACTTGAACAAATTTACGAAACCGAAAACAATTTCGAAACCAATCAATAAACGATTTGAATCAATAACTTTGGAGACAAACTGCAAAAATAAATTCAAAACAAATAAGAAAAACAATTTTAAGAATAAAGATTATAAATAATAGTACATAGGATTATATAAAAACAAACCTGATACATTGAAAAATCATGGTGCGTCAAACAGCTATGTAATGGAGATCCCGAAATTCGAACACAAATCTATATAAATCATGTCATGCATAATTAAAAACATAAAAATGCTACCCAAACAAATTCAAGAAATTAGGATATTGGAAAACTTAGGATCGGCCGGAATGAAAAGTTGAAAATGACGAGAATCCCTAGAGAAAGAGGAACGTGTGTTGTGTAGTTTGAATTGATTCACTATGTCATTATTATCCCACTAAATAAGGGCAGTTAATGAAAAGATTATATTTCGGTGATTGATCAAGAATGGAAGTTCCAAAATTGCCCTTCAGACTAATAAATAATATCTTTTTAATTCAAATGTATTTACAATAGTGCCATTTTATTTTTAGCCGTAGATTATTTTGATCAATGGCTTAAAATGGTTCTCGCAGTTCTCGCAATTTATTTGGTTCTTACAAGAACCTTACACTATATATATATATAAACCTTTACCTACTTACAATCCTTTGATTAACAGGAACAGGAACTCTGAAATACGCCAAGCGAGGGTGCAAAGACACATGCGGGAACAAAGTGGTGATTCCATATCCTTTTGGAATCGGAGCAAGCTGTTCTTTAAACAAATGGTACACTGTTGAATGCATCTCCTCGAAGCCATATCTAGCTGAACTTAATCACCTCCAATTGGTGGGTGTTGACTTGCAAAATCAAACAGTCACCGTTAATATGCCAAAGCTCTCTGATTGCAGTCAGCCGATCAAGAGTATGGATCTGGGTTGGAGCCCCTTCCTGTACTCCAATACATACAATAAGTTAATTTATGAAGGGTATTGTGGTAATGCTGTCATGATGGATGATGACGGTAGTGCACTCACAGCGTGTTCCACTACCTGTAACAATGACACTACTACTAATACTACTGTTATCATCGATGAAAAAAAATGTTTTGGCATCAATTGTTGCCAAACAACAATTTCTCATAATCTAAAGTCGTACAAAATGAATCTCACATCTTTACACAGTCAGCTGGGTGGAGATGGAGGTTGTGGGTCGGCCTATTTGGTGGATCAGAATTTATATGATAAAGGAGGCTTTTCTCGCAAATCATCTACTGGAGAGGGTACCTCATATGCTCCAACATCACTGCTGTGGACCCTTTCGGACGTTGATAAAGACCAATTAACTTGTTGTAATGGATATACCGAAGGAGGGTTTAGACCATTTATTCGCAAAGTAGATCTGGGTAATGATAAGTCAGTGGATACTTGGAAATGTGCAAGCAACATCCAAATAGGAAACCCTTATTTGGTTGATGGATGCGCTAGTATGTATTTCTTTGCTTGTTTCGAGTTTTTTTTTTTTTTTTTTTTTTTAATTAATTAATTTATTTATTTATTTTTCTTATAGTGAACTTTCTCTTACAGGTATAATTGATCTATATGAGCCTGCAGTTACCGAAGAGTGTGCAAGGTGCAAGATTAGAGGGGGTTACTGTAGCCGTAACACAATGTACTACGTTGATGGCTCAGTTTATAAAGATAACATCATTTGTTATGGAGAAAACAAAACATCCTTGGGTGTTATTCTAGGTAATGTCTTTTCTCTCTGCTTATAAATTTGTCTTACACGTACCATACATAGCTTAAGGAGTTTCAAAAAAGTCCAATATCATTTATTTTGATGAACTGTTAATTTATTGTCATTGAAGACGAGGTTTAGTGCCATGAATAAAAAACACTCTTAATTACTGCCATGAAATTAAATAAGGCTAATCACCCAAACACCTTCAATTTGCTTTCCAGCTTTCAAATGAAGAAGGCGCTCACATGTGTCCTCTGATAAACACAAAAGAATTAAAAAAATTGTTCAAAATTTTATTTTTAAATATTTCTAACAAATGCGACAAACAAAATAATTAGTATCTTTTGTTATCTTTTTTGTGTATCTTTTGTTCCAATCTTTTTTTTTTATTCATAAAAACAGGGTAATCTTTTCTGTATAAAAATAAGGGCAAATATTTTTAAAAAGTATCATACTTGTCATCATTTGTTTTTTTTAAGGTAGCGAACAAATTTTTTTTTTTTTTTTGCTTTTGTAGGTACTTTTCTTTAAAATTCATTCTCTTTTTGGGTATTTTGCGAATGTTTTGGACATTTTTGCCCTTCTTAGCTAATAGAATTTTTTTTCCTAAAGGGCAAAAATGTCACATAGTACCCTAAAAAAAATGAATTTGAAAGAAAAATACTCACAAAAGCAAAAATGTCACATAGTACCAGTTGCATTTATTCTTTGTTTATTGCAAAAAGGTGACAAAATAAAGAATTTTATAGTTTATCCTTCAAAAATAAATAACGAAGAGAAAATGGCAGGATGTAACTAGTGTGATAACTACAATTGTAATTTTAAGGAAATAAAAAGATTTTCTCTGTCTTTGTAATTAAGTAGCTTCCGTTATCAGTATAAAGAATTTGGAATTCCAGATAGTTTGGACATGAATCATTAACATTTTCTCAAGTCAAGGCTACTTACTTTTGTGTATTGGCCTTGGTTTAGGTGTTAGCATAAGCATGGGTCTACTTTTTCTTGTGGCCATGGCCTATATATTATACAAGGTGATCAAGAAAACAAAAGAAAGGAGACGAAGAAAGAGGTTTTTCAAGCGCAATGGTGGTTTACTTCTAAAACAACAAGAAGAAGCCGACCCATCTTTGGTTGATCAAACCATACTTTTCACATCACGTCAATTGGAGAAGGCCACTGACAACTTCAATGAGAACAGAATTCTTGGCCGAGGAGGCCAAGGTACAGTCTACAAAGGTATGTTGGTTGATGGAAGGATTGTGGCTGTTAAAAAATCAAAAATTGTAGATGAAAGCCAATTACAGCAGTTCATCAATGAGGTGGTGATTCTTTCACAAGTCAATCATAGGAATGTTGTCAAACTATTGGGATGTTGCTTGGAGACCGATGTTCCTTTACTAGTTTCAGAGTTCATCCCAAATGGAACATTGTATGATCGCATTCACTGCGAGACTTATGAGGAACCAATGTCTTTAAACATGAGACTGCAAATTGCTACAGAGGTTGCAGGAGCACTTGCTTACTTACATTCAGCCACATCCATTCCAGTATACCATCGGGACATCAAGACGGCTAATATACTTTTAGATGATAAATACAGGGCCAAAGTTTCTGACTTTGGAACTTCGAAGTTCGTATCAATAGATCAAACTCACTTAACTACCTTAGTCAAAGGTACATTTGGCTACCTAGACCCTGAGTATTTTCAATCTAGCCAATTCACTGAAAAGAGTGACGTTTATAGTTTTGGAGTTGTTTTGGTTGAGCTTTTAACAGGAGAAAGGCCAATCTCATTAACTAGATTTGGTGAAAATAGAAGTTTGGTTGCGCACTTTATGTTGGCTGTGGAAGAAGGACGGGTTATGTCTATATTTGACGCAATGGTTATTAAAGAAGGCACTAGAGATGAGCTATTGGCAATAGCAAACCTCGCAATGCGATGTCTGAATTTCAATGGAAAGAATAGGCCAACAATGAAAGAAGTATCTGTAGAGTTAGAAACCATAAGAGCGTCTCATATTCCATCTGCGGTTCAGACTAATACCAAGTCAGTGACGTATGGGCATGAATTATCGATGTTATCGTATGGGGAATCAACATCAACATTCTTAGGTTCCGATGAGAACTGGCCAACAATGAAAGAGGTAGCTGTAGAGTTAGAAACCATAAGAGCGTCTCATATTCCATCTGCGGTTAAGACTAATACAAAGTCAGTGACGTATGGGCATGAATTATCGATACTATCATATGGGGAATCAACATCATCATTCTTAAGTTCCGATGAGAACTTTACTCAGTGATGCAAGCAGGGCGATTTTTTGTTTAATAAGTTGTCATACAATATATCATTACATAGTATGTAATATTAATTGTAAGTATTCATTAGTTGTACTTAATTATATATATATATATATATATATATATTTTGAAAGGCTGGTTGTACTTAATATTGATATTGTTGTTGTTCCATACGAAAGGCATGTTCATCAACTGTATTACAGTTTTATATGCAATGTTGCTAAGCATCATTTGTATAAGTTATAACAGTCTATGGGGTGTCTCCATGTAATATGATATGCTATTTTACTTGTACAGGGTGATTGGAAAAGAGTCTTGTAGGGAATTATCTTTTTTTTTCAAAGATGTAAACATTTACAAGTTTATTTATCTTTTTGGTCTTGCAGCTATGATCATAATAAAAATATTTTGTGTTGTCAATGGGTCAAAAGGGTAATTTTATGCTAGCCAGAACAGGTCAGTCCCAAAACGCTTTTTGTCCAAATTTTAGTTTTCATCATATATGGAAGAATCAAGAATTCTTGATTGGGGAATTGCTACAAGTTAGCGGGAAAAACCAAGGTAAACATCAAAATTCTCCATTCTCATGTTGTGATGTTAATGATTTGAGTGGTACTTTGTATATTTCAGTGGTTAATAATAATGATAATGATGTGATTTTGGGGGAAAACAATGGAAGATATGGTATATTGATGGTGAAAATGATGCATACAACAGGTTCGTTGAAATGTCAAGTATCAAATTTATCAAACAAGATAGGTCGGTTTGAGATTATTATGATGCCTTTGTTCCTTTAGCTAGTGAAGTGGGTTGGAGTGAATTATGTGCCGTTAGTGTATTTATTTGGGGGTTACAGCCGGAAATTGAAGAATGTGTTAGAATGATCAAACCCAAAACGCTTTATGATGCATATTTGTCGGCTAAGATATAAGAAACGACTAATAAGATCTTGAAGAATAATCATTCAAAGAGAGTTGAAAAAGAGAACAATGAGTTAGAGGGGTATCATGAGTCTTATAAAGAAAATGCAAATGGTGAAGAAACTGAATGTGTGTGGAGTTGACTGTTCTTGAAGAAGAAGATTGTAATATTGAGGAAATGGAATCAAATGGTACAAATGGAGTAACTGATATAACAAGTGGTTTGATTGGTGGTGGTGACTTTTGTAATGGAAAAGATAATGAAATAGAATCAAGTGGTGTGATCATTAACAATTTTGGTTGAAGGTTCTTGGTGAAATTTGTAAAGAAGATGTTGAAGCTAAAGAAAATCAATCTGTACGAAAGTATAGGCAACACTAGATAAACAACATAAACTTTATTCAGATCTAAGCTGCAATAGTCAGCTTAGATTAATAGTATCCAAATGTTACAAGATCAGATTAATGTCAATGAGACAATAATCATATGAATGTAAAGACAAGACAAGATCAGTGAAATGATCTAAGAGAAGAGAAGAGAGTGATACAAAAGACTGCACACTCAAGTGTGTGTAACCCTAGAATAAGGGACTTATTAAATAGAGGATTAAGTTACATTAAGACCCCTCTAACGGCTATAAAAAATGCTCTTCAGCAGAAACAGAGAAGGCTTCAGCAGAAATGATAATCTTGGAACTTTAAACCACAAATGCTTTGTTCACGTTTAACCCCTGTACTAAGCCTGCAAAGAACATAACTTGAAAGCCATTAGGAATTGATAGAGTGACATGTTTGCCACAGATTATTACTCCAAAATTCAACATTCCCCCTTAATCTGATGGGCAAACATATCAAACAATATCAATTTTTCACACAAAAATTTATGCTGATAGACAGGGAGGTTCTTTGTAAGTATGTCAGCAGTTTGGTTTGAAGAGCTAATCTTTTTAGCATTTATAACACCTCTAGCAATTTTTTCCCTGATGAAGTGAACATCAATTTCAAAATGTTTTGATCTTTCATGAAAAACATGGTTGACAGCAAGTTGTAAAGCAGATTTGTTATCACAAAATAGATTGACAGGAAGATTGATGTCAACTTTTAGATCCTTTAGGATTTTTTGAATCCAAATGATTTCACAGGCAGCAGTAGACATAGATCTATACTCTGCTTCTGTGGAAGATTTTGAAAGAGTGTTTTGTTTTTTACTTTTCCATGAGATTAAACAGTCATTAAAGAAAACACAATAACCTGTGACAGATTTTCTGGTTTTCTTGCATTTGGCCCAATCAGCATCACTATATCCTTCAAGATAATTTTCAGAGTTGCTAAAATTGTACCTTAGACCTTTTCCAGGAGCTCCTTTTAGATACCTTAGAACATTGAGGGCACATTCCAGATGAGATTTCAAGGGAGAATGCATATATTGTGCCAGACAATGAACTGAGTATGAGATGTCAGGTCTTGTATAGGTGAGATAGATAAGTTTCCCAAGTAATTTCTGATAACCAGTGATGTTGACAAGTAAGGGATCATCAGCAGTGGGAATGTATGGAAGCACAGAGTTGGGTTCCATAGGAGTGGACACATGTTTGCATCCAAGAAGACCAAATTCTTTGAGGAGTTCAAGACAGTATTTTCTTTGGGAGAGACAGATGTCATTCCCAGTTTTTAAAACCTCAATGCCAAGAAAGTATTTTAGATTTCCCAAGTCTTTGATATGAAATTTTGATTTTAGAAACTCTTTGAATAGGTTTATCTCATCAATACAGTTTCCAGTAAGAACAATATCATCCACATAAACAAGAAGAGCAATAAACTTGTCATTCTCTGTTTTGGTGAACAAAGAGTGATCATTAACAGATTGGACAAAGTTATTCTCCTTTAAAACACTGACAAGTTTTTCATTCCATTTTCTGGGAGCTTGTTTTAGACCATATAGAGACTTAACAAGTTTACAACCTTTATTTTTATTGTTCTCATTACAGAACCCTTTGGGAATGGTCATGTAGATATCCTCATCAAGATCTCCATACAAGAAAGCATTGTTAACATCAAGTTGAAAAAGAGGCCATTTGTTTTTTACAGCTAAGGCAATAAGACATCTAACAGTAGACATTTTTACAACAGGAGAAAAGGTTTCATCATAGTCTATTCCTTCCCTTTGGTTGTAGCCTTTAACAACTAATCTAGCCTTGTATCTATCAACTTCACCATTAGCTTTATATTTGATTTTAAAAATCCATTTGTAACCAATAGGAGTTCTATTAGGAGGTAGATCAGTTATATCCCAAGCATGGTTTTCATTTAAGGCTTCAATTTCAGAATTCATAGCATCTACCCAATTATTATCAAGGATAGCTTCTTCATAACAGGTAGGTTCAATACTTTTATTAAGACTAGAAGCAAAACAGTAATTATCTTTGTTAAGATTAGAGTAATTAACAACTTTTTCAACACCATATTTGACTTTTCCTTCAACAATAAAGTCATTTAGATTACTGGGCAACTTAGAAACTCTAGTTGACCTTCTAGCAGTAGTGGCTGGCAAGCCTTCTTCTTGAACAGAATTTTGAGTTGAATCAGAAGATGTATCAGCAGAATCAGAAGGTGAATCAGCAGGATGTGATTCATGTGATATAATGACCTCAGAGTGTGTATTTTCATCTATGGAAGTTGCAACAGGTTCATCATCCCTAGTAGGATGATTCAAAACTGTGCTATCATCATGGGAATCAAAGAAATTTTTATGATTTAAATCTTTAGGCACATAAGTTTCAACAAAAGGTTTTGACACAGTATTTTTCATTTTGAAGGGAAAAACAGTTTCATAAAATTTGACATCTCTGGAGTAAAAGATATTTTTTGTTTCTAAGCTTAAAAGTTTATAACCTTTTTTTTCATTTGAATACCCAATAAAAACACTTTTTTCAGATCTACTAGCAAGTTTATCATAATTGTTGAGAATGGTGGCATAGCATAAGCAGCCAAAGACTCTAAGAAGAGAGAGTGAAGGGTCATGCCCATATACTCGGAAGAAGGGAGACTTGCCAGACAACACTGAAGATGGTAACCTGTTTATGATATAGACAGCACTTAGAACACATTCAGACCAAAGATATAGAGGTAATTCCCCCTGAAACATGAGGGATCTAGCCACATTAAGGAGATGCCTATGTTTCCTTTCTGCAATACCATTTTGTTGAGGAGTATAGACACAAGAGGTTTGATGTAAAATTCCTTTTTCATGAAAGAAGAGTTGAAGCTTGTTATTGACAAATTCTGTCCCATTATCACTTCTGAATATCTTAACATTGTGTTCAAATTGATTAGATAAGGTTTTTGTGTTGTTGTTAAAAAATTTGTTGAAGTTTAGGTTAAACTTGATACTGCCATTAAAGAAAGACTCATTAAGAAGACTCATAAGTTTGGAGATCTGTTTTTTAGACAAAGAGACATGAGAGTTGCTAGCAATTTTATCAGTGACATAATTAACTTCAGTGGAAACAATGTTTCTGCTGACAAGTTTAGTATTAAAGTTCCTTTTGCCATATCCATCAGGATAACCAACAAGATCATAGCATCTATCAATAGTGTGACCAGATTTTTTGCAGTTAGTGCATTTAAGATTCATGTTTGGTCCTCTATTGTTAGGGTGTAAATATAAGGCATCACCAGCACCCATAATACAGAGAAAGAATAGCAAGACAAATAGACAAATAGGAGACAGATATAATAAGACATACCAAGAATTACAGACAGAAATAATATTGCAGACAAACAATAAGAATAATAAGAATAATCAGACAAAGAATAACAGACAGAGATAATAATAAGAATAAGTAGACAAGAAGATAAGACTTTGTAATAAGAAACAACAAGCACCAAGCCTGTGGACTAGGATAAACCAGAGCAGGTATTCGTACCACTCAAAGGTGGCAGATCAAGATGTTAGTCTACCCGTTTGCACCCACAGAGACTTAAGTACTGTATGTTTAAAGAGAAGATAAGATTTAGACTTACAGAGAAATATGCAGCGGAAGAAAAAATCACAATCACCCTAGATTCACTTAGTCTAGGGTAAATTGTAAACAGAAGATAACCAGTGATTACGCCAATAGCAATAACCCCAAACCACACCTTTGTTGCCAAAGAGAATCAATGAGCCTGACGCTCTGATACCATGTACGAAAGTATAGGCAACACTAGATAAACAACATAAACTTTATTCAGATCTAAGTTGCAATAGTCAGCTTAGATTAATAGTATCCAAATGTTACAAGATCAGATTAATGTCAATGAGACAATAATCATATGAATGTAAAGACAAGACAAGATCAGTGAAATGATCTAAGAGAAGAGAAGAGAGTGATACAAAAGACTGCACACTCAAGTGTGTGTAACCCTAGAATAAGGGACTTATTAAATAGAGGATTAAGTTACATTAAGACCCCTCTAACGGCTATAAAAAATGCTCTTCAGCAGAAACAGAGAAGGCTTCAGCAGAAATGATAATCTTGGAACTTTAAACCACAAATGCTTTGTTCACGTTTAACCCCTGTACTAAGCCTGCAAAGAACATAACTTGAAAGCCATTAGGAATTGATAGAGTGACATGTTTGCCACAGATTATTACTCCAAAATTCAACACAATCAAACAATTCAAAAGAAGATGATGACAACAAGAAATGCTTGGCGGTTTCAAATGACATTATTAGAAGAGTTGATGGGGGTAGTCTCTAAGTTTTGAAGAGAGGCCCGATGGTTGGCTTGAGAACCAAATAGCAGCACCTAAAGCAATCGGTTACAGTTTAGATAAGTTGAAGATGGATAGTGGGTATGTTGTGTAGAAACATGGGAATATTGAAAGTTGCATCGACCGTTGGTAAAAAAAGCGGATGAATATGAGTATTATCAGTGGATGAAATATTGTAAAAAAGGAAGTGAAGGCTTAATGCATATGGTAAGTTAGGTTAAGAGTCAATCATTGGTTTCAGTAAGAAAAGATACAAGCAACATTGAAATTCTTACACATGGTATGGAGTTTAAAATAAGAATGGTGATTTTGATGAAAAACCTTTGTTTGTGCATATAAAAAATGCTTTTAAGAATGGAGCTAGTCCTGGTCATTGGAAGTTAGATATATGGAAATGGCCGAAAAGGAAGAAGAAACGTGTGATGTTTAACATATGGAAATGGCCCAAAAGGAAAAAGAAATTTGTAGGCTCTTTAAGTAGGTAGAAGAAAGAATGTCATGTAGGGTCATCTAGTATGTCATCATTTAGAGGTTCATTCATTTCGTCTAGTGGTCAATTTGTGGTTAATGGTATGAATCTTCTTTGCGGTGTAGCACTTCTTTCCACTCCTTATACACTGAAAAAAATAGGATGGGTTGGGTTGTCTATATTGTTTGTATTTTGTGCTCTTCATTCTACACATGTATACTTCTTCGTTCCTGGTGGGATAGTGGCAGTGTTTGGTATAGTAGGACGTTTAATCATCTCTATAGTTTTGTACGTTCTGATCACTCTTGATGTGTTTCCTACTGTTTAGCTTCGCGACTCAAGTGTTCTCGGTTACTTATCTGCTGGTGGAGTTTTTCTAACAAATTCTTGTGGTAATCTGCTTGTTATGGGATGGTTTGGTGGATAACATGGGCTTTCAGACTGGAAGTACAAAGATATTGTTCTTCCTAACATCTATGTATCAATGGGAAAAAAGAAGTCAATATCCTCTAGTCCTCTTAGCCAGCAAATTTGGAATAGGGATATTGGGCTACCTGATGTTTGGGAACTCGTTAGAATCACAGTTTACTCTCAACCTGCCTGCAAATTTATTTCCTCCAAAATAAACCAAGCTGATGAACCGAGTTAATGATAAAAGTGCTACATCGAGCTTAACATGTTGTGAGCTGATAAAGTTGCTGAAATAAACAAATGCTATAAGTTGCTGATAGAAGTCTTACATTCAGCTTAAGGTTTCATATCTAACCCCGATTCTTGAGGTCAAGAATCTTTAAAGGGGATGGTTAGTCACGAGACAAAAGATGAGGTCAAAAGTCAATGAAAAGTCAAAAACTCATAGTTCGGAATAGTAGTCAGACCATGAGCATTGATCTTGGTAGCAACCCTTTCCTTTTTTCTAAATCACGCAATAAACTCGCCATTGAGGGTTGTGTTAATGCTGTTATCTTAGAGCATTGGAGTATGCTCACAGTGTGTTCCACTGCTTGTCGAAATGACACTTTAGTGATAAAAACTACTGGCTTGGATTCACTTGTTGCCAAACAACAATTACTCGTTATCTAAAGTCAGACACTCTGAATCTCACAGGTTTAGAAAGGCGGTGAAGATAGAGCTTGTGGGTCCGCCTTCTTGGTGGATCATGATACATACGTTAAAGGAAGCTTTTTTTCCCGATATATTCCATTATCACTTGTGTGGATCCTATCAGATCACGTCCTCCGTCAGATAAATTGTTGTAGTATGTGTTTTAGCTTCGAAGTGGATATGAGTAATGGTACTTCGTGTCGTCTTTGATATGTAGAAGTCCAGGGCCAGTAAAAGAGAACAAATATTTACCATCCGGATGGAATGGTATATGTGCTAAGTATTAAGATCCTCTTATGTTCAATTTCAACATGCTAGATCTTGCTCAAACTTTTGTGACATATAATTTTTTGTTGTTCATATAAAGGGCCCGCAATAAAGGACCCACCCTTTTATTCTTCTCTCACAATATTATCATGGGCTATGTTATACAAACCCTCCCTATATTGTCACATCAAGAGATTTTGGTCAAACCGTACAACCAGCGATGCACACCGTACAAGCTGATGATGGATCCAATGATTGGATACCCTCCATATGGGAGGGTGTGGATAACTCACCCTTATTATCATTAGCATGAGAGGATCCTAATTCATGCATTTATTATTTATTATTATTTATTTATTTATTTAGATCGGCTTGTTAGTTATTAGTGGTTCAGATCCAACAGTGACATCCAATTTGGCAATATGCTGACCCTCAGACCCGCCTATTCCTCCTTTACTGCCTGGGTGGGACTCGAATTTGAGACCTCCTGATAACATCATATAGTCCTGAATATTAAGTGTCAATTTCCCCCGATTATGCTTGTAATTTATATCATTTATATGGATTTACGCTTGTTTTCCATTGTTTTCCACTTTCAGGTAAATTACGAGCATTGGAGCTAAAGAGACGCGGAACTGGAGAAATATCTAAAGATTTATCACAGTATGCTATTTTGAAGAAGTTACGGCATAACTCGTCTCTCACATTACGCCGTAACTATTGCGTGACTCAGAAAGCCAACTTATCAGAAGGTTACGGCGTAACTCTTCCCAAAGGTTACGACGTAACTACATTAGGTCAAATGAGGTTTCACGCCGCTGATACTTACGCCGTAACTACTGCATCAACTACGACGTAACCAAGCTTATTGAAGACTACGGCGTAACCACTCATTAGGTTACGCCGTAACCAGCAGATCTAGTGCATTATTCGAAGAAATAGAAGGTTACGGCGTAACTCCTATATTGGTTACGCCGTAACCCAGATCTGGCCTATAAATAACCCATGAATTCCAGCATTTCTATTCATTCCATTCCACACACAACACTCTGAGAACGTGGGAAAAAGCTCAAGGCAGGTCTAGAGGAGCATACGGAGCTGTCTCCAAGGGAGAAACCACTCCCCTACGATAAGCATTAGTGTTTTATATTTCTTTTACTTTCAGTTCATGTATTTCGTACCTTTGAATATTGAATTGATTTGCATGATTAATATGAGCGGCTAAGCACCTTTTGGTGCTAGCCTAGTTATGATTCCTTAATTGTTTTGTTTGCATTTACTTTACTTCCGTACAATTATTTCTAAGTGTATGCATGCATAGTTTATTGGTAGCCACCCTTGGTTCGGTAGTTTTGAATGGTGATAGAGGCCAATTGCCTAGGAGATATGACCAACTGACCCTAGGTGAGCGGACTGAGACGGGAAGGGTAAGATATGACCAACTGACGACCCTTTCTACTTGTACGATTTGACCAACTGATCACCTATCGTTTGGATGAACTTAAGAATTAGGGGGTGCGTGTCTAAGTTCCTAACGGCCGGGCATTCACTATTATAAATCTAGAATGTAGCGGTACTTAATGACTTGGCTTAGGGGACCAGGAACAACAAGACTTATGACGGTGCGCCTGATTTCTCCTGTGGTGCATCTTTGCTGATAGGTTAGGGCGAATTGACCAAATGTTGTCCTCTCGAATTTGACCCCACCTGAAGTAATTGGAAGTAAGTAGACGTAGACATAACTAGCTAGGAGGATTAACTAGGTTAGCACCACTTTCCTCTATTGATTTCCCTTTACCATTTATCTGCTTCATTTTATTTTGCTTTAGTAGTTTAATTAATTAAACCCCTATTGAAACCTTTATTAATCTGTGACACTAGACTTAGTAATAATCCATCACACATAGCTATGGGACGACCTCGGCTTTACCGATTACTACACTACACACGATCGGGTACACTGCCCGTTAGTGCACTAGGATAGACCATAGGTATAACGAGACACTATAAATTTAAGACCTGGTCAGTAAAACCTGCATCACCTCCCTTAGTCAAACATCCCCTCCCCAAGCACCTTAAGGAAACTTTGGTGGTCAACTGAGCTAGCCCAGTTGGTTATTTACTTTGCTTGCTTCCATTGTACTTTTCTGTGTGCGTTTTCTAACATGGCACTTTTACTCTGTATGACATGGTTAATTTTAGTTACCGAAGAATGTCAAAGGTGTAGGGATAATGGACGTTACTGTCTCTACAATGTGCAATATGATAGTAACGGCTTCAATTTTGGTGTAGGAAAATAGTTAGCGGAGGTGTTATTAGGGGTGAGCACGGTGAGTTTGGTGCGGGTTTTGACAAAAACTGAACCGCAACCGCATTTGCGGTTTCTATAAAAATAGAAACCGAACCACACCGCATTTTGCGGTTTCGGCTTTTGCGGGTTTTATGCGGGTTTTGCGGGTTTTAACCGCACCACACCATCACTTATGACTCATATATTAATGTGGCTTTTGCGCATTTTGGTTTACGATGTTGATTTTTTCCGAATATAACAATGCATATATTTAATGTAAACGCATACATTACTTATGACTTATAAGAATGTTAATGATAAAATGCACTAAAAGCCTTATAACACAAATTAAATAATCAATGTGTCGTTTTTCGGTTTTAAATAATGGGTGCGGTGCGGGTTTTGTGGTTCGGTTATACGGCTAAAACCGCATCCGCACAGCACCTATTTACCCTCAATGCCTCAATCTACACCATATATTTATATTTGCTACTCATTCAATTTATTATTAGTTGCATCTTTTGATGTTGTACATTTTTGTTGTTGATAAAAACTACATTTGGGGAGTGGAAAACAAAGAATTTGGAACACAGGAAAGGATAGTACAGTATAAAAAAGATGTGTACAGATTTTTTCTTCAGTCCAAGTAGTTTTTTTTTAAAAGCCCAGACTTAGAAGAAGATGGAACCCCTGAGCTACTTTCGTATAGTTACTTATTATAAGAAGAGTATAGCCTTTATAATATCTACGTATGAATCATCGAGCTCTCTTTTAAGGTTGCTCTACATACTTACTACCATTTTGTATTGGCTTTGGTTCAGATGTTAGCATAAGCCTTGATTTCTTTTTTCTTGTTGCAATCACCTACATATTGTGCAAAGTGAGCAAGAAAACAAAGGAAAGGAGACGAAGAAAGGTTTTTTTATACGCGATGGAGGTTTACTCCTAAAACAACAAGAAGAAGGTGACCCGTCTTTAGTTGATAACACCATTCTTTTCACACATCACGTGAGTTGGAAAAGGGCACAGACAAGTTTGATGAAAACTGGATTCTTGGTCGAGGTGGCCAAGGTACAGTCTATAAAATGTTAGCCGATGGAAGGATTGTTGCAGTCAAGAAATCAAAATGAGTTGATGAAAGCATATTACAACATTTCATCTATGAGGTAGTCATTCTTTCACAAGTCATATCATAGGAATGTAGTCAAATTATTGGGATGTTGCTAAGAGACCTACGTTCCACTCCTAGTGTCTGAATTTATTTCAAATGGTACCTTTTATGATCATATACACAATGGGACTAATGAGTTAATTCCAATTTATTTGAACAAGAGATTACAGTTAACAACAGAGGTTGCAGGGGTGCTAGCTTACTTGCATTCAACTACAACCATTCAGTTGTTGTCAAACCACGATTCCTCGATATCTCAAATTATACAGTATGAATCTCATGGGTTTGGTAAGTCAGATGGATGGAGATAGAGCTTGTGGGTTTTCCTTCTTGGTGGACAAGGACTTATATAGTTATATGAGCCATTTGCTGTCGGGGGTGCTGACTCTGCTATTCCAACATCGCTTATGTGGACTTTGAGAAGTAGCAAAGATTCCTCAAAAGAGATTAAGAAACCCTTAATTCTAAAAAACGTCCCGTTTACCTTTTATTTCACATATAAATATTACGATTAAGCACATTCCGATTATGAGTGACGGTTTGTTGAACTTTCATGTCGATCAATAACTCCAACATTTTTCAAATGACATTTTAGGATCACGGAGTAGGAAACACAACCCATACAGATAGAATACATCGTCCCTGATTTTTCACAAGTCCCCAAACTAAGCGTAAAATCGAAATCATTGTTAAATATGACTTTAGATGCTAACACTACCCATGGAAGTTACTTGTGTAATTACCTTTTGCTCCCATTTTCCTATTTTCCTCTATTTATTTTATTTTTGTGAGAAATGAATTTCTTTGAATTTCTCGTTTCGATAATTTTTATTCCGATAAAGATATGAAGCTAAGTCGCTAATTAGTTACCCACCTTTTCTTAAGAACCATTGTCTTAAAAATGAGGTCCACATCAAGGAATTTTTATTCACTTATATTTTTGACTTTTTCATCATCATTTTTTTTCTCCTTTTTGCACTTATACTTTTACTTATATGAGCTATGAACTACGGAGCTTCAGGGGGTAATTCCAAGACCTTACACTTTTCAGAATAAAGGATCCAAGGGCCGTTACGATGGAGAATTCCAAGACTCTAGGCGTTCATGAAATGAGGATCCCAATGTGTTATACCAAGACCTCATCCAATTCCGGCTAAAGGTCCAAGGGCCGGCGTAAGAGGGTAGCCAAGACCTAAACGCCTACTTTCGAAATAAGGATCCAAGGGTCCGATCTCGAACCGCAGCTCATAACTTTATTTATTACTTATTACTTATTTATTACGAGTCCTTGATGTGTACCCAATTTTTAAAACAAAGATTCTTTTATGAAGATAAAAAACTAACTATCGTCAAAAACTCAACATCTCTAATTATTTATTAACAGATATGGGGTGTAACAATCTTGTGGGAACAAAAAGCTATAAGTACCTTCGATGGGCTCTAAAGAGAACCATCTAATCCACGCTTAGCATCTAAACTCATAAGTAACTCTATCGTTCCTCGATCTCCGCAAATTTAAAATCCCAAATAATGAGATCCGCGGATGCTTAGCCGATAATTTTTTATTATCTATGGTTAAGGGAACAAGCTAGGGCTCAACACGCCCGGTCAAGTCAGAATTCTATTCCTACTCTCACCAGCAGAAAGTCAACAAGGTGTCAAAACATATATTAATTTAGCGAATGCTTCGTAAAGTAATCTCAAGTCTCGCATTTTTAAAGTCACTTATTAGAAACTAGCAAATTCTTTTCAAAGTTTCACATATTTAAAATCACTTAGGGAGACTTGCAAATTCTTGGCCTTGTGAGCTAGAATCGCATTTTATAGCCTCTTGTCTAAGCAATTAGCAAAGACTATTTCAAGAAAAACGCATATTTAAAGAAACTTCTAAGAGACTAGCAAGAACTTTTCGATCATAAAACTAGCAAAAACTTACAAAAAATTTTAAATTTTCACTTTCTTGTACAATTTTTTTCATTTTCTAAGGAAAAACGGGGTTGCGAGAGTATACGACAAAAAATAAGCAAGTGTGGTCAAATCAAATCGAAGATTACCCACCCCAGACTAAAACGAAACATTGGCCTCAATGTTTAAAGGCAAGGGTAATAACGAAAATCTAAAAACCGTTTATTAAGTATGCTCAAAGATAAACGTTAGTCGATTAGATTAGGATATCGGATGTCCATCAGCATCGATCGTGAAACTAGAGTGGAGAAAAGACAAACTTCGAGCACGATAGTCTTCATATCGGGAAAATCCTAGACAAAAACATCACAAACAACCACACACGAGAAATTGAAGAGGCTAACCCTTCATGTCACTTATTAGAGAAAATAGAAAGAAGATAGAGATAAGCATGGGGTGCCTCCCATGAAGCGCTACTGTTTTTGATCACCGAGTCGCTAGCTTGACTCGATCCCCGAATTCAATTGTCCATGGGGAAAGTTTGGAGATCCAGGACAACCATAGACGCAATGTCCCCTCCAAAATAATGCTTAACACGATGGCCATTCACCTTGAAATTTGGGTCATCGGGTTGAGAAAGCTCTACAGTTCCATATGGGAAAACTTGAGCTACAGTGAATGGTCCGGACCAACGGGTTTTGAGTTTGCCCGAGAATATCTTCAATCGAGAGTTAAAGAGGAGGACTTGATCACCAACTTTGAACACGCGGTTTTTTATTTTAGCATCATGAATCCTCTTAGTCTTCTCTTTATAAATCAAAGAATTCTCGTAGGCTTGATCCCTAAGTTCATTTAATTCATTCAATTGAACTTTCCGGTGATCACCCGCGGTCTTTAGGTCAAAGTTTACATGTTTCAAGGCCCAGAATGCCTTATGCTCGAGCTCGATGGGCAAGTGACAAGCTTTTCCATACACCAACTTAAATGGGGTGCACCCGATGGGTGTCTTGTATGCGGTGCGGAAAGCCCATAATGCATCATCTAACTTATCGGCCCATGAAGCTCGGTTCTCTCCTACGGTTCTCTCTAATATCCTTTTCAAACCACAATTGGAGACCTCAACTTTTCCGCTCGTCTGCGGATGATACGCGGTAGAAAGACGGTGAGTAACCCCATATTTTACCATAACCTTAGCAAATTGTTCATTACAGAAATGGGTACCGCGATCACTGATGATAGCACGAGGTGCTCCGAATAGGGAAAACAAGTTTTTCAGAAACTTAACAACCACTAGGGCGTCATTGGTGGGCAGCGCCTTCGCTTCAACCCATTTGGACAAGTAGTCGACGGCCACAAGGATGTACTTATTACCCTTAGATGATGGAAATGGCCCCATAAAATCGATGCCCCAAACGTCGAAAATCTCACAGACTTGAATTGCATTTTGTGGCATTTCATCTTTTTGCAAAATCTTCCCTTGACGTTGGCATGAATCACAAGACTTAACCAAATCATGGGCGTCTCGATATATGGTAGGCCAATAAACCAGGAATCAAAAACCTTTTTAGCGGTGTAGCTTGCACCATGATGGCCTCCGGTGGGTCCATTATGGCAAGCATTGAGAATATCAAGGGCCTCTTGGCCATGAACACACCGCCGGATTACTTGATCCGCACAAATCTTAAACAAGTAGGGGTCATCCTAGAAATAATGCTTAACATCTTTGAAAAACTTTTTCTTTTGTTGGGACGACATCCCTTTAACGATGAAGTTGCTCGCATGGTAGTTTGCAAAGTCGGCAAACCATGGGGTGTTTGGGTATTTCTTAGCAATCATCCCAAGTGTCTCAAGAGGAAATGTTTTCGTGATTTCCTTTTTCTCGAGCACACTTTGATGGGGATTCTCTAGTCTAGAAAGGTGATCGGCAGCAAGGTTCTCCGCTCCTTTCTTGTCAAGAATAGTAACATCAAATTCTTGAAGGAGGAGAACCCACCGAAGTAATCAAGGCTTAGCATCTTTCTTTGCCAAAAGATACTTGAGGGCAGAATGATCGGTATACACTATGGTCTTTGATAAGACAAGGTAGGGTCTAAATTTCTCGAAAGCGTAAACAACGGCCAATAATTCCTTTTCAGTAGTCGTGTAATTGTGTTGGGCCTCAGACAATGTCTTACTCGCATAGTGTATGGGCTGAAAATGTTTCGACTTACGTTGCCCCAAGACTGCCCCAATTGCGTAATCACTAGCATCACACATAAGCTCGAAGGGCAATTCCCAGTCGGGGGCAACTAAGATCGGTTTTCTTTTTAAGAATATTGAAAGCTTCAACACATTCATCGGTGAAGATAAACGGAGCATCCTTTTCAAGGAGATGGGTCAGAGGGCGGGCTATCTTAGAAAAATATTGAATGAAACGGCGATAGAAACCGGCATGACCTAAAAAACTCCGAATACCTTTGGCGGTAGTGGGATGAGGGAGTTTAGCTATGACGTCGACTTTAGCTCAGTCGACCTCAATCCCATATTTAGAAATCCTATGGCCGAGAACAATTCCCTCCCGAACCACGAAATGGCACTTCTCCCAATTCAAGACCAAGTTGGTGTCTTCACACCTTTTGAGCATGTGGTCTAGATGAGAGAGGCAAGACGTAAAAGAATCTCCATAAACCGAAAAATCATCCATAAAAACTTCCATTGTCTTCTCGATCATGTCGTGAAAAATAGCCATCATGCACCTTTAGAACGTTCCGGGAGCGTTGCATAAGCCAAATGGCATTCGTCGATAAGCAAACGTTCCATAAGGGCACGTGAAAGTCGTTTTCTCTTGATCTTGAGGATCGATCGGTATTTGGAAGTAACCGGAAAAACCATCGAGAAAGCAATATAACTCATTCCCCGCTAAACGTTCGAGTGTCTGATCCATAAAAGGAAGCGGGAAATGGTCCTTCCGTGTAGCATCATTCAACTTTCGGTAGTCAATACACACCCTCCATCCGGTGACGAGGCGTGTGGAAATCAATTCTATATTTTCATTAGCAACGACGGTCATCCCTCCCTTCTTCGGGACACAATGGACAGGGCTAACTCATGAGCTATCGGAAATTGGATAAATAATTCCAGCGTCAAGGATTTTAAGAACTTCCTTTTTGATAACTTCATGGATCTTCGGGTTGACCCTACGTTGTTGTTGTATGATGGGTTTACAATCATCTTCCATTAAAATTTTGTGAGTACAAAAACGAGGGTTTATGCCCTTGATGTCGGAAATTTGCCAAGCGATGGCATTCTTATGTTTACGAAGGACATCCAAAAGTGCGGTTTTCTCCTCATCTTTCAAGTTTCTAGCAATGATAACGGGAAACTTGTTCGGTTCTTCAAGAAAAGCATATTCAAGATGAGGAAGTAAATCCTTGAGCTCGGGCTCCGGAGGTTTTTCATTAGACGTTTGTACTTCTTTGATTTATTCAATTGAGATCTCTTTCGGAGGGAATGACGGTGATGGATCTTCATTCAACAATTGTTCAAGATAAAGGATATCTCCCTCTGAATCATAAACACCATCATCAATTCCCGGTGGAATCGATTCATCATTAGCAAGGAACTCATCGATCTCTTCCAAAAAGAAGTCACCTCCCTCAAACGGAGTAAGAGAGGGGGAAGAATCGGCAATTATTGGTTCAGAAGATGGTTCAACATTTTCAGAAGGAACGGTGGGATTGCCACCCATAAAATCAAGAAGCTTTTGAGCATACTCCTCCGTAGCAATATCGAGAACGTCGATTCGATTGATAGAAGCATCATCATAGTTGGAGGAGTATCTCGAAGGATGGTTAATGTTAAACGAAACGGTTTCCTTATGAGATCGTAGAGTGATTTCTCCTTCATAAACATCAATCATCGCACGGCCCATTCGTAAGAAAGGTCTCCCGAGAATAAGAGGCACTCGGGGGTCAGCATCAAAGTCAACGACAACGAAATCGGCGGGAAAATGAAGTGGTCCTACTTTCACATAGACGTCCTCAGCGATTCCTTTCGGAATTGAGGTTGAGCGGTCCGCGAGTTCAAGAGTCATTTTAGTTGGAGTGAGATCTGGGAGAGAAAGCTTGTTGTAAATCGAAAGGGGCATCAAGTTAATGCTCGTGCCAAGATCGGCCAATGCGGAACATTTCACTATTCCTGGGAACTCACAAGGTATAAGAAATTTGCCTGGGTCTCCTAACTTTTCGGGAAGTTTCTTGAGGTGCACCGCCGAGCAATTCTCATTCAAAGGTGTTTTGGCTATCTCGGCCAACTTTTCCTTATTACACACTAAACTTTTGATCATAGCAGCAAATTTCGGCATGAGGAGTAAAGCGTATGTGAAACTGATGTTAAAATTCAAGGATTGAACGATTTCAACAAATTTCTCCATTTGGTTTTCGGTTTTGTCACGAAGATTTTGATCATGAAACCTGGAAGGATAAGGAAGTGAAGGCTTAAAAGTGGTCTTCGGAACATCGGGTTCCAAAATTGGAATCTGAACAACCGGAGGTGGGACGGGTGCGGGTTGCACATTGTCATTAAAAACCTCGGTTTCTCGTTCCACCTCCCTCACCAGCGGAGTAGGAAACGAGGGTCCATCATAAGCCTTACCACTCCGTGTGGTTATAGCTTTCAAGGGAACGGTGTCACTTGGAAGAGATCCCGAACTCGAGGGTTGACTTATCTTACACAAAACAGCATTCAACATGTTCTCAAGTTTATTTTGCGAAGCATCCATCTTGTTGTTCTGAAGTCGAATCTCATTCCTAAACTCATTGCTTTGTCTAGTCAATGAAGATTGAAACTCGTTTCTCAAATTTGAAATCTGGGTTTGCATGGTTTGGATGGTAGCATTATTGTGCTGAACGTAATTCGTGAATTCATTAGAAGGAAAAGGCGGAGCTTGATAGCTTGAAGCTTGATATCCTTGATTGTAATTGACCCCTTGGGTCGGGTATTGATTTGGTGGGGATTTGAATTGGTTTTGAACATTTGGTCCTCGAACTTGATTTTGATTAAAACGAGTTTGATTGTTTGATTGAGAAAATCCCGGAGGTCCCATTTGATTACTAACACGAGGATTCGTTTCAACTTGAGGACGGTATTGGTTACCTCCGGTTACGGCATTAGCTTCGAAAGGATTTCCATCGGTGGCGGTACAATTGTAGTAAGCATGCGGCCCACCACAAGTAGTACAAGTCAATTCCACCGCTTTGACTTGAGCGAGTGGAGGAGAATTAATCTTAGCAGCCTTAATCTTAACCGAAGCCTGAATCATATCCGTAAGCTTATCAATCTTAGCATCGGTGCTAGACGTATTTTTGAAAGACGAGGACGAAGGTGAAGCACTCACTCGGGCAGCAACCGATTTGCTACGTGAGGTGCGAACTTTGGATTTGTTCTCAATAATCGACAAGGCATCTCTCGTTGATCGGGTCAACAAATTACCACCCGCGGCGGCATTTAGAGAGTCTTGATCATTTTCATTCAAACCGTTTTAAAACGTATCAAGTTTGTAGGATCGTATATTTATTGTGTTGATGATTCGGGTGGTCTTGGATGATCAAAATACATGTTTGCCATAGTTAGAGAGTTAGTAGAGAGAGAAGGTGTTCTTGCTAGAGGTTTACACAAAGGGAATATTAGATTAATGAGAAGAAGCACCACCCCTTCCATGGATGGAAGGGGTATTTATACTTACACAATACACGACCTCCTATCGGCCTGTGGATCAGGGATACAGTGGGTAAAGACCCGTCCTTCCTCCACGGTGTTGCACTAAACTATTTTACGCTACTGACAAACTAATTAACTACTACATAACGTAAATAAAGATATGTCTACGAGCTAACTTATGCTAGATAATATTAGGGGTGACCGACTCTTCACTATGGAATTTTCTAATTCCTAACAATCTCCCCCTAAGGGAGGTCACCCCATATTTTACATTTTGAATCCTAGCATTCTATTCATGACTTTGTTCTTGAGCTCGTAGACTTCAATTCTTCAATTCCGCAATCTTTGTGCTTTTGTAGTGCAACTTCAAAGTCCGAGTGCTTTGTACTTTCAGTGGAGGCCTTTAACTGATCCACATCTTTGATGATCTTCGAGCTTTCTTTGAGATCATCAGCCACAGTAAATCTCTGGATCATCCATAGTTGTGTTGCCTTCATGTGATGTTGTGACTTTTGGACCGACATGCTCACACTTTTGAATCATGACATCTTTCCATCAGAGTAGCGGAAGCCTTACTGGTTCATGATATTTGCAGCAGCGAAGCATAAGCATAGTATGAAATATCAGAGCCAGGTTATGTAGATATGCACCAGTCATGATTTCTTCAAATTAAGTGTGGATGCTGTGAGCATGCGGCTTTGGATTGACTCTTCAATTCTGATCAGCTGCAATCGTCGGGGTGTACCTGCATACGACAGTTAGCAATAAAGCGCACGAAAGTGTCTTTGATCACTTTCGTTGAATTGAGGTACACGGCCCACGGTTCCCCGTTGATCAGTACAAGTACTGCCTGTGAACAGGTAGGATTCCTAAGAATCTCCTAGACAGGGTTTCGCAGCTGTTCTAGCTGTTCTCAAACCGGAACGTCTCAAAGAAGACAACACGGAGTGAGTGAACCAGCGAATTGAGATTCACTGATTGATGAAAAATTGATTTGAAAACAATCGCGTATTGCTTAGAATAAAGAGTTTTGCAATACGACGAAGGTTTTATGAGAAAGATCAATTTTCAATCAAAACACTTTTTGTATTTGAAAATAGTACACAATCGACGTGCTAGTGAAAAGAAGAGATTCGCACATCGACCGGTTTTTCTAAAAGTATTTTTCAATCAGAGATACTTTTTGAATTTTGAAAACATAAGTACACATTCGACGTGCTAGAGAAAAGAAGATTTGCACATCGAACGGTTTTTCCAAAAGTATTCGTCAATTCCATTCCTGGACCAAGGTTGATTCAAGATTGAATCTCCCCATCGTTTCTATCCAGTTGTCACAAGCTTGACCTTACGAGAAGATCACACATGTCACCCACCAAGCGCTTGTTTGATGTTGGCTCTAGAAGGATTTCCATCTTCATCGTGAATACTTTTACATACCACTCAGATGTTCTGGCAATACCACAAGGATAATGCGTAGGACTCTTAATATATACTTACTTTCCACATTGTGTGAAAAAGCAAGTCTTCAAGAATTTAGTGTCCTAACGAGATATTGTGGATGATCTCTTGGCTCTAGACTCAATCGTGCATATTTGGTTCCTGTGCCGGAGACTAGGGAGAGGGTCTCCTTCTTCAATATCAACAATCTCTAAGAGAAAGTCGATAGATAATGTCGGTTCCCCGTGAGAATGAAACAAGCCCTTTTAAGAGGAACTTGAGTAGCTTGGGAAGTTTAGTGCAGTGCATCACTGGGTCCATGATGTCTTGTCTTCAATACCGGCGTTACCTTAGTAACCACCAGTAGCATATGTATTGAACCCGGTTTCTGCCCTAAGGTTGAATTATTGGAGGGCTATTTCATTTCACCCTTTTCATATTCAATTCTTTTTCATTCTTCAACCCCTTCAGTGCTTACCGAGACTTCATCACTAGAACCTTGTTGGGTTTATTCCAGTACTAGCTCTGTCTCAGTCCGCACTCTTCCCATATCTCACTTTTCTCCTTTTTTCATCATACCTAAAGACTCTACACTATCTAGTGGATTGTCCCTGGGTAGATCCCTCCGGTTCTGGCGGATCGTGGGAACTAATGCCTAACCTAACCATCCTTATAACACCATGCATAAAGTAAATTGGTCGGTCTTTTGGTACAGTTTATTCTTCCTTAAAACCAATTGAAAAATCATTTGGAAAAACAATCAAGGTACTTGAGATACGAGATCAAAGCATTTTGTACCTTAATAGTTTTGATCATTTAGAAAACCTCCCCCTCAACATGTGCGAATGATTTAGAAATTGTTCAGCACAAGGAGGCAAGAGGACTTTGAAATATTTTGATCACAATTTTCATATGAAAAAGCCATTTGATTTTCATGGTAAAATTCTCCACCTCAATATGTGCATAGGATTTTTGAAATCATTTTTATCACATAGAGGCAAGAGTTAATTTGAAGCACATCCACAATCACAAGCGCCGTTAAGAAACCATTTTAAAACTCAATCAAGGTACTTTATGTTAACACATAAAAGCATTTGCACCTCGATAGTTTATTATCATAAAAATGCTCCCCCTCAATATATGCTTCGAGACGAAAGCGTTTAGCACATACGAGAGAGCAGCCTGCACAATTAAATCAAAATGATCACCTTTTATCTCAAATTTCATTATTAAATCACAAATTCTCCCCCGATCAAAAATATCAAACCCTTTGAGATTTTGGATCCCAAGTGATTTAATACGGTTTAGAAAACATGGGAGAAAATGTGGCCTTGTTTAAATACTCATATGGTTTTTGGATAAATCCTCCTCCTCAACATGTGCATTATGTATTTTGAAATCGTTTGGCACATGGAGGCAGGAGTGCCTTTAAAGAACTAAAACCAATTCCATTTAAAACAGATTTGAGATTTAAAACACGATCTCTACCCCGATCAGAAATATCAAACCATTTGAGATTTGTGATCCCAACTGATTTAAATCATTTAGAAAAATTTGGGGAAAGACGTGGCAAGATTTAATTTTGAAAAATGATAGATAAGGACCAGATTTAGACATTAAAGATTGTTAGTGTCAGGTATGATAGTTTTTAAGAGATCTTTAAGTAAAATAAAACAATTTCACAATCAAACAAGAACAGAAAAAATTTCATTTTGACATATCTTTGAGTTTTAAAGAAAACCATACCATGACATAACATTAAATCTTTAGATCACCACATTTTAGCGTACAAACGGACTTTTATGAAGCAATATTGTTTGAAAATAATTTATTCAAAATCACTCTCCCCCTCAATCGATGACCGGAGTCGATAATTGAGTGACTAATGTTTTGATAAAAAGAAGTCCGGTGATTTTCAAAATTTAGTCCAATATATTTTCAAAACAATATTTTCCATTTTCAAAACAATTTATTCAAATTTTTCAAAATTGTTTAAAAATGGTATCCTGCACAAAGATACGTTAGTGGTTGAGAAGCTTCCGTTGTTGCTGTAGGGCTTGGAAGAAAACCGTCTGCAGATGCAGTGAGACTTCTTCTTACGTTGCATTTTGAATGCCAACTGAGGTCCAATTAAGCTCCGTTTCTTCAATCACTTAGAAGAAAACCATCTGCTAATGCAGTGAGACCTCTTACGTTGCATTTATGCCAACTCTCCATTGAAGTCCAATTAAGCTCCGTTTCTTCATTTGTCAACCCAAGATATAGTTACCCTTTCCTTTCGGCATCCAATCATCTTCAATTGTGGGATCCGGATCGGGAACATTCTTATATACCAATATACCTGCATATGTTAGTGAACACACATACAAATATATGGTGGTCGACATCACCCAAACAGCAATCGACTAATAAAAGTCAATGCAACATATCAATCAGATCATTTAAATGTATGGGAAAAATGTGTTCATCAAACTCTAATTATCTAATCCTAGCAATCATATCCTTGGCACCTAGTCCTTCAACATAGGTTAACATCATTTTTAATTAAGCATATTAGGATAATTAAGAAAGCTCGTTAGAAGATATAGATTTGAAAACATTTTCCCCCTCAACCAATAACTCATTTTATGAAAAGTTTAAAAGCGCTGAAGTCATTGATTGAGTTTTCAGTTTAACAAAAACTCTGAATCTGATTGTTAAGCAACTCATTTACCACCATTTTAGAAAACACCAAATATTTTTCTGAAGAATTTTAGACGGAAAAACATTTGTGTAGGAACAGCAGTCCTTCGACATACTTTCCTTGTTTTGTTTTTAGGATAAGTGCACGAAATATTTGAAAATTGATTTTAGCGCAACACTTTCCTTTTTTTTTAAAGAGCGGGTTGCTATCAGAAAAAATAGCAAGCCAAAGTTTTAAGCACGGGTTACAGTCTGAAGTAACTGTAAGCCATTTTTTTTGAAGCGCGGGTTACAGTCTGAAATAACTGTAAGCCATTTGATTTGTGACATGTTTTGGAAAAGAATATTTACACCTCCTGCTCGAACTTCATCTAAAGTCCCGTGCCATTATTGAATGACATTTCTAAGACCGTAGATGTTATCGATACCAGAAGACATGTCTTGAGAAAAACATATTTTTGGACTTTTTCAAATTTTTCTGATTTTTATGGGTTTTTGTTGATTTTATATTTTTCTATTTTCTTTTTCTTGGTTTTATATTTTTGTATTTGGTTTTTCAGAAAAAAATATATACAAAGATATAGTAGATGATATAGTTAAAGAGGATGATGATACGAGTACCGAGATAAGGATATCGAACAGCCCCGTTGTAGAAGATATAAGTCATCATCCCTAAAACTTTCACCACCAAAGCTTCCAAGACTCTTGAATCGAAGAGAGAAATTGAGCCACTTGAAAGTGAGACTTTGGCAGCTTCCCCCCAAACCGAAAATCCTTATGTTGAGCAGATTCGAAGCAATATTTCAAGCTTGCCTTAGCCAGGTGCACAGAGATGCACACCATAATCATAAATCTCGCTGCTCCATTTAAGACCGATGATCGAGATTCTCCGTTCGAGGTTATATCATCCAATAGAAGAACAGCAACGTATCATCTCACACATAAAATAATCTTCTCAAATTTCTTTTCCACTGAAGTCTGAAGCAATACATTCCAAAAAGGTGTCAAGAGACCACTTCCCCCAAGTAGTTGAATTGATGCAGTCAATCTCTTAGACTAGAGCTCACGAACCCAAATACACATACCCGAAGACAAAGAAACTTATACCATCGAAGTAGCAGATTAAGTCCAATAGCCAAAGAATAACCCCGATGTATACTTTTCTCTCCCCTGAAGAAAGTGTATGAAGCTCAAGAACCCGAGGTACCCGAATGCCCAAAGAGAGAATAACCGATAACATTGAAGAAGCAGGCCAAATCACTGATTATCTCTGCGGGTGACAATCTCTGCGGATGTCAACACCGGAATAAGTGATTATATCTCTGAATCACAGATTAAGCCCTCAGGTAAAACAGCTGAGCATCCCCAATGTACACAATCTCTATCCCCTGATGATTGTGATACAATCAAAAACATCACACACTTGTGTACCTCTTTCATCTTCAGAAACTAACTCTTCCATCTCTTCCCCCACGTCGTTGGAATAATAACACAAAAGCCTTCATGAGTAAAACCTTGAGTTTCTCTGCGGTCATGACATTTGTTTTACCGGGATATCTTCAATCACTTAGAAGAGTTAAGTTCATCAAGTTTACTCGTCATGAGTCAAACCTTGAGTTTCTCTGCGGTAATAACATTTGTCTTTCCGGGATATCTTCAATCACTTAGAAGAATTAAGTTCATCAAGTTTACTCGCTTTGTGTTTATATGTGAGTCTCCTTTCTCCTTGCTGGTTTTGACACTTCAGAATCAGCAACTCATTGTAAGCCCGTATACTAGAAATTTGTTGAGAGGAACACATGTAATCTTGTGAGAATCAACTTGCTGAAGACTCTCTCTGACCATTTTTATCAACCCTTATGTAGACAATTTGAAGTGACGACTGAAGAAGAAAAACCCGATATACCATACTTGAAACTGAAGTCAACTTCCCCACATTTGTGTCTTAAGCTTGCACCTAATGATGGAAGAACGGTGTCGAGAATTTATGCTTCAAGCAAATCTCTAAGTACTCACTACCCAAACAAAGTATGAGACATTAACACCTCTTGAGATTATCCACACCGTCATATACGTGTGACACTGAGTAAAACAAAGTAACTCCTAATAGTGATAGTTAACCAGGTCTTCAACCATCCACCTCGATTGCTGGTAACTAGATAAACCAAGTCTTCAACTCAAATTATTAAGCCCGAGCAAGCTATCAAATAAGAACACGCCTTTGTGAAAATCAACTTCAATCTCAAATAAGTGATAAATGATTAACTCCGAAGTAATCAACTTGAGTCAAATGTCCAATACGAGAATTAGTCAATAACAACGTCTCGAGGAGTCACTGCTACAGGATATGAGCAAGTCTAATTGGGGATTGAATCTGACTTGTACCACACTCCCAATTAGTGCTCTCCCCTAAACCGACAATCTGTTTGATAAATGCCCAGATTAAGAAGAAGTCTTTAGATCGTTAAATGCAACTCGTCTTTAGTCTTCTAACATGTAGCAGAAAATGTAGAACAGACTGTAGACTCGACCTTCTTCAAGATTGTTCAGTTGGGGAATAGATAGTTAACATCTTCAACTCATACCAAAAAGCATCCCACCAAAAAGCATCCCAATTAACTTACATCTTGCAAATCCCCTTAACTAAAATCTCTCCCAATCAAACAAGAACAAAAAGATGTTCATCAAGGAAATCAGCAATTAGGCCGCAACGAACACACAAGATGGTAACGCCAAACTACCAATCACATCAAACAAGAACAGAGAGATTGTTCGGAATCATCATGTTGATGTATACGTGAAGCATTAACCGGAAGCACTTTGTCGATAAACTCATCAATCCGAGTGAAGATGTCAACCAACGGCTCTTAGAAGAACAACTCCATGTGAAGATGACCCGATAAGAAGAAGCTCGGTTCTTACATGAGTTAGGAGCCGTTTGACCATATATTCTCAAATATTAATCAATCATGCAAAAAATTCACACTTCTTCTCCCCCTCAAGAATTGCATACGGAGATGCCATTCTTGATTAAATAAGTGAAAATCATCCGAATGTTCTATTCACACTTCTCTCCCGCAAAATAAGCACGTGATGTTGCCATCTTCATTATAATCGAGCAAGTGGAATGAGAAAACAATCAGTGGTAGCCCGGTTCACTTGAAGACTGGAGCGCATGGAAAAAGTATGAAGCATGTTGATGAGAATGGTCATAAATGAGAAGATTTCTCTTCTTCAGAAGATAAAGCGCACTGACACGTACACTTTTCTTTTCTTTGGAGTACGAGGCTTGAACTGTTGTGTTCAAACGTCATTATCTCTCTCTTTTCTGCTCTCTTAGCAAAACATGTAATCAGCCCCATTATCATTCAGTAGGCTCTTTGTCGTGACAACTGATGGAGAAAAACCAATATGATGAGTTTGACCCTGAAGTAGACTACCCCGAACTCGTGACTTAAACTTGCACATATGTAACAAAGAGCGGTGCTGAGACTTCATGCCCATTTGAATCTCTAAGTACTCTATACTCTTCAACCAACCAACCATCGAGTGTTAGACGTATATCACCTCTTGAAAATCCACAATTGAATGTGACACTGAGCACTACAACGTAACTCCTTAAAGTGTTAGTTATTTTGTGATGGTATGAGCCCAATTCCCCCAAGTGGTAAAAGAAAAGGTAAAAGACACCCAACAATAACTAGATTTCCAAGTCTTCGTTTTTGATAATAAGCATCGAACAAGGATCATGAAGAATCTTCATCCAACCATCCCCGATAACTTCAGATACTAAGTACACTCGCCCGTGATATTTTACTTCAACCTCAAATAAATAATAGTGAATTAACTCCGTTGTCACATCTTCTGAACTGCTCAAATCTAGCCTTCTTTGACATTTAAATGAACTATGATAATGGTTTCATCCCGACCATGGTTAAGAGCACATTACCCCGTAAAACCATGTAAAAACCAAACTGCCATGACAAAAATCCAAACACACATCCAATTCATGAAGTACACCCTTTTATCCCTTCTTTGAAGCAGAAACCGTAGCAACAACATCAAATAAGATCCCGAAATACACTTTCCTTTTCTCCAGGATGGTTCTATCATTACGGGATTTTACAACTCTATGGTTTAAACCGAAAAATAGATTCTTTCGCGGGATTTTACAAAACCAAGAATAAACCGTAAGATAGATCCGGAAATGCACTTTACTAATACAAGGATGTTTCCATTGTCACGGGATTTTACAAGTCTATGATTTAAACCGAGAAATAGGTTCTTTCGCGGGATTTTACAAAATCAAGACAAAACCGTAAACAATGTCAGCTTGAATATGTTATAACGACTTTGGTTTCAGTGAATATCTGTTTTAGGGGAACATGCAACGGTTCATCAGTGGTTCATTATCCAACATCAACAACATCATCAACCATCCAAAACACTTTGGTAAACACATCATTCACGCATTCTGTCGGCTATTGTGGTGACCACATAGAGAAGTAAACCTGATATACCAAACTTGATCATGAAGTAGAAATCCCCAGATTTGTTACTTAAACTTGTACTAATCCTCGTGAAAAAGAAACGGTGTACCAAATGTACAAAACCTCTTGACATTCTCAACTGAGTGAGACACCGAAGTGATAATTACGTTGTGGGTTAAGCAAGAAAGAATCACAAGCGTAACCAAATAGCCAAGTCTTTATCACCCTCTATAAAAGCCCAAACAAGTCATCTTCACGGAAGGGTAGAAAGAAAGAAGACGAAATAAGTAAAACGTGCCCGGAAAAACTTCACTTCAAATCCAAATAAGAAATACCAAGTACTAACAACTCTGTAGTCAACATTTTCCAATAAACACTTCAAGACGTGACATAGTATTCTTCGTGAAAATGTATACACCAAAGTATCAATCGCATACCACAACGACTCTCATCATCATACCAATTCTCATAATCAAAACTCATTAACGCAACACTCATCGTCAGCTAACAACTAGTCGTCCACAAGAATAGTTATCAACCGGTCCAAATATCAAATCACATTCGAAACACAAATCAACCCGTTCAAGTAAACAGACAATTAATACCTGGTCCAAACAACCTCCCTTCTTTAATACGGTCCAAGTAAAACTTCCAAATTAATCTACGGTCCAAAGAAAGTCAGCTCCAACTTGCCCGTTTAGATATCCAATAATACGTCTAAACGCGATATCCAAATGTTTAGAAGTATTGAGGTTTACGAACGTTTAGATATCCAATAATGTTTAAATGTGAGCCCACGGTCCAATCTGTTTCAAGTAAGTAAAGTTACTTACAATTCCAAATACACAAGTAGTGAGCCCACGATCCAAGTCCACAAGCCCACTTCAAAAACCGGTCATAATTTCATAACCTAATAATTCGTGAGTATATACATCCTCTTACTCTCATAGACACCCTAAAGACACTCATACCCACTCAAACCCTAATCAAAAGATGTCCGCCTCCCATTCCTAAGACTTCTCTCACCACAGTTAACAAAATATGTCCGCCTCCCACTCCTAATCAACATACGCTTCATCTTACACTTAATCAGACATTAGGAAGACACCAAACCTTAAAGTCTCTCCCAAATTCGTTCACCTCTTCCCTGAATCTGCTCATAACCATTAAGGTACAAATCACTCTCCTCCTCATAGTCCCCATGCTCGCCACAGAGATGGCTTGAGCGACTTGTAACAGCCACAGGGATGGTTACATGTTAGTGACCGGCTTCAAGATCTTTAGTGGATCTCGGGTAAGGTTTAATTCATTTGCGTTTTTCTTCCTACTGATTTTGGTTATGAACGAATTAGAGAAAGAAAGTAACAATATTGTTATATTTCTTGACTCGTATATTCGAATATTAATGAAGTGAAAGCTTCTCAAAGATCAGTGATGGATAGTTGTTTAACAACAAAAAAATCTTAAAAGATTGTAAGCAAAGTTGAACTATCTGAGATCTTGTACTTTTGTTTTGAGTCCTTGTAAAGATGTAGTTGTGAGTTGGGCTGTGAATGTGAGGGTCTTTTGGTTAGTCTAGACTAGGTTTGGTAAAGGTTGGATATGATTAGGAGATGATGTAACTGCATTGATCTTTTCGATTGTATACAAAAATGGACTGATGATGTATATTATACGGAGGTTGAGTCTTGGTGTTTTGGTATTTGATATTTTGGTGTAGTCGTGGTCATCTCATACTTCATCCTTTCTGTCAAGTCGCTAGGTCAAATATATGAGCCAAGTCGCTAAGCCAAGTTGCTAGCCAATTCGCTAAGCCAAGTTGCTAGCCAATTCGCTAAGCCAAGTCGCTAGCCAAGTCGCTAGGCCAACTCGCTACGTCTTGTTCAATAACAAGTCGCTACCGTTTTAAAGAGTCAAGTCGCTAGCAGTTTACCAAAGCAAGTCGCTAGTTAGCTTTTGATATAACTCGCTGTTGACTTTCAAAAAAGTCAACGATATCCAAGTCGCTACAGTGAACCAGTGAATCTGGACATGATACATTGACAAGTCGCTAGCATGAATATCAAACAGTTTTCCGACCATCTGCATACTTACCCAGAAAAATATGACATTTGCAGAAAACGCTTCATTTTTGACCCAGGTTGGACCTTAAAACACTGACCATATGACCACAAAAATAGATGGTTTGACCAGATGATTTGTTAACAGATATTGGACCTTAAAATATTTGACACTGACTTGTACAAAATTTGATACAAGAACTGATATGTAAAGATGAAACCATGACAATATTGAACCAAAACATGATACTAAAGATGTCAATAAAACTGTTTACCACACAACTAAACCGAAAAAGATTATCCAGCCAGTAACTGTACACAAAAAACAGTTTTTAACCAAAGTAAAGATACCACACAAATCGAAACAACACAATAACCTGGCTCTGGTACCAATTGTAGGATCGTATATTTATTGTGTTGATGATTCGGGTGGTCTTGGATGATCAAAATACATGTTTGCCATAGTTAGAGAGTTAGTAGAGAGAGAAGGTGTTCTTGCTAGAGGTTTACACAAAGGGAATATTAGATTAATGAGAAGAAGCACCACCCCTTCCATGGATGGAAGGGGTATTTATACTTACACAATACACGACCTCCTATCGGCCTGTGGATCAGGGATACAGTGGGTAAAGACCCGTCCTTCCTCCACGGTGTTGCACTAAACTATTTTACGCTACTGACAAACTAATTAACTACTACATAACGTAAATAAAGATATGTCTACGAGCTAACTTATGCTAGATAATATTAGGGGTGACCGACTCTTCACTATGGAATTTTCTAATTCCTAACAAAGTTGGTGCAACTCAGAAAAACCATGATGGGGACATTGTCTAAGCAAATCTTTAAAATGGTCCCATGGCTCACTAAATGATTCATCAAATCTTTGTGTGAATTTTGTTATTTCATTTTTCAAGTTTGTTGTTTTAGACGGTGGGAAGAGTTCGTTTACGAATTTTGAAACTAAATTCTCCCATGTGGTGATCGATCGAGGGGGTTGTTTTTCGAGCCAAATCCGGGCGGCCCCCTCGAGTGAAAATGGGAAGAGTTGTAGCTTGATAGCTTCTTCCGGTGCGTTACGGTACTTGATCGTGGACGTGAGCTTGTTAAATCGTCGGATATGGGAGTGAGGATCGTCCCTCTCAAATCCGTAAAATTGGCTCGACGAAACCAAGTTGATCAATCCGTATTTAAGCTCAAAGTTATCGGCAACGATTGCCAGGACGACGATAGCTTCTCCGTAACCCTAGGTGGGTGCTTGGAGATGCTCTAGCATGGATCGGTTATCTTCCGCCATTTCGACGATCGGCGGAGTCGGATTAGTTTGAATCTCGGGTTTGACTAATTGAGCACGTCTATTTCGCCTTCTCGGAATTGTAGCGGTTTCACGTAGCGGTCTATAGTTATTAGAACGAGTGTGCATGCACTTTAAAAACCAAGGCAATTAAAACGAACGGTATTCGAAAACAACACTGAACTTAAACCAATAATCCCAAGTGAATTGATCACTTCTATAAGACAAACGCACAAAGGAGCGGAGAAGCTATTACGTCAGCGCGAAACTTATTAAAAACCCGCCTCTTTTCAGCCGCAATTTAATGTCAGGCCGTCCTTATACCCCTCACACAGTTTGTTTATCCGATAGAAATAAATCGACTCACAAGCGACACAAAGGCAAGTTTTTGATCTTTAGTTCGGGAACTTACTAATGATAACACCTCAAGTTGAGAGATGTTATATAATTGATGTATTCTTTTTTTAGCTCAAAAACAAAAGGGAAAATCTTTTTGTATTTTTAATTATATATATATATATATATATATATATATATATATATATATATATATATATATATATATATATATATATATATATATATATATATATATGGGGCCTTTATTTTGAGAACCCTGTTAAGTGCGAGAACTGCGAGAACCCTTTATGTACTCCTAGAAATGCATATTGTGCAACATGTCAATGCAACATAGCATTTTTGAATTATTAAACATTTTTATTTAATACAAAAGGGTATAATAGTAAAAGTTAATTTTATATTATTTTTGATTTTTTAAAATAAATAAATCCTGTTTTTTAAAAACATTAATTTTTTTTTTTAATTTATGAACATGCATGTTTTAAAACTGATTTCATGCATATGTGTTTTTATGAATTAATATTATTATTGTGGTTTTTGGAATAGTTTTTTCGACATACATGTTTTTCATAGTGAAGTGCATGTGTATTTAGATCATGTAAATTTATAACAGCCAAGAACATAATGTTATACACAAAATTCGATATAGATTGAAATACAATTAAAATACAAATTTATAATAAGAAGAAATACATGAATATAATATATCTTTACACTTGTGCACTAACAATAATTAACGTAAACGGACATATGTGCACAAAACATATGTGTTTGAAGTTTATCATCATATTATTTTGAACATGTGCGCATGTCTTCCAAAAACATACATGCACGCCTTCCAAAAACATATATGTACTTCCAGCATATGTGCACGCCTTCAAAGAACGTCACACCTAGAAAAAATAATAAACAAGATTAAATACTTTTAAAATAAAACTCAAGATAACATAACACACATGGACAAGCTTAAACACAAATAAACATGAGACAAATTTATTTATATATGCAAAACATATATAATCCAAACACAAAACATATAGGTTTTATATGTAAACATATATGTTTTTATACGTAAACATGTATGTTTTAAACGTAAACATCTATATTTTATACGTAAACATCTATGTTTTATACGTAAAAATATATATATATTATTTTAAGTCACCTTTGCAGTTCATTGAGTTTTCACATTCCAAATGGTAATCGTCAGGGTGTGCTAGAAGAAGGGCTAGAGATCGCAGTTAAGCGTCTCTCTAAGACTTCCAACCAAGGGGTTGATGAGTTCAAGAATGAGGTCATCTGCATTTCGAGACTTC